>LQNS02278143.1:6186571-6197769 GCA_001587735.2 Parhyale hawaiensis | reverse complement strand
GCATTCTGTATTTTACTTTGTTTATGCACCTTGTTACAATTTGGAGTATTGTTAATAGTGATACCCAGATACTTCAGCTCACTTACAACAGAAATACCTTCCAGTTCTTCAGGTTTATTTTTCATATTAAATATTTATACGTCGCACACAGCTCTTTGCCCTACTGCTTCACTCTTCGGAAAAGCTGTACAATAAACTCGCTAGTAAGCGAGTACAATGAAATATGATTGAATAGGTATACGACTGCCTACAGTAATGTCTTAGCAACTGAGATGACCAAGAAAAGGCGGTTTTTCGGGCATGTTTTATTAAGAAAACTTGAGAGAACGATCGCACTGGGACCCTTACCAGCTGTGCATTGCCCGTCGCTCTCATTTCTCTGGTAGCTCGGCAAGTGCTAGTGACGTGCAGCCATCAGCTGAGAGTGGCTCTACCAAGCCTCCTGTTTGCATTTACTCCCCTTTTCTGTACTGTGTTATTCCCAAGAGGGGGCTAAAATTTCTCGTAGATAATACCCACCCTCATAGGAGCCTATTATGTGAATTTGAGCGGGATTGGAGCAAGTTGAGAAAATAGTTTTTTTTTTTTTTTTCGGCCATTCTTCCAGGGTACCTCCATGCAAAATTTGGGCCGGATCGGTCCATGGGTTACAGCCTGAAGCTCAAAAGTTCCCCAGATCCCCCAAACGCAATAGCACGTTTGATGACCCGAATGCTGATATTAATCTTATTGCCCCAAGGGGGTTGCAGATGCTTCGTGCCCTTTTCTGTACTGTGTGATGCGCTATCAGCTTGGGCCCTCCGTGTGCGTTAACCTTGCAAGCCTCATCATCCTTGACGTGCGTGTTACAAATTTGTAAGTTTAGTACTTCATTTTTGGCGTGAGCTCACTATATGCTACTACTGAAAAGAAATACGAATGCAGCGCTGCAGTTACAGCTTTACTCGCTGAATCCCAAATGCAAGCAGCTGTAGGAAATCAGTAGAAAGATGCAAATTTCGTGAAGCTATAACTTCAACAAGTATCTTCAGGCGGTTAGGGCATGTTCGACTAGCCCGAAATTAAATCTTTGAGGCTTAACTTGTTTGAAATATCAGACAAAAGCTCTGGGTTTTACAACTCTGAACCGTGCCGCAAGTGTTAGAAGCAACCGCATTCTGCTGAGAACTCCATTTTAGAGAGCAAGAGTCTTAAGGACATTCGAGAAAGGGTCAATGCCTGAAACTCAATTCATTCGGTCGATAACCAGCACACCTGCCTAAAGTATCGAATAAGTCAAGTCTCGAGGGCTGAATAATTTTGGTGCCCAGTTGAACGCGACCATAGACACTGGTGGATCTAGCTCCTTCTCGCGTGGGAAGAGGAGCATCAGCCTCGATCGGCACCAAGCCCCCCTCCTCTGCCCACATTGAGCCAAGCTACCCCATATTGAGCCAAGCAGCCCCATATTGAGTCAAGTCCCCCACTGAGCCATTTAGCCGTCATACATATTGCTATATTTTGTGAAGCCCCACCACATTTTATGTACCACAGCCGTCTTTCAGCCCTCCCCCTAACAAAAAGTGCCTGACGCTGACCTGATCGTTAAGGGGGAAGTCTCTTTAGTAAAAACTACGTATAATTTTTAAAGAGTCATATAATTTGACATCACTTCATATCAATGATTGATTCTTGAAAGCGTTTGATCCAGTGAGGAATGCAGTTCTCCCGATGAAATAACCTCCAACATGGCCACAATTATTGTTAATCGCAGACGCTTCGGAAAAAAATCAAAAGTTTTTTGAAAATACTGAGGGTAAGGAACATAAAGCTGCTTAATTATAAAAGAAAGCAAATCTAACTAGGGCAACCATTCAAACAATAAATAAATTAACTAGAGCATTGTGAGAACGCATACCTCCGCCAATCAAAGCCATGGTAACGAAAAATTTTAATTGGTCTTGAAACTAAGATTTCCTTTCTATCGTCACCACCAAAATTTGATAATTTGCGTCTCTTGACAGTGATAACAGCTTCTTAAAGTTACTTGATGATTAATCGGTAACTTTTTGAGTTGTGTTCCGACAAACACGTACAGGACAAACATTAGTCAAACACCCTAACAAAATGACCAATCGTCATCAAAATTTGCATCATTTAAGCTTTTCAACATTGCTACGATTCTTGCAAATTTTATAAAGATTCGTTCATAACTTTTTGAGTTCTGTTACCGACAAATATAAAATCAAAGGTAGGGACACAAAATGAACCGACAGATCATAAAAAATTGGTCATTTGCTCTTCGTAATATTCCTAACAATCTGTGCAGATTTCTTGAATATCTGTCAATGACTTTTTGAGGTATTTTACCAAGAAAAAGAAGGCAGACAAAGAGACAAGCTGTTGAACATCAAGTTTCAACATTAATTCATCAATATAAGACAACTAATGCGGCAGTAAAATCCGTCTATATGACTTTCACACCAGCTGGTTTCATCATTTGTGTCATTATTATCTTACAAATAAAATAAAATCGATCATGGTCTGAGACACTCTGAATAAATTTGTTCGCAGGAAAAAAAATCCATTGTAGACAACAGTACGGCAGACTGATCTTTGAACAGATATAAACTTACAATAGATCTATCAGAGCTGTCATGATATACAGAACGGTACTTTTTATTTGCTTCCAAGCTAATTAGGCAGTGTATCTATCATACGGTGTAATTTTATTAATTTGCTACTGTTGTTTTATCAATAATAAAGCATACATCAAAACCAGCTTGTCTGAATGCGTAACAGATAATTTTATTGCTGCACTTGTCATTTTACATTTACTTAGCACACATGTGCACTGCGTTGTTACATAAATGTGACGTCATCAGATGTCGAATAACATAAACGTCAATTCAAAGTCTGATGCGACTCTTAGGCTAAATTACGTCTTCGTTTATGGAATATTAACAATTATTATGGCTACGTTGGTGCTTCATTCTATCCTGAGAATGCGGTAAGCTATTTATAACAAATTTTTCCCTACTCTGCTATCTAAAGAACTATAAGGTTTGTTTCACTTTTGCATGTTTTGGGGTTGGCAGTTCATTTCTGAAGGCTATGAATATGCACGATTTTTTGTTGTCTCATAGAATTAGGCGGCCACCTATTTACGGGGTCTATGTAACACTAAGAATGCTCTATACTTGAGCAATTTGCGTTTAAGGTTGCAGAAGACGGCGAAAGTCGGATCATTATCCCTTCATTTGAATGCACTTTTTGCTTGAAACACATCTTGACATCGAAACAGAGATATTTTACTGTTTCTGGAGTCTGATTATGTAATTTTTTTCTCAGATCGCGTTGAATAAAGTCAGTAAATTATAAAAGAAGCACTCACGAAGTGATGATTTTTCACGGGGCAGAAGACAATTATTTCTTTAGCTTGTTGTCTTTCTTTGACGAAGAAGTTTTCGCTTCATAGGCCAGTATTTTTTTTTGTTTGCACTTCAATGAAGCAGATATTTGAGTTTGAAAGACAGTATCCTGGCTCTGATGCGCTCACAATGCATATAAGCTGACTTAAGTTGCATTCAAATATATTGTAGGGTTTTACTCAGGATTTGGCTTCTGCCAGTCAATATGGAAAACGCACGGAAAAGAAGAAGCAGAATGGAGAGGAGAGAACCTAAGGATGAAAGCCCGAATGAAGAATGAAGAAAATGAAGAAGCGAGGCAGAAAAGAGGAGATGTTGCATGACGGCCTGTATCAAGCAAATGTATCAATTATCGCGTAATTTTTCAGGCATGAGTCCACTAGTTTCTTTATAACATACATCCACTGACTAGTTCCTAAATGTACCTATTTGCGCTGAAGGTGGTGGATCCTTCTTGACCCTACAAAAATGTATAATCACTAGAGTGCCTGCACTGTCAAAAATTACAGCAAAGAATTTCTGATACCCATCTACATTGATTATTATGTTCCTATTAATGCTACGGCTGAGCAGCACCAAGTTTCCTTCGATGATGCGCTGAAAAGCTATGCTTTTTTGCTCACAGTCGATATTGTCTCCTAACAAATAGTGAGCTCTGTATCCAGGATACTTGATGCTGTTATTCAACTCGAAAGTTTTTCCCTCAAGTGAAATGTTTTTTTTTTTTAAAGAAAAACTCAAATATTAGAACATTATTTGCTGTCATATAAATCCTCGTATTCCTTACCCTCCTTCTGACCGCTGAAGAATATCTTCCACTTACTTCGATGATTATGCTGTCTATAAAAGCATCGGCGTAAACTCAGGGCAGATATATGGAAAAAGAGATAAAAGCTAAAAATAGCTTCATTATTTTGATGTCAAGAACAGTTTCAAATAAGAAATGCATTCAGACAAAGGGACAATGATTTCACTTCTGCCAACTTCTGCAACCTGGAAATCGATCCCCATGAAAACGCAACTTAGTTACAAAATTTGCAACCCGGCCAATTTTTCGCGTATTTCGTTGAGAGGGAGAGACAAAACATACTAACACTGGCGTACGCAAGGAGGGGGGCACAGGGGGCACGTGCCGCCCCCCCCCCCTTAGGTAAGTGCGGCTCAACATATGATGATGCTAGAAATGTCAGAAAAAGTACCAGGATAGATAAATTTAGCAGTTATAACGTTCTATAGACGTAAAAATAGGTGACATATAAGTTTGAAACGCAAGTCTTACTCATATTTTCTTTTAAAGAGTGGTAATTAAATACTAACATAGTTGTTTTAGCTACACAAATTTATATTTGTAACTTTGACTTGTGTGCATCTCCCGTCGCGCGCTGAACAGCCGGCAAAATTATTTCGACTCGAGTCTTGCTCGGTTATCACCAAAAGGTCTACAGAGTACAATCGCTTAGCATCTTATTACGGCCTCCAGCAAAAAACCTAGGAATGTTCCGGTGCCGTACACACACACTGCTAAAAAAAAATCATTCAATCCGCGGAACAAAGTCGTGGCTCACCATACTATCGTAGGCAGAGACTGTTATCTCTGTTCCATTCATTATAACACACCGTCAGGCCGAGAGTGCCTCCCCTTAAGGCCATCAATATCATAAAACGCGAGCTACAACCATTGGCATTGTCCACTCACTGCGCAAGTCATTATTGTCTTTCTTTAGCTTTAGGCAGCGCTTGTTCAGTTCACCGCATCAAGAACGTTATAGGAATGATAGAAATCACAACTTCGTTTGTTTCTCGTTCTCAAAACCGTATGAACATCCTAGAAAATAACATCGAAGAGAATACACCAGACCAGAAAAAAAAATGAAATTGATTTCAATGTGTCAGACGAGATGGGTGGGGCGACACGATACTGTTACTTTGTTTCATGACCTCCTCGCATTCATAATATGTAAGTATTCCTAACAATATACAGGAAAGTTCTCCGGATACTAAAATTTCTCTAGCAACATGCCATAATTCAAGAGCGCCACTACGAAATTTGACTTCATTATTGCCCAAGGGCCTAGAATCATGTGTTATTGGCTTTGATATAACTAAGCTTCTTTCAGTGCAGTTTCACGCCACAGTACAGGATGTAGCTTCAGTACATGACTTATGTCCTTGTGTGTCCTATCTCTACAATCATGCAGAGATAAATTTGAAGCTGTCACAGTGTGTTCAGTTCTGCTGAAGAAATTGCAAACACACCCAAAATAATCGTCGAGAGACCTAACATTCCTGGAAAACAGAAGCATCGTTCAATTTAAACATAGAAAGTACATCAACCTAGCTACGACAACTATAAAGTAAACATTTGTTGACTTTTTTGCTGAATTTTTGATTGCTGAATTAAATAGCAGGTTTCTTCAAAACCAACCAGCGTCCGAAGCAGCAACAAATTATTTTGTCACGCGTTGAGTCTTTGGATATGGAGAACCTTGTAGCTGTAGCAAAGCTATATTTTGAAATCTCTCTAATCCAAGAGTACTTCGTAGAGTACTCATATCTTGAAAAACTACATGGAAATAATTCCGATGAACCTAAACCAGAATCAGTACTAAACTCATTTATTGAAGCATATCGACAATGTAGTCGCCACCCAAATGTCCAAAAGCCTCTGCAACTTTCCGCTTCTTTCCCATTTACATGTTGCTGCGTGGAGCGTTTCGTCTCACAATTGAAGCTGCTGAAGACCGAAAATCGCTCAATTATAGAAGACTAAAGTTTAGATTGGCTAATGCTTATGGCTATCCATAACGACAAAAAATAAATGTAGAGGACGTAATTGATGAATTCTCGAAAGCAAATCGCAGGCCCATGTTTCTGTAAACTATTAGCTCATAGCATGAGCATGACGTAGATTTTTTAAAAATTTAATACAGAAACAAGACAAAAAAGAAGACATATAATTTTTTTTCAAATGGGCATTCATGTTTCGTATCACTGGTCTATCTAGTATGAAGTTGTATCAACTTGTTAGTTTTGTATAAACTTCATGCTGTAGAAGTGGAAACATAATTTATGTATAATTTCTAGAAAGTAGCTCAACTAATATTGGTTTAAACGTTAGCAGTTTCTTCTATTATTTTTTCTGACTCTAATATCTACAATTCTACATCTAACTCACTCTATTATCTGATCTATCCAATACTTTGCTTTGGATATAAGTGTATTTTTTTGTGCATAAGATTATGTGATAATGTTTCCCTTCAATTTCTCTTGAATCATGACATGAAATTAATTAAATTCTTCTTTTTTTATCATCATTGTAATAGCATGTGAGCATACATAACATGACTAATAATAATTTTTTTCATTATATTCAAATATATATATATTATATATATAAATACCATCAACTCTGATAGTGCCCCTCCCCCTTCACGAAAATCCTGCGTACGCCGCTGCATACTAATATCTAAACATATAAATACAGACCAAATAAACTCACGGCGGTGTTCATTGTATTGTGTTTGATGATCCTATTGGGCGTTACAAGCAGAAGCTTGTGTGCATGGTTGAATAACAACGTAGTTCAGCAATGCGTGTGTGTAACTGCTGCTCTGCTTCATATAATCAGGCAGAGTTCAGTTTATCAGCGTTATTATTTTCAACACGGAAGAGACGATATAACTAAATATATTAATCTGAGCTTAATAATATTTCATCTTCTGAGGAAAATAACACAATCACAGGGTGTGATGGCAATAATTTTCGTATTATTTCTTTCGAAGCTCGTACCGCTCAAAAGGCATAAGATGCAGGCAGGGTCAGATTAGATAGGTTTGTCCAGGGAGTAAAAATAACGGGAGGACCAGATATCAGCTGATCGAAAAATGTGAAATCATAGGCTATACATAGCCCAAGCAGCGCTTCAGCCGGTGCCGTCAGAGCGGACCACCCTCGCCCTTCTTAGCCACCACCACTGATTTGTAACCATATATTACCGATAAAAATGCAATTTAGGTGACATTTTACTGATATAAATTAATAATTGCAATGAACTAGGCGTGTTTGTAGGTATTTTACTGAAACAACGTATAAAAGAGAATCCACATGAGCAAATTACTAAGAAGAAATAATAGATAAAATGATGGATTTGAGAGGTGATATTACTGATAAAAGAGACAATATAAGTTTATCAGGGTAGTGTAGCACGAGAAACTTCGTAAGCAATGCTGGGGGCGGCTTTTTTTGTCACTCCAGTGACCCTTTCATGAATGCTTGACTGACTGTGGCTCTGCCGCAGTTATATCCAGTGCTCTTTCAGTTATTGCAAAAATATATTTGTACAGCCTTTTGCTGCGATTTACGACGGGTTTCGCATTTCAAGGACAGATTTGCCACTAGCTATAGGCCATTCAACCAAATTTCGTAAAACTGTTGTGCGCCATGACCAATCTAGTTTACTCAAGATATCCTACGATTACATAAAAAACTATAATTAGAACTTGTGCCGCGTCGAAAAATTTCGCTTGGCAATAACGGAAAGAGCGCTGGCGATAACTGCGGCAGGGCCACATTCATAAAAAGGGTCACTAGGAGTGACAAAAATAAAAAAGGCCGCGCCCAGCGTTACCCACGACGTTTCTCGAGCTACACTACACTGATAAACTTATATTGTCACTTTTATCAGTAATATCACCTCTCAAATACATCATTTTATCTATTATTTCTTCTTTGTACTTTGTTTTTGTGGATTCTGTATTGTACGTTGTTTCAGTAAAATACCTACAATCACGTCTACTTCATTGCAATTTTTGATTTATATCAGTAAAATGTCACTTACCTTGCATTTTTATCGGTAAGATATGGTCACAAATCAGTGGTGGTGGCTAAAAGGGGCTACTTCTAGCTTAAAGCGAGAGTGGTCCGGTCTGACGTCACAGGCTCAACACTGCTCGGGCTGTGACGTCACGATTTTTCGATCAGCCGCTACCTGGTCCTCCCGTTATTTTCACTCCCTCGGTTTGTCTCTCCTATGTTAGGGGGAGCAGTGACCCCAGGGGGAAGCTGTAAGTCACCTCCGTCTTTGCCAGGCCTCCGTGACGTCTTCCCCTCGTGCTTCCTTTACTGCCTTTCGCTCTCGTACTCCTCTGTCCTTCCTCTTATTCCCAGACTTTCTGCTCGTATGCGCGTTGGTCCTGTGTGGGAACCCCTTGTGCATGAGTTCCACGTTTTTTTATATACTGTTCGACATACTGTACGGCCCTTCTTTCTTTCTTTCTTTATGAGATCGCCCCTGTAGTGCAAGCGGATACCTAAACAACTCAATAGAGTGATAATAATTTCGAAGTTCCGAGCATGCTGTATAAGTTTGTTGGCCCGAGTTGGGGCGTGTTGCGGTCACGACCCTCCCCCTCCTTCTCTGTAACACGTGTTACGCCAGTGATCCGCCGCTTAGAAGTCATGTGGCAATCACTGTCCGTCCCAAGGTATGCCGGCTCCCAGGTAAGGTTGGAACGACCACATATTGGGTATAATTACCCTTTTTAGGTTGATGTAGCCCAAATGGGTTTTTGACTCCAACGCGCCTGAACCTTCGGTCAAATCGGTCTCAACCACAGCCTCACTTGCGTATCCAAGAACAGCCTCACTTGTATAACCCCAGCCTCACTTGCTAGTTCAACGACAACCTCACTTGCTTAATTCAGCGACAGCCTCATTTGCGTATCCAACCACAGCCTCACTTGCGCATCCAACCACAGCCTCGCATGCGTATCCAACCACAGCCTCACTTGCATATCCAACCACAGCCTCACTTGCATATCCAACCACAGCCTCACTTGCGCATCCAACCACAGCCTCGCATGCGTATCCAACCACAGCCTCATTTGCATATCCAACCACAGCCTCACTTGTGCATCCAACCACAGACTCGCATGCGTATCCAACCACAGCCTCACTTGCATATCCAACCACAGCCTCACTTGCATATCAAACCACAGCCTCACTTGCATATCCAACCACAGCCTCAATTGCATATCCAACCACAGCCTCAATTGCATATTCAACCACAGCCTCACTTGCATATCCAACCACAGCCTCAATTGCACATCCAACCACAGCCTCAATTACATATCCAACCACAGCCTCACTTGCATATCCTACCACAGCCTCACTTGCATATCAACCACAGTCTCACTTGCCAAGAGTGACATGTTGGCAACACAGGCGCTGGCCATGGTTTGGTTAACGGTCGTTATCGCTCCCATCTGTCTTACCTTGCTGCGTAATTAGTCTCTCGAGTGTTGCCCACGCGTTCTCTGCATGTTCGTGGAAGATTGCCCACGCGTTCTCTGCATGTTCGTGGAAGATTGCCCACGCGTTCTCTGCATGTTCGTGGAAGATTGCCCACGCGTTCTCTGCATGTTCGTGGAAGATTGTCTACGCGCTCTCTGCATGTTCGTGGAAGATTGCCTACGCGTTCTCTGCATGTTCGTGGAAGATTGTCTACGCGCTCTCTGCATGTTCGTGGAAGATTGCCTACGCGTTCTCTGCATGTTCGTGGAAGATTGCCTACGCGTTCTCTGCATGTTCGTGGAAGGTTGCCCACACATTCTCTGCATGTTCGTGGAAGATTGCCCGCGCATTATCTGCATATTCGGGGACGAGTGCCCACGCGTTCTGTGCATGTTCGTAACATGCTCAGGTAACATTAGGATGGGCGACAGGCTTTAGGGTTAGAACGCCTTTGATACGCACGCTTCAACCGTTACAACTTAATTTCCTCAGCTCTTATTAACTTGCCTAAATCTTCAATTGTAGGCTTTTGATTCGCTGCTTTGGGTCAAGTTTGAGACTGCTCTCACAGAAGGTATCTTCAGGTTGAGTGTTCGACTGTCTCAGCCTAATAACCGCGGCCATTAGCGGCGTAACTCGATCCAAAGTGGCGAATTGAAAGCTCACAACTAACTAAGCAAACTAAGGCGCCCTTAAGTTAGTTAGGTTCGACTATCCTATCTTATGGGGAGTTCCGTCACATTGAACCCTTTTGAGTGACCTTAGCTTAACCTTAATCTATTTGTTCCCAATTTAACAGTTTGGGAGTAATTATCTCCAAACACTATATAACTTCTGGGCCAATATGCTGGGCTTAGTTCGTTAAGGAGTTACATTAGGCCATGCCTTATTTATCGATGAGCATACAGTGATAAATCCAAGGCCACGCTGTAGATCCTCATTTCCTGTGAAGCAAAGAGAGATAGCACGTCCTGCAGGAAGCCACCGAGTGACTATAGGCTGTAGCATGTGGCCTCTCTGAGACTGAAGTACAATGCGTGTGCCCGTATGGTAGGAACCTATTCCAGCTCAAAGAACGGAACATGTCCTAACCTAACGTTAGCTGATCAAACCCATTCTAATCTAACGCATACCCTAAGGTAGGTTATGCACCTACTATACGGAGGCTCGTTACCTCCGCCAAGGAGGTTATGTTTTCGTCGTGTTTGTCTGTCTTTCTCTTTGTCTGTCTGTTTGTCACCAAGATAACTCAAAAAGTTCTGAACCGATTTGAATGAAATTTACAGGGCATGTTAGGTATGTTAGGAGGAACAGATGATTAATTTTTGGTGAAGATATGTTCGTCCGTTTTTTTTTTCTTTTTTTTTTTGTCTGCCTCATTGTCTTCCAGTTATGACCTTGTGCTATGTTCGGAGACGCTGGTCTCAAGCCATCGCCATGTTTCTGAGCTGATGATCCCGAACTTTGAAAAGCCAGTGCTGCGGTTGCGAGACTCTT
>LQNS02278143.1:6167633-6179257 GCA_001587735.2 Parhyale hawaiensis | reverse complement strand
AATGATATGAAGATCCCCAACACCATGGGCAGTAAAGCAACCCCACACCATGATGCTGCCCCCTCCATGCTTCACGGTGGGGATGGTGTTCTTGGGGTCATAGGCAGTACCACGTTTCCTTCATACGTGCCAAGCTTCGTTTCGGCCAAAAAGTTCTATTTTAGTTTCGTCAGACCATATAACCCCTTCCTAAAACTCATTTCCTTTGTCCAGGTGGTCTTTGGCAAATGTTAAGCGGCTCTTGACATGTTTTGCTGTAAGATGAGGAGTGTAAAAATGAATGCCAGCACGGTTAAATTCCCTAACAATATTATTCTTGCTGACATGCAGTCCCTGAGACGCCAGTTTACTCTGAAGGTCAGGACGAGTGATCATGGGGTCATTAGTCACCTTACGTAGCATGTAGCGCTGAGGACGACCCATGATCTTACGCGGAGCTCCAGCTCTTGGCAGGTTGGAGACCGCTCCAGTCACTTGATGCTTGCGGATTGTTGCCCCCACCGTTGAAAAAGGAACATTGACACGTTCTGCTATTACTCTATAAGTTAATCCCTCGATACGAAGTTGAATTATCCGTTTACGAGAAGCTTCAGGGATTTCTTTAATTTTGGGCATTGTAGTGAGAGTGTGCGCGACTTCAACGAGGTCTAGAGAGGTAATGATTGCGCCGGCTGTGGTATGTTTACATTGCATTTGTTCGAGACGTTTCGTGAACATTCTAGAATAATTTCCAAACTAATTTATTCAAATTATACTATTAAATATCTAGGATTCAACATCATATTTATTTTGGTCAAATACTTTTGTCCCTCATTACTTTTACTTGTGTTAAATTTTCTTGTTAAAAGTGCACATTTGACTGTTCTGTTTAAATATTCTATTATATATATATATATGTTATATAAACTTCTTGTATTAATTATCCTAAAGCAGACCCTGAATTTTTAAAAATACATAAAAAATAGAGTTGTGCAAATACTTATGTCTAGGCACTGTACATACATGATGCTGTTTTCAAGCTGACGGGGTAGCCCGTGGGTGGATACGTTTTATTTTTTGCCGGAACATAGGTTGCTGCTCTGCCGTTCACAGATTATATTATTATCTAAGGGGAGGGGGCAATTATACAGATTATGTGCCAAATGTTCCTTTTGCAGTTAACTACATTAAAAATATAGTATATTTATATTCTTGTTTCAAGTGCCCCCCCCCTCATCTCTTTCAAAAAATGGTAGCAGCGCAGGTAGTACACAACGCCAGCGTTAAACTGTGCTAAGATAACAAACAAAATAAACCTCTCAATACAAAGCCTGATGATGTTTCTCCGCGGAAAAAAAAACTGTAAAGCAACTATCATAAATGGTAAACTCGGCACTATCGGGTTCAAATAAATATATGTGGAATTTTGAACGCTTTCTCTGATACATTGGGCGGATATATATGTTCGTGCACTTGAAAATATTATATATTTTTACTCGTAGTGTATTAATTGAAAAAATTAGAATAAATTTACTGAATAAAATTGCCTAGTATCAATACATGTATTTGAAACTAATGATTTTCAGGGGTAAAAAATAATCCATCTATTTAAAGCAAAGCCTTTATCAATTTTAGCAGCTACCAATCTTTTCTTGTAGTCTATAACTATCGATTCGCCCATGTTAGTGGGTATTTTACCCATTCTTCCTGGCAAATTTTCTTCATATTATTTATGTTTGTTGGACCCCTTTCTTGGATTTTGATTTTCAGGTATCGCGACAAGTTCTCAATTGGATTCAAATCTGGGGACTAACTCAGCCCTTGCAAGACCGGGTGCACACTTGCGCCAAAGTTGCCCTAGCACTCAATTCCACATTCGATGACGTTGCAGCGAACTAGGCTTCGGCTTGCACATTGCTGTACTACTAAAAAGAATACCTAATATATCGAGTCGTTTCATGCAGTCTGTACGCGGTAACAAGCGGCAATTAATTGTAAAGCTTTTAGTAAACCTACTATTCTGAGTTAGTTTAAAGTTACAAAACGTCTAGTTTTGGTGTGACATTCACACACGGCAAGTAGTAGTCTCGGCAACGTAACCGCAAAAGTAAAATGTTGTATGGCTTGGCAATTTTTGCGTCAATACGCACTGGCCACAAGATATCAAAGTTGTTTCCAGCAAGACACTTCCTATTGCTAGGAGAATGCTTGGGATCACTGTTTGTCGAAAAATCCAATCAGTATGAAGCCCTAGATTCTCGACAGAAGACACTAATTTTCCATTAGCATTTGTTGCTATGTTTTGCGTTCATTTTACCGTCTATAATAACAATTTTCCAACACCTATCGCAGAAAAACAGCCTCAAATCATGATATTACACGCGCCAAATTTGACAGTTGATAATGTGTTACTTTCTTTTGTACTTACGTTAGCTTCCCAGACTTTCTTCTAAATACATTGTTCAGAGAATTACGACCAAACAACTTAATCATAGCTTCATCTGCCCATAATACTTTTTCATACGTATATTAATTTGGCTTTTCTTTATCCTCCTTTGGCAATTTTATTAACGTGTCTCTCTGTCCCGTTTCGAGAGGAGTGGTGTCTTCCTTGGTCACCGCGACTTTAGACTCTCTCTGTGTAGTTCATTTCTTATTGTTCGGTTAGTTACTTGCACTCCTGATAAACGCATACCACGCTGAAGATCTTCTCGGGTGGCCAATGGAATTGTTGTCTCTGTCATTGTAACTTTCTCCGTAATCTCGGTGAGATCTCCTCCCTAGGGACAGCTGTTTGCATTGGTTGTCAATAATATCACGTCTTTTAAGCCTTGTTATGAATGGATTAATTGTAGTAAATACGATGTTCAGGTCACTGAAAATCTTGCTGTAACTTTTTCAATTTTTTCACAGCTTAAAAACCAATTCTTTTTGTTCCTTAGTCAATTCATTATACGAGCATCCGCACTCAGAAGTGAGAACCACTTCCTGTGTGTAGTGATTGCAGAATAAAGGTAAAGGTAAAGTTAACTGGACCGTACCCCCAACTGGGAAACCTTCATGCACTGGTTTGTGCTGCAGGTATAGACCAACAGACCCCAGAGGAGTATACGGCTGCAGTCCATCACAGATGTCTAGAGCTATGGCGCCAGTGGCGGAAGACTCCATACGACAATATATGCGACCCCCAACCCTCCCCATTGCTGGGGAAGGTCAGTAAACCCTGAGTAGTATGCATACTGGATGCTGACCGATCACATCAAGCGAGCAAAGATCTTGCCTAGCTGGGAGCGAGGTTTGAGCCTGCGGCCTTGAAAGTCAAAGTCAGACGCTCTAGCCTGCTGCTACTGCGGGCCCGGTTTTCATCTGAAGGCTGATTAAAGTTACTGTGGACACTCTAGAGCAATCTAGAATATTCTTCTCGGAAGCTTAAGAAGGTTCACAGCTTTACAATGCAAAATTGCTACACTAAAAACACTTTTAATCACCCTCCAAAAATGAAAATGCGTATATTTCCTATAAACAAATGATTTTCATATTTTCATTTGCAGATTTTCAATGTACGCTCTAAAATTGATGTATAACGTTTTTATTTGAGCTTCTCATTTACTACCAATGTGATTAAGAAGCATTTTGTTTGGGCTACTAACCATTATCTCCCTCCTACTGCATAGCAGTTGGAGAACGTGTGCAAAAGTAAACGTACCCGACAGTTTTATTATTATTATTTTTTTTTGGGCCGCAGATGCTTAATGCTGCGCAGTGTAGCTGTGCTGTACTGTTTTTAGATATAGTCCAGGCTCTGGGGGGGGGGGTCTGTGTACATTTCTCTTTCGTGGCTCTAACAAGTATTTTCCTATAATCTTATTCCATATGATGAGGACATTAAAAAAGAGTAGCTTAGAACTTTCGCACCTGGTAGAGTTTTGAAGGGGGGAGGGGGGGGCATGGGGCTCAAAATGAGCAATTGTGGGCTAATTGTTCTGAAACTTACTCAAAATATGTATTTTTAAAAAAAGATACACATTTTGCTTCCACAACTTTTTGGGATTTAGGCTTTAGCTTCTGAGGTAATTGGATTTATAGATAAGTACAAATATATTTTTAATAAAAAAATGACAGCTTTGGAATCCTCGAAATATTCCTATCAAAACTATAGAGCTGAATTCTCCATTTTCTATTTCGTTGCAATCGATAACTAAAATATAGGGGAAAACAAAGGATCCGTTTTGGAGATGTGATAAAAAATATATATTATGAGCTCAAAAATGGAAAGTAAGGCTTTACAGTTTTGTTAGGAATGTTCCAAAGATTCCAAAACACTTTTTTTCTAGCATGAAAACTCATCGAGTTCTATTCGTTTAAAATTTCCGCAAAATACATATGTATTTATTTTCCATCATTTCAAACCCTAAGGCCTTAATCGGAAAAGCTATGTAAGCAAAATGTGTTCTTTTTTCAAAAATACATATATATTTTGAGCAAGTTTCAGAACAATCGCTCCACAATAATAATTATTAATCATTTTAAGTTCCCTCAAAAATGTACCAGGTGCGAAAGTTTTACTTAACTTTTTTAACTTCCTCATAATATGGAATAGGAAAATACATGGTAGAGCTGTAAAAAAAATCTATCTACACCGACCCCCCCCCCCCAAGAGCCTGGACTAATAGTCCGTTTTTTACCGTCACAACAGGGCCCTGGAGCGTGGGACAGCCCGCAGGGCCACATTACACAGCCATGTGGTCCCCTAATCAAATTACTGCCTATGGTAATCTCAGTGATGCATGCATCAGCGAGCCATTAAGCCGTCAGAGCTGACTGCCTCTGACGCTTGTTGGCTTCTAGCATACACGGTTAGGCCGTGTTGACTTCAAAAGCTGCATAAGCACGTACGTAAGTGGAAGAGTTGAAAGTGTGAACGTTACGTCCAGTGAAAATTAAACGACGAATTAGGATACACTCTCACTTTGATTTGAATTTAGAAAAAAAAAATAATAATGCTACTATTGTGTATATACTGTGTTGAAACTTTGGACATTGGGACAATGCAAAAGATTCATGCGTAAGGATTCCTTATTCCTGATATTTGCGAAATAAATGCACTTTTGGGAGCTCACTGCATTTTGCGCGTTTTGTCTCTGTACAATCGTGCGTGTAGCACATGTAGGTACATTACATAAAAAAAGTGATATTGCATGGCGAGAAATTATGAAGTTAATACGTGATACTGTACAAACATTCGCGTAGGGACATTTTTTCGCGTAAAAATATTTACTATGTTTCTCATTCTAACTTTTATTTGAACAAAAAGAAAACCAATTTGGAATACCCGGGCAGACAACTAACTGATGATGGTCGACCGCGCTGGATGCACTTTCCCTTTCTTTATTAATTCAATAGCAACTGGCATCCTGAATGATGCTAAACGTAGATCGTCTTTTTTTCCTTTTAGCTTCACATTCTTAGCGATTCTCCTGCTTAGTAACAAAGTATTTATAGCCATATCCAGAAATGTCAATAGGTACTGCATAGTATATACTTCTTGGTTTGCAAGTTGAGTCTATCGAGTGTTGACAGACTCTTGGCCAGATTAACACCTCTCAACGATTTGTGACACCGACTGGATATCAGAGTAGTCTTACATAGCTCATCTAATATTTTTACTTAGAGTTCGCACCCCTCAGGCGCATTCGATTGGCAGCCAACGTTAAGCTGTTGAGACTTGAATAATCCAAAATTTTAGGCTGTTCTCCACTTTGACATTTTAAATTGAGCTTCAGGATCTGACTTTTAATTGGTTATTCTTGAGACTTCCAACAATTCGAAAGTGGTCCGTAAAATGGAGTTATCAGCTGATTGCACGTAGTCTTATGACTCCCAACACTGGCGGCACCAATCAGAGTTTCAAAGACACAACTTTTGTCTGAAGTCAGGACAGGTCAAGCCTTAATTTTGGCGCCCAAATAACATGGCCCGTGTCACCTTAGCCTAAACTAGCTAGACCTTCGGGACGTCTTCCCTTCGTGCCCGCATTTTGCTTCCCTCCGCTGTTATATTCCTATACTGTTGTTGCTTTTCTCTGTTCTTCCTTTTCGTTCCCGACGTGTTATTCCCATCCGCGTTTATCCTTGAGTATGGGTTTCACGTTTCTATCAACATACTATACGTCTCTCTTTCGGGCCCGCATTGCTTCCTTCCCGATTTCATACTCCTACTTTCTTATGCTCTTTTTTCCTGTTCTTCCTCTTCTTTCCCAACTGGCTGTTCCCATGCCATTGATCCTGTGTGGGAACACCTTCGTGCATGGGTTCCCCTTTTCTCTTGGCATACTATATGTTGCTTGCCCTTTGCTCTGTGATATCGTTCTGCTCGGAAACAGAGGCTTAAACTTCCTAACTATAACTAACTGTAAAAAATATAGCAGGTCGCTGGGCCTCAGCTTGCTTGTACTCGTTCGTGGCTGTAACAAGGACTACTAACACTATAAGAAATTGAGACCCTTTTGTACCCATAATCAGGCGTCCTGCCAATCGAAAATTCTGCCTCGTTCTAGAGCTCAGCAGCGCAGCATCTACCTGGTGGTGTCCTAGGACCGAGAGGACGCGCTGCTTCCCATCCCCTACCTTCTAGCGGCTACATCGAACTCAGCCGTTAATGCATGACGCTCTCGGCTACTGGGGTTACCTGTCCAAGTTCGACTGGAGATGATCATTCTTCTAGACCTGACGGATGTGAAGATGATGGCTGCTGAAGGTCGTCAAGCCGACCGACTCTATCCTGGTTCTGCGCAGCCAGTCGCCCCACAACACAGCGGATCGCTACGAAGTTGCCGCTACTTGTAGGCGTATAGGTAACCTGATACGCGGTGACCTCCAACTTCGTGAACCCGACGAATCATAAACTCAACTCATTTTTCCATTTCGGTCACTTAAGGCATGAGCCATATATCTAAATATCGTTACTTATAAGATTTTATATTCAGTACGTACAACATGAACTACAGATCATCGAAAAACTATTATCAGTCTTCTACTAGGGCGGTAACACCTTGGCACCTTCTTAGGTGTAATATTTAATTGCTAGACCGCTAGAGTAACGGTGATTCTAAATTAACGATGATTCTAAATTAACGGTGATTCTAAATTAACGATGATTCTAAATTAACGGTGATTCTAAAGTAACAGTGATTCTAAGTAACAGTGATTCTGAAGTAACGGTGATTCTAAAGTAACGGTGATTCTAAAGTAACGGTGAATCTAAAGTAACTGTGATTTTAAAGTAAAGGTGATTCTGAAGTAACGGTGATTCTAAAGTAACGGTGATTCTAAAGTAACGGTGATTCTTAAGTAACGGTGATTCTTCAGTAACGGTGATTCTTAAGTAACGGTGATTATTAAGTTACGGTGATTCTAAAGTTACGGTGATTCTAAACCAACGGTGATTCTAAAGTAACGGTGATTCTAAAGTAACAGTGATTAAAAAGTAACAGTGATTAAAAAGTAACGGTGATTAAAAACAACGGTGATCCTAAAGTAACGGTAATTCTAAAGTAATGGTGATGCTAAAGTAACGGTGGTTCTAAAGTAACGGTGAATCTAAAGTAACGGTGGTTCTAAAGTAACGGTGGTTCTAAACTAACAGTGGTTCTAAAGTAACGGTGAATCTAAAGTAACGGTGAATCTAAAGTAACGGTGAATCTAAAGTAACGGTGAATCTAAAGTAACGGTGAATCTAAAGTAACGGTGAATCTAAAGTAACGGTGAATCTAAAGTAACGGTGATCTAGAGTAACGGTGAATCTACAGTAAAGTTGAATGTACAGTAAAGTAGAATGTACAGTAACGGTTAATCTACAGTAACGGTGAATCTAAAGTAACGGTGATTCTAATTAACATTGTATTTCTATGGGATCTCGCGTGTAAAATTTCTTGTGTAATATCTTGAGGTTCTAAACTTTGCGTGACCGTTCTAAATCAGCTTAGTTCTCTTAAGCTCCAGAGAGGTTAAGCCGGAATGGCGCCTCTATGATACCCTAGCATAGGGTCGCAAGATTTCATTTGGTTTACGCTAACTAGCTACGAAGGAATAGTATGAAAAGCTTTTGTGGTGCTGTGCGAATTTACCAAGTTTCGTATTTGCATGAACGGGCTACATTAGCAAAATCGTATTAACGGTTCATAATATAAATTCTACTTTAAATTACATTAATCAATTCTGATATAAAGTCGCGCAGCGTTACTTTTCTAATAAGGCACTTTAAAGGATTACTTTCTTCTATTTTCTCATTGCTGGCGTTGTTCTATTATTCATCGTATAGCGCAGCTCGGTTTATGCTTTTAATAAATCATTATAATAGAGTTGCATAAGCAATTAACTTTCTGAAGCAGCTCAAAATAAAGCTAACAATTTATCAACAAGTAACTTTTTTGCCAGAATCGTACGCTTTGGTGCGGGAAGGAATTAAGGCGGCACCGTAAGTCAACCCTGATAGATATGGTCTTGTTTTGAATAAATACTTCTTTGTGGGTCTACGGAATTTGCTTCTCCCAGTGCCACGCTTCACAATTTCTGGGACTAACTGAGCATACCATAAGTCCATTCCTTCTCCTTTCTGAAACACTGTAGTTGTGTGTAGGCAGGCATAAGCAATTTGTATGATAACCAGAGCAATCTGAGAATGCATGCCTCCGCCAAACAAGGCAACGTAAACCAAAAATACAAATTGGTTGTGAAACTGTGGTTTCCCTTTGATCAGCCTCAAAATCTAGTCATTTGTGCCTTCTGACAGTAATAACACCTTCTGTAATATTCTTGAAGATCCGTACATAACTGTTCGAGTTATGTTCTCGCAAACACTTTGACAGTAATTAGTCAAACATGCAAATAGACAAGCCGATCATTACTAAAATTTGGCAATTTGTGTCTTTCAACGTTACTCACAAGTCCCACAAATTTCATGAAGATCCGTCGGCGAACTGATCATCGCCAATGTTAACGCATGCGCGTTGAAAAGCATGAGAATAAGACACGCTAGAAGACTTTAGCAACTCTTCTGTAGGCTCTCTTTTTTTTTTTTTAATTCAATTAGTGAGCAGCACAGAGACGTACAACAAATTACTTACAATGTTACAGATATATACAAGAATAGCCTAAATAACAGACTGACATCAAGATCAAAATATTAATTATCCCTAGATCGCGAGAGATAAAAGTCATAGAATGAAAGGCACAAGACTGCAATTCAGAGCTATCATGACCACGTTTGAGTATGGTACAGGTATTACTTTTAGAGTATTTCACTTAGGAATGATAAAGGCGTTCAGCAAGGTAATATTGTTATTCTTTAGCATCTAGTATGTATAGCAGGAGGGGAAGGGGAGGGGAAAACCTCGACATTATGAAAAGGAATTGGACGTTACAGCACGAAGCTAATGTCTAGATTTCTGCACATGACGTACATACGTAAGTTGTTTGTAACAACAACGTCATGAGCTGAAGCTAGTAAATACAGAAATAGGCGTACACGTGGTAAGTGTTACTCCATGCAATAGAATGATGCGCATGTAAATTAATTGACTTGAACGAGATTTGCAGTCATTGCTAAAGGTTTTGATTGCTAGGATCACACATCGTGCACGTGATATAATGCTGCAGCAGCACGGACATTGGATGGACATTGACTGCTCATAAAACGACTCAATTGCACTGGCTGCATCCTAGCGGAAATCAACAGCATTTGCCATTATGAGAAGAGTGTGCAAAGGAAATACTGGAAGCGAAAGTACATGCTGACATATGTGAAAACTGTCCATTTTACAGTGACACTGTTAATGCGAGGACTGGCTCGCAGGCATTTTTAGCTTACCACCAAGGCCCATTGCGATACGCCTGTATTGCAGCGATACAAATAACAGAAAAAACTGCCTGGATTTGAGTGCATAGCGCTCCACATTTGACAGGACTAGAGCCTGCTGACTTGTCGTTCGATGCGGCATGAGCACATGGGTAACAATTGTGTCTGGAGTTGACTAAGCACACAGGAAATAATTAAGCTAAATCAAAAAAGGCAGCACTATCAAAGCTACCAGTTAAATATTACGGATAGGCGGTTGTATAATGATTAAAGAAAGAAATGCGGGTGCGGGCGGTTGGAACATTTCATTGTATTGGAAGCTTCAAATAAAGACTCACTCGGACGGTCGGACTGAGATAGGAGCTTTTACCTACGGCAGTGTGGTGAGCTGCGACTTTTGTTCCGCGCATTGGAAGATTGTTTCTGCACGACAGTGTGTGTACAGGACGCGGACATTCCCAGGTTTTTGCTCGAGACCATTATATGAACCTCAGCGATTGTAGACCTTTTGCTGATAACCGAGCAAAACTAGAGTAGAAATATCTTTGCCGGTTAGATGCACGTGATCAGTGCACAGCATGAGATATGCAAAAATTAAAGGTAAGAATGTTATGGATTCGTGTTTCGACGACAACCACATCACCAAAGGTTGGTTATGTCTGCTAACAATTTCTGTAAATTTCAGAAAAATCTGTTCATAACTTTATTAGCTATGTTGCTTACAAATACAAATTCAGACAAAGAGACAAACAAAAAGAGAGGCAGATCCTCACAGAAATTTGGTTATTTGCTCTTTGTGATGTACCTACAACCCATGTAAATTTCATAAAAATCTTTCCATAACTGTTTGAGTTATAGCATTAAGAAAATATATAGAGACAGAGAGACAAACAAACGGTGGAACGGATCTTCATCAAAAGTTATTCATCTGTGTCTCATAACTGTGTCATGACTAACAATCTGTAAATTTCGTCAAGATCGTCAGTAACTTTTTGAGTTATATTGGTGACAGAAATATAGAGAATTGACAGACAAACACAAAAATAAAAAATACATCCTCAGCGGAGGAACAAATACACATGATTCCTGTGAGATTGGATGTTCTGAGCAAGAAGAAGGAGAACTTTAGCACTAACTATCAGATCGTGCGCGCTAGTGAAAGAAACTAGCGACGCTAGTGCTAGACCTGAAAAATACTAGCGGCGCTACCGCTAGCGTTACACATTTCAAAACCTAGCGGCCTAGTGCTAGGTTTCGGCATATATATACTTACTTTCAGTCGAAAATTTGGAAACATTTAATTTAGTGCTAGGAAAAACATAACGAGCAAGATAAAAATAAAATCTCATTTTAATTGCATTGTAAACGGAAGAAATCAAAGAAGTGTTTTACTGATTTTGTATACAGTTGCGAGCATAATTAAGGGACAAAAATAAAAAATTTCATATCTAAAAAACTGTAAAAGGTTCAACGCTGAAATTTTAACACAAAAGCGATATTGGGATACCTAATAATATGCTAAGAATTTATTACGATCCGAAAGAAAAGAAAAAAGTTATGTATATTCAATTTATAATTATGAAGTTAGTGTGAGCAGAATTAAGGGACAATTTTCAAATATTGTGATTTAAATCTTCAGTAACCCCATTTTCTTGCGTTTCCAAAGAAGAAGAAGAAGACTGCCTACGTCATATGTAAACATTGCAAGTACTGCAAGCATGGCTACCCGGGAAAAAGTTGATAAATCTTTACGCATGAAAATTGTTAATTTACATAAACAAAATCTCAGC
>LQNS02278143.1:6121800-6147237 GCA_001587735.2 Parhyale hawaiensis | reverse complement strand
GGGTGTGCCTATGATGGGCAGTGGGAGCCGCTCGAATGGTTCCTTTCAGATGTATTTCAGGACATGTGGTATCAAAACACGTGCCGTTTCTGAATGATTCTTGGCACAACCAAGGATGAAAATTCTACAATGGTAAATGCCTACACGACGTGCGTGAATTAATCTAAAATTAAATTGGTATCATATTTCGCGGTACTCTTTTTTTTTAGTCTAGGGTGAGTAAAGCTTATTAAAGAAGCATGAGTGTTATTTACTGCTGAACAAAGACACGCTTCACATGAGTGCCACTTCATCTTAATGCCATTTGTTTTAGACCTGCTAATCATCAACTTACTGGAGTATACAGGTCGCTTACAAGTGGTGAAGCGATTGAAAATGTGATTTGTGAACAGGTTTTAAATTTGTTAGCACAATGAGCACCTCGGGATTGGGACGCATTTTTATCTTGAAGAAAACACGTTCGATTCGCACACTGAGGTGGAGATGATCTCATTCGGTTAGTTTTCATTTGTTGAAAACTTCATTCGTGGGCTTTCGGTCGTCCTCAGCAGGAGTTAGTTGACAGCCGTCTCGAGCGTAATCGGGTGCCGAATACCATCTTAAACCTGATTCAGAGAGATAAGACAAAAGTCCACGTTTGAAGCTCAGGACCAGTTGAAGCTAAGCACATTAGATAATGTTCATCTCTGTGCACGTACATAGGGCCAGTCTGGGAACACCTCACTGCTAGTGAGTTCCCGACGTAGTAAAGATATCATCGATTGTTTCGTCAACATCGAGTTAAGATACGTCACACTTGTGGCTTAACTTGTCTAAAACTCCAGGCATGCAATTTTGCTTCGTCAATTAGAATCGTGTTGCATGAATAAAGGTCTGCCTACATGCTAGTGTAGACAGTGCAGCGTCGTTGTCAACACAACTTTGTGTACGCCATAAATAGCTATTAAAAAGTTAACCATCAAATCAGTTTCCTCGACAAGAGTCACTAGGCAATATACGGATATCTCTTCATATTTGTAGTGAAATTAAACTCAGGAAACGAACGGTAAAGTCAACTTTAACGCGGCTCTCCACTGGGAAACTCACAGGCACTGGTTCGTGCGGCAGATATAGGCCAGATGGTCCCCGAGGACTAAGTACTGCTGCAGCCGACGACGGGTCGCTAAGAACTATGGCGCATTTTAGTGGAATTCAACGACCCGTCACCCCTAAGGTAAGTGCCCCCACGATAGCTATGTACGTTTTGCTAATTCAGCGCGCCGAGCACCATAACAAAGACCGCTCACCTGGCCTGGGGATCGTTCCCGGGGCTATAAGCCCAACTGTGCAGCACAGAAGGTCCGCTGCTACCATGGTGTACTTTTCTGCTATTTTCTACGGCATAGTAGACGCATTCGGACGAGAGAACATGTTGACAAACCAACGTGTAGATCGGCCGTTAGAACTATCCCAATTACACTTGAGACAGCTGTGAACTCCATTCGACAGAGCAAGACTGCGGTTGTAAAAGTCCCAATGGTATCAATTAAGCCCAATGCAGACGTGAAGCAAAAATTGCTAACAGTGGCATTTCGCCCACAAATGCCCTACTGGACTCGACGAAAAAGTTGCCTGATATGGGCGCATTTAGCTGGATGAGTTACTCTAGGCCAATCTTCTTCGTAGCTTTCAAGCAATTCATAGCAACTTGAGGTTCAATTTTCCCTGTTATCTATTCATTGCTGCGTCACGTAACGCCACAGTATTTCTTAAAACTTTATTTCAAATGGTGGCAGTTGCAACTGCGGTGCCAAAAGTACAAGATAAATTTCTCTTCACGTTACAGCGATGATCGCTAACAGGAAACATGCATGTCAAAGTTTCGTTCACAAGCTACAAAACCGTACAAAACACTCAAACGTTGAGCACGATGTCCAGTGAAGAAAAAGTCGGCGAATAAACACGCAATAAAACTGATTAAATTCGCCATATCTGTTCTAGGGAATTTCTATTAATTTTACCCTATGACATTGTAGCCGCAAGCTCCTTTCGCTGCTGCGTGTGTATTAACATGTCGCGGCAAAGTGGATCTGCCCACAGTATTGTCCCGTCGAGCTCTTGAAGATGTCGCTCGTCTGCACACGCCTATAGGAGTTAACGCCTTGAAATGCGATTGAACATGTCGAAGCCAGCATGGTCAGCAGCCTTCGGAATATCTTTCCTTCGTGCCTATTTAGCTTTCATCCTCTTTTTTTTTTCTCATACTGATGCTTTATTCTGTTCTTACTCTTCTTTCCCAAACTGTTGTTCCCGTGCCCATTGATTCGTGGTTTTGTTTGATGTTTCTCTTGACATTCTTTCTGTCCCTTCTTTTTTCCTCTTTTTGAACCACAGTGTACTCTACGGGAAGAGAAGTTTAAACTGGGAATATAATTTAAAAGCCGGCCCGCCCTTTTCAAATTCTGGATAAATTACGCCTATTGGAACGCAACAGGCGTGTAATTATAATAAGTTAA
Organism: Parhyale hawaiensis; assembly: GCA_001587735.2. NCBI lineage: Eukaryota > Metazoa > Arthropoda > Malacostraca > Amphipoda > Hyalidae > Parhyale > Parhyale hawaiensis. Next base: position 6,144,742 of record LQNS02278143.1, on the reverse strand, counting down.
ATATAAACTATAATCTTGACATAATGGAAGAAGCCCTTCGTGCATCTTTCGTTTAATTCACTCAGGCAGACCGCAGTGGGGAGCGGTGTCAGGCACGTCGATACTTTTAAAGTAACATGAAACATTCGTGAACGCAAAGTTTCAGCATACGAAAGCAACGTAGCTGCGCTCATACATTGGCGGGACAAGCGGCTCTCTGCTCACGTGACAGTCAGCAACCAATCAGTTCGAACTCTTACGCACCGTGAAGTCTCTGTAACGGTAAGTTAATACAGTAAAACCCCTCTAATTCGCACAGCACGGGGGGAAGGGGGTGACGGATTAGCGGGGATTTCGGATTACTGGAGTACTTACTAATCCGAAAAAAACCTCTTTATTCCGCACAAATACGGATTATAGAGACTATGTTCGTACCTTCTGCGCAGCACCTCGCGCAGATTTTTTGCTCCTCACCTCTTTTATCCGAAAAATGAGAAGCGCCTTGCACGGATTACAGAGGTATATGTTAGAACTCCGTACTTTACCCCATTAATCCGAAAAATGCTCACTTGTTTAGATAGCATTTCGAACAGTAATGAGATGTTCGGATTAGGGAGGGTTTCGGATTATTGGGGTGCGGATTACAGGGGTTTTACTGTATTTACCGTACCGTAAAGGTAAATTTAAACCCACTCCCGTTTAGATATAGCTACCCCATGATAGGCAAACATAAAGTTACGGTAATATAAGCATATGTATATGTCTTTGTATAGACAGACATATAAGATATATACCTAATAGACACGTCTTGCACTTTCTTTCTTGGTATACTCTACATGCAGCGTTCTATTTAGTGACATTTGCATAGGAAAAGGTAAAATAAAATACGGAACAGGTGCACTCCCAGAGCGCAGACCTCCACCAAGCAACGCAGTGGTGAAAGATAGAATGGTTAACAGACAGACAAACGAACAGACGGATCGTTAGCAAAATTTAATCATCTGTTACCGTGACGTTCGTAGCAGTTCCTGTAATTTTTGTGAAGATCTGTCCATAACTTTTGAGTAATGTTGCTGACGGAGAGACAAACTCTGGCAAAAACATAACTTCCTTGGCGGAGGTAACTAATGACCTAATATCAATTTGTTCATAGTATTTGAAATTTGTGTATTTGTTTTGGCTAGTCGTTGAAGCCATTTGTGAAATACTCAGTGTCTATGTAATAACAGGCTAATCAAAGCTATTTAATAACTAGAACGCCTCGTGGCGTGAGATCATAACCCGCGGTAGGAGGCAAATTCAACGAAGTCATTTTTGATGAACGAAATTAGGGCACAGCCCCAATCCCAGAGATTAGCTCTTTAATAACATAGGAAAAAAATAGAACGCCTCATGGCGTAAGACGATCAGCCGCGGTGGAGGCAAATTCGCCCCGGTGGGGGAAAATTCAACGCCGTCATTTTTGATGGTAAGCTAGGCCTAGTTTTTTTTAACTGGGTCACATCTAGGTCAGCCCACCAAACTCCCTACAAAAAATTAAGAGCATTGCTCAACTCCTTCGATCACTTTTTGGATGGACAGACAAATATATATAGGTATCTATATTTAAAATATATATACCTACTTGAATCTTCAACGAAAACATTATTACCTCTCTCACTTCGTTCCCGGATGATAAACACCGTCGTGTGTTTGTATACGGTATTTATATAATGCTATGCTGATATTTTTACATGTTTATATATTTGTATCTATCGCGTCCCGCTCTTTACCAAGTTGTTACGTGAGAAGTAGGCCAGCTTGGAGATTTTAGCGATTCTGTTGCGTAGTTGTGGAAACCAACAGGCGAAAATGAGACCAGGTTACAGAAGATGGCCGAAGTAAAAAATTCTTATTCTTATCTTACTAATTGAATACTCTTCTTGCTTTGCCGACGTTGAAGTCCAAGCAATGAAGATATCAACAGCTTCTCTTAGCACTGTCGTGGATTCTCAACTTTATACTTTCTTCGTAAATCAAACCTCATTTTTGCTCTCAGTTCACGATATGCAAACTGGGTTGTTGATCAGCGAAGCACAGGGACGCTCTTTTTCAGGGTGCAGTAGAGGCAGCTACTGGTTTTCCAACTTGCTGTCTTCCTTTGAAGAAGCAGCTTTTCGCTTGAGAGCAAAAATTTCGATCTACTGCCATATAGGTGTAGATATAGGACACGCGGGTGAAGCTTGTATTCAACGATGCTCCAGTGCTTGCTAATAAAAACCAGTTTTCTGCAAGGAAGCTAGGAATGTGCTACTTAAAAAAAATTGCGTAGAAGGCGCTGATCTCTTTGGATGTTTGAGATAGCCGTTTTCGTCGAAGTTTTCATATGCTTCAACTCTATTGCATTCTGAAGAAGAAGATCCAGTGGTGAGAAGAAGAGGAGGCGAAATCAGTGCCGATAGCCAATTTAAGCATTCATCGTCCTATTTTCCCTGGCATCTCGAAGCTGGATTGCTGAATGCAGCGTAAATCTTTTACCTCAGCTGTAAGATCCGGGAATTGAATCCGAGACTACCGCAATGGGTGCAGAGGCTCTGTCACTCAGCCATGGAAATATATCTAAGACATTCTTTTCATGATCGTATGCATTACATTTACGTTTCATGCGAACTCGTGCCGACATGACGTTCATGACACGCCGGTAGTGAATAGTTGATGAGGTCAGCAACGTTTTGTGCACGAAAATATCGAAAAGGCTTTGAGGTGACGCCAGCGGCTGCCTCTACATATGTCGCACGTATCACTGATGAATTCAGTGCGGATATATTCGGAAATATAGTGACTGTTGCCCTCAATTTCTCTATCTTTAAAGAACAATTGCATGAGGTGCATAGATCAATCTTAGTGCAGCTAAACCTGTGTTGCTTTGAACGTTCCAGTTTCTGGAGCAAATCTGTCCTTAATTAACGAGCTCTGCCTCGTTGAGTTAACGGTAACAATCACAATATCGTTTGCTGCAACTTGGAGTATCGGTTTGATTTCGCTTTCAATTATCGGATTTGTCTTGCTCAAAGTAGTTTAAGTTATATACATTCAATTTATTGAGAACAGCAGGAGCCCGAATTTCAACAACATGTCATCATCGTTGGATGAACTTGTATAGGCAATATATTTCTCAAGTGTTCTTTACCTTGTTCAGAATAAGTTACAGATTTTCAACTAAAGTTGCTACTAAAACTACGGGACAGTTTAAAAAAAATTTCTCAAGCAGTCCTACCAAGCTTTTATTATATTACCATAGAGAAAAAGACGTAAGAACCAGTTTATGAACTATGCACGATGGACAGCGGATAAACGTCAATAAGTAATAGATCTCTCAAGGCAACTAGCAACTGTTGTGCAATAAGCCAGCAATATATATTGTTGCTTTATAGAGAGAGAAGAAAATGTGAATAGTTTAAAGAGTGTTGTAAGCAGAATCATAAAAGAAGGCAATGATTCTAGTAGCTTGGCCAACCAATTGCCAATTTCAAACTGACAGACCACAAAAAAAAAACTGCATTTTCCAGCTCACGGCTTTGATGTTTCCTTTTGAAACGGCAACCAGTATTTCGAGAAAAACAAAAACATTCATGACCTGAGTGTGTACAGGAAGATCCCATCTAGACGCTTACACAAAAAGGTTTGTTTGCACGAAGCTCACGAAGAAACCCATCGTAAAAAAAATAAATAAATAAATAAATAAAACTGCATGAGTAGCCTTTGCAATAAAGGATGTTAATTGGTCCTAAAACGAGTGGCATAAAGTGTTCCACAGCTCCGAAAGTAAATGCAATTTGTTTGGCTCCTATGGAAACCATGTGGGGAAGCTAGAAGATGAACAACTACCTAAGTGAAAAGTATGCCAAGAAGACAGGCAAGTTTGGTGGCGCAGGTGTACGGGTGTTTGCCTCGTGGTCAAGTCAAGATACAGGCGCGTTTGGTTAGGTTGCACACTCGTGTTATTATATATATATATGTATATATATATATATATTAGTCAGAATAATATGGCCATTTTTGGAATGTCAAATACTGAAAGTGTAGTAATATGGGTTGTAAGAAGTTATGTTAGAGGATGCGCCTAATGTGCTTAGTTTTCTGCTGTGGATACTTTACATTGTATCAATAAATTTCCTGTTGTTGCGGTGTCCGAAGTGAAATAAAATGAAACTGTCAAGAAACGAGAAAGAAGTTTTGATTTGCGATAAATAATAGTTTGCTGAATTTGCATGTTTTGTAACATTACGATGCTGGGTTCTGATTTCAAGGTCTACGAGCTTTGACTGCCATGATTTGTACAGTTAGATTTGGAGTGATTGTCTATATAAGCGGAAACGAAGAAATTTGGGGGTAACCTGGTAGGCTTTGCAACAGTGCAGAAATTTGAGGTCCAATTTGGATTTTTCGTGCGTCCTAGAGAATTTTTCGCATTTCCAAAAGATTGAAATTCCTTGCTCTCCATACCTATTGAATATTGTAGTGGATAATGGAGTGGTTACCGGGAATCCAATTTTCAAGAGGAAGATGTAGATTAAGGCTAGGATGAGCAATTGAGCATTGCGTGGTAAGTAGCGCTTGGACAAATTCAAGAACAACAGTAATGGAAATAGAGGGTGGGTCGTACTGAGATATGGTCAACAAACTATGAATCATCGACCATATCAGAACAACCGGGACTAAAAAACGTCAATAAAGACCAAATATTAAACTAAGGCTTATGTAATAAAATAAATATACCGTAGGTGTAGACAGATTTTATTAATGCTTAACGTTTCGGGAACCTAATTCCCATCATCAGAATTATACACTACAAAGGATGCCGAAACAGAATTTTTATTTTATTTCAGATGAACTAGGTTAGGTGTTAACAGGGGTAGACCTAACAGGCGAATGACCATAGTGCGCTATGGTAGTCCCTATACATATAAAGGTCGGACGATATGGGAAGCGGAGGGAAACGAGCAAGTACAGTCGAAGAAAAAAGCGTCAGTCATGGATCTTGACTAGTGGTACGGGTGTAGTCATTATATTGAGGCTGGCTTTTGTTTTATGAATATATAGCGATTCTAAAGCTGCGAATTCTATTAGATTGGAAAAGGCTATGATAGAGAAGTCTTTCCTGCTAATTGGATGGTTGTTTTGTTCTGCATGAAGACGGGGAGCTGGATGTTTAGATTAGATTAGATAGGCGGCAGTAGACGAACCAATTGGCCCATTGCCAAAGAGATACCGGAACTTACGCCCCGGCCCTCTATGAACTATTGCCATTATGTTAGTATGATATAGAGGACTGGAGAAGAGAGAAAAAAAGGGGAAAGAATCCCTGCCAAAGAGACTATCATGAATGCACGCAAGCACGATTAAGAGCCGCTGATATGCGGAGCTTGGAGATGTCAAACTGTGTAGTTGGAGTTGGAGAGAGAAGAAGACGGATTGAGGTGGCCTCGGAAGCTTTGGCAGTCAAGAGTTTGCGACTCCTGGAGGAGGAGTTCTTAGCTATGGCGGATGTCTCTCCCAATGTATGTCAAGACGATTTTTATACGCTTTGACTGACTCTGCACTAACAACATCGGAAGGGAGTCTATTCCAAAAGCTGACTGTGAAATACGGAAAGAACCGCTGACTTAAGGTCGTTCTTCGAGCTTTATGCTTGAGTTTTTGACCGTTGTTTTGCAAGCGATCATTGAAGTCTTTTTCAAAGAGTCCCGTTGTAGGTACGCCGTTGAAGCCATTCAAATACTTGAATGTTTCTATTAGTTGCCCCCCGAGTCGTCTTTGCTCGAGAGAGATCAGACCCAGTTCCTTTAAGCGACATTCATTCGGCTTGTTTCGCAACTGAGGTATAAATTTCGTTGCTCTGCGTTGGACTCTTTCCATGTTATCGATATCTTTGCACAGATGTGGCGACCAGAATTGAATTGAATGTGTAGGTTTTTGCTAGTGGTAAACTTGTTCTGTTCGATATACCTAAATGTTGGTCAACGCGGGCTTTTTAATACTGTCCAGTGCTGCCAATGTATAGAGCTGAGCAGCTCTTACCATAAAACTTGCATACAACAGTGGACAGAAGAATTGTGGGAGGTTTATCTTTGAATTTAAAGTAGGGTCTTAAGGTAAATGTGTTCTTGTAGAAAAACCTGAAGTTCATGTGCAGGTAGGCTTCGGAGAGGAAAGCTTTCAGGGAGTTGACTATATCGACGGTGGTTTTGCTGCAGTATGGAAGGGAGTGAAAAAAGTCTAATTTACGAACTGTAGGCTTAGTTATACCGGGATCGAATAGTTTGCCAAGAAATGGTTTGCAGTAGTGATCTTGATGGTGGTGTGGGTAGCCGTTATTCTTGAAAAAGGTTCAGAGCAAATCGATTTCATTGGAGAATGCTAGATACGAGGAGGATAAATGATATGCCCTAAACAGTAGAGTTTTTATAGCATTTATTTTAAATTGATCGTAACAGTGATTGAAGAAGTTAGTTCCAAGGCCTGAAAATGTCTGCTTCCTGTAGACTGTGGTGGTTAGTGTTGAGTTATGCTCTGAGACTAGGGTATCTAAAAAAAGCAATAAAATCGTTTGATTGATTTTCGGTAGTGAACTATATGCTAAGAAGCTTACTATTTAAATATTGTAGAAATAAGTTCGAATCAGCTGGGTCTCTGAAAATAAGGAAATGGTCATCTACATAGCGTTTATAGTGGATGGCTATGAAACTACTCGGGCAATCGTTGAGCCATATTCCTTTATTCCTCTATTGTTCTTGAATCTCATTAAAGATATACAAAGGAAAACAGGGAGTAAATGTATTGTACATGAGGTTAGACTGGCAGAGAATTTGAGAACAAACCCATTAAAAGCTACATGAGCTTATAGGGCAGAAGTCTGCATTAATCAAGGTACATTACTACCCAATAATTTCTGAAAGTAAATTTAAAAACGTTAAATAACATTGGTTGTACAAGGTCATTGGGGAGACTATTATAGGATTGCACACACTGAAGAACTGTAAACCGTTTCTGAATGTCTAATCGAACAGTCGGTAAATTGAACCTATCGTTGCTGGTATGTACGGGTTAACGGAGAGAAGCGAGCTGAAGTGTGTCGCAAATACGTAATGGCATAAAAAGATGTTGGCTAAGGTGGGGCCGAGAGGGGAGCCCATGGAAACTCTGTCAATTTGTTTGCATAACCTGTTATTAAAAATAAAAAAAGAATCGTTGATGGCTAAACTAAGGAAGTTTCTGAATGTAGGTTGGTCCATATTGTGGAACGACTCAGTTTTATAAAAAATTCTATTGCATATAATGTCTATGGTTTCGTCAATGGGTATATTGGTAAACAGGGAAGTGATGTCAAAGCTGAATAGGTAAGCATTGGGTGGTAGTTGAAGGTGTTTAATTTCGTTACTAAATTCATAAGAATTACGCAATGTGCATTGATTAGTGGTCAAAGGTTCAAGTAATGGACTGTGAAATTTAGTAATTGGATAAGATCAGGTATTATATGCAGCTAAAATTTGTCTCAGAGGGATATTGGTTTTAAGTACTTTAGGAAGACCGTATGTGATTCCAGGTGAGGCGCCAGAGTTGTAGAGAGAAAAGTAAGTCGATTTAGTGATAATGTCTTGATCTAGCAACTTTTTCAAGAATGTAAGGATTTTATCCATGAATTTGAGAGTAAGTTTGAAAGGGTCGGTATGTATTTTTTAGATACCCTAGTCACAATGCATGACTCAATACTAACTACCAGAGTCTATAGGACCGACATTTTCAGGCCTTGGAACTAACTTCTTCAGTCACTGCTACGAGCAATTTAAATTAAATGCTATAAAAACTCTACTGCTTAGCTCTATCCGTTACCAATTTTTTCATCAGCTTGAGCGCTAAATCGAGAAAAATTTGTACCGCCCACTAAAAATGCTTATAACTTCATCAGTATGAGAATTTTTTTCTTCGGAGTGTCAGTAATTTATTTAACTACTATTCCTCCAATTTATTCGAAAAAATAATAGCTAAGAATAGTTTTACTGTTAATTAAAAGTAAATATAAGAAAATTTCACCGGAGCCTACAGGGTGAATGCTCCAGCTGCACATCTGCAGCAGTTGTCATACTTTCACGGTAACTGCAGCAGTTATAAACCACTGCACTGCGGCACTGCACAGTTAGTTACAGAAGAGAACTGTTAGAATGGGTCAGACTTCAATGATGCTGCCTGACGTCGACCCAGAAGCGCGCGCTCACGGAAATTATATCACCGAATTTTTAATAAAAAGTGATACTTAGCCCGATTGTTGGCTATAATGTGCGGGTATCTTGGAATTTTATTGATGCTAATGAGAAATTGGGAAAAGTCACGGAAGTTTTGGCACTGAAAATCACTGAGCGTAGAACAGTGAACGAAAAACGGTAGGGAGGTACAATTTTGTCTCGCCTTGGAGCAGATAAGGTTAGGGCATATAATTTATTCTCCTCGTATCTAGCATTCTCCAATGAAATAGATTTTGCCGAATCTTTTTCAAGAATAACGGCTACCCCTACCACTTTCTAGATCACGACTGCACACTATTTCTTGACAAACTATTCGATCCCGGTATAACAAAACCTATTGTTCGCAAATGAATTTTTTTCCATTCCCTTCCATATTACAGCAAAACCACCGTCGATAAACTCAACTCCCACAAAGCTTTCCTCTCCGAAGCCCACCCGCACGTAAACTTCAGGTTCTTTTTACAAAAACACATTTACCTTAGGATCCTATTTTAAGTTGAAAGATAAACCTGCCACAAATCTTCTGTTTAGTATTGTATACAAATTTTCTTGCAAGAGCTGCTCGGCTCTGTACATTGGCAGCACTGGAAAGCATTACAAAGCCCGCGTTAACCAATATTTAGGTATATTAAGCAGAACAGGTTTACCACTAGCAAAACCTACACAATCAACTCCCCATCTTCATGTAGAACAAAACAACCATCCAAATAGCAGGAAAGACTTCTCTATCATAGTCATTTCTAATCCAATAGAACTCACAACTCTAGAATAGCTATATATCCATAAAACAAAATCCAGCCTCAAAATAATGACAGCAGCCGTACCACTCGTCACGATCCATGACTGACGCTTTTTCCTCCGACTGTACTTGCTCGTTTCCTCTGCTTCCCATATCGTCCGACCCTTATATTGGGACCCCCATAGCGCACAATGGTCATTCGCCTTCTAGGTCTACCTCTGTTAACACCTAACCTGGTTCATCTAAAATAGAATAAAAATTCTTTTTAGTCATCCTTTGCTGTTAATAATTCTGTAGCTCATTGTGTGATAAGGTTAATAAAAATTGGTTGACGACCATTATTAATATCTTAAAATGCAACGTTTCGATGCACTTGCATCATCATCAGGCTGGAATAAAGAAAGAGGAAAACGTCAAGACACACTAAGGATAAATCAGTAATTGTTGAAGTATTTGACCTACACGTATCGTAAATTCATTTCAATTAAAAAGCACAACCATCTAGCGAAATTTCCATTCTTGGAATAAAAGGAAGAAAGCAATACTATATTAACACCTTTGCCAGTAAAATGACAATAAAAAAGAAAGGGAAGGAAGAGAAGAGCGCTTTGCCCCACATCACCACACACACGTTCCTTCACCCGAGCGACATAAGGGATAATGGCCTCTCCCATACAACGCGACCCAAACCTAACTATGTAGTGGCGCTGTTGCCAACCGGAGGTTTTACAGAGTCCGAAAAAATAGTTTGAGAGCCGCGAAGTCTAAAACATTGTTATTTAGCTTAGGTCTGAACTTATGTATAAGCAGCGCTTCAAAAATTTGGATGTGCTCTCTGTGGGCAACGCGGTACAATACTTTAGTGATGGAATAAAGGTCATCGGCACAAGGGCTGGAATTATGGGCAGTTCGGAAGTGGGCAAACATAGAACCTTAATATTTATGATTATCCAAGCGGCGTTTTAACGTCCTCCTTGTGAGTCCGACGTAGCAGTTATTGAGAGACATACATTCTCCCTTAGTACATTTAAACTGATATACCACATCGGAGCTACTAAGGTGCGACGTTGGTTGCCGAGAAATATTGTTGGGCACAATGAAGTTACTGACTTTCTTGTTTTTGTAATAGATACGCAACTGGAGTCTGTCAAATGGAAGCACGGGTTTCACATACGCCGTAACTATATCTGTTAGTGCTCGCTCATCCGCTTTGTAATTACTGTGCATTTGGTTTTCATAATACAGAGTTACCTGCTGAGGATTGGGTGCAACTACGGTTTCATTTAACTTCTTCTCGAGAAAGGCATTGACTTTTGAATCTATTAGTGAATTAGGAAATTGATTATTCACAATGAGTCTTTTGATTCTAAGAACTTATTAGGTTCCCGAAATGTCAAGTTTTAATGAAATCTGTTAACATCTCCGGTATATTTATTTTGTGAAATTAGCTTTAGTTTAATATTTGTTCTTTATCGACGTTTATTAGTACCGATGGTTCTGAGATACGGTCGATAATTCATAGTTTGTTGACCATATCTCAGTACGACCCACCCTCTATTCCCATTACTGTCGTTCTTGAATTTGTCCAAGCGCTACTTACCACACAATGCTCAATTGCTCATCCTAGGCTTAATTTACATCTTCCTCTTGATAACTAGATTCCCAGTAACCACTCCAATATGCGCTGCAGTATTCAATAGGTATGGACAGCACGGGATTTCAATCTTTAGGAAATACAAAAAATTCTCTAGGAAGTATGAAAAATCCAAATTAGACCTCAAATTTCTGCACTGTTGCAAAGCCTACCAGGTTACCCCCAAATTTCTTCGTTTCCGCTTATATAGACAATCACTCCAAAAGAGCCAACTGTACAAATCATGGCAGTCAAAGCTCGTAGACCTTCAAAGCCAAACCCAGCATAGTAATGTTACAAAACATGTAAATTTAGCAAACTATTATTTATCGCAAATCAAAACTTCTTTGTTGTTTCTTGACAGTCTCAGTTTAATTCACTTCGTGCACCGCAACCATAGGAAATTTATTGATACGATGAAAACCGTCCACAGCAGAAAACTAAACACATTAGGCGCATCCTCCAACTTAACTTCTTGCAACCCGGATAACGTCATTTTCAATTATGCTAACGCAACCCTCTAGCCACGCCTAAAATTCTTATTGTCATTTGGTCTGGAGTTTTGCCTGCCTGTATTCAAACCCAATTCTTCTATACCTTTCATTAGTTTCGAGAACTTATCAAGCCGACTAAAATCCCAACAACTCTGCCCTTAATTTTCCTTTGCCGCAGTATAAAACAAAATAAAAGAAACTTGCAGTAACTTGTACACTTCTCACAGTAATCCGTTCTCCTCTATATTTTCAGGAACTGATCTGTCTCTTTTATCAAATTTTAGCAAAGAAAATTCGGTTGTAGTTTGTAGGCCTGACAAGGGGAGAAGAGTCGCCATCATCAATAGGAATGAAAACAATCAAAATATTAACACCATTATAACTGATACAGCCAAGTTCACCCGCTACAATAAGTGTAGTATTTACACCAGATCAGGCAACTTATTGGAAAGCCAAAAGTACCTTAAGTTACATTAAACAGCGAGATTCTGAGCTGATGGAATGGCCGGCGCGAAGTCCCGACTTGGAAGTTTCTCGGTGTGAATACTTTGGCCCAAAATCAATTAGCAAGTAGGACTGATTCAAGGAACCGCAAAAAGAACATTTGGACCAAAATAAAATAAGTTGAGAACCGCCATGAGTTGATTCTAACTTGTAGTTGAAACTGTGCTGATGTTATTGAAAAAACAGCCGGTATGGTATGTTACATTTTTTTTGCTTTATTACTAAATATTTTAATTATTAACGTCTTTTTCACACTGTCTCTTCGCTTTGGCCGCTTCAAATTGACACTAGTACTTTTTCATTACAAATTTTATTTCATCGAAGAAACGATTAGAAAAATTACTATAATACCTAATATAGTAGAAATATCACTACTGTATATTCTCTCAAAATTGCAGGTTTGTCTACTATTTGTTTTTGATATATGTTATTTTATTTTTCCATAGTTCTGGCCGTAACTACTCTAGTCTTTAGCGATGTTCGACTGGGCACCAAAATTAAACCTTCAAGGTATGACTTGTCCGAAACTTCAGACAGAAACTTTGAATTTGCCACTTTGAATCGGATTGCAAGGTTCAGACAGACCGCGATTACGTCGAGCAGGCTCAAAGCTCTCTTTTATGGAGCAAGATTGAATTTCTGGATGTCCTAATGGTAACCGAGTTAGGGTTAATGCCTGAAAGTTTATCCAACGGATCAAAGCCAGCTCACCTGCCTGAAGTTTCGAACAAGCCAATCTTGACTTGGCACCCAATCTAATATGCCTTTAATTGTACCTGCCAGCCGCTCAGATCGCAGTCCATGCTTTCTGCCTCGTTGAGGTCGTTTGCACGGAGCGACTTCTGCTGCCCATGGCGCTTTGTTTCCCGGCCGTATCTCAGTCAATTCAGTAATAATTATAATTCTCACCAGCTTAGAACGAAATTGTAGGTCGAAGTTTAAGAGCTGATGCCCAAAATTAAAAATCCTAAGAAGAGCGCTTGATGATAGCGGTCATTTGACAACTTAGCGAAGCGTCCATAGAATAAAGTGCAACTCTTGTCGTATCGCATCTTTCGAGTACATCGATAATCTTATAGAAAAGACTTCCTGTCTATAATAAAAGATGATCTTGCTCCTCGCTTCACCTCTCTGCATCAGTTCACTAGAAAGATTGTATCACACTTCAAGAGGTATGGTCATCGTGCAAAGAACATGGCCGGCAAATGCAGTAATGTGGAGACCCCTCGCAGGCATCTATTTTCTAATTCACTTCTCCTGATTTTATAATTGAAATTGTACTTTCTACTTCCCAGGCAAAAATATTTGCTGTAAGATTGTCGTATGAATGCTGAAATTAGTCACGCTAGTCGAAATGAGTCGTAAATTGCCGCCATGAACTATAGAATCGCCGCAAAATAAACTATTGGCCAATTAGGTACCGTAAAATATTTTGCTGCGGTTTTCAACACATGGGAAGAACGTGTCGAAAAATCGCTGTAGCTGCTGCAATTTGTCGGTGCAGCGGTGATCAGTTGAACAAGTTGATACGCGATACACGCTACACGCTCAGTGCTTGAGCAGCTCAATGCAGGGTTGCCAGATTGGGCTACAAGTAGCGGATTGGGCTACTTTTGAGGCCTCCATGCTACTAAATTTTCAATTTGGGCTACACGCTACTTTTTGGGATACTTTTGAAAACAGTTTTGGTTACAATACGCTACTTTTTTAAACCGCTTGTAAGGGGGAATACTGACGATTTCTCCGCTTTTCGAAATCATTAGCCAGTCTATCGTTGAAAATCACCTCACTCCTTTACCTGCTTCTTATAAATGTTAGATGGCCACTACTCGTTATATTTGGAGTCATTGACTGCTTGGCGTGAGCGTTCCCTCTGAACTTCTCGGCCTCTCGATCATAGTTCTAGCGTTGCTGCGGCAGCTAATGCAGTCGCTTTAATGTTCCAATTGTTAACTGGTTGGTGTAGGTTACTTCTAACTTGGCCTCCAGTATAATTTAGTGTACAAACGCTGTTATCCAGCGACTCGTCATAAGACGTCATTGTCTGATCACGGAACGGTCAAGCTCAAACTGGCTTAATTTCGGAGGTTCGAAACATGTGCGTTCAATAAAGTTTCAGGCGTTTACTCCCTGAGACTTTCGACCCTATCCTTCTCCGCGGAATCAAGTTTTCAAACGTATTAAAGGTAATCAAGTTCCTTCGCATATTTGCGTCATGATTCAAAGTAGTGGCAAAGCTAACGATATAATTTCAATTTACTTCCGGACAAGCGAAATCTTGTTGGCTTAGCTCTAGTCGACTTTGGATGCGTTGGCTGGTCGACTCGATCGGATGTCTGACGGGTGGGTAGGCTTCGACTTTGCCCTTCAAACCTCTAAAACTCATATTTGGGGGCCATAAAGTCTTAAAATAGGCCACCAATCGAGCGCGCGTCAAGAGACATGTTCGTTTGGGCGCCGAAATTAAGCCTTTGAGACTTGACTTGTTCGGAACTTCACGCACATGCTGTGGTTTCACTCGTAAAATTGAGTTTCAGACACTGGCCCACAGTCGGTTACTCTTTGCACATCAAGAAATTCAAGCTTGCTCCCTAAAATGCGTTTCCATTCAGCTTAACGTAGTCTCGTTTTTTGTAACACTTGCAGCACGATTCGAAGTGACAAAACCAAAGCTTCTGCCTGAAATTTTAGAAAAGACAATCCTCAAAGGCTGAGCTTCAGAGCCTAATCAAAGGTACCTCTAGATGAGTGACGCAGCTTTTGTCCTACGAATACAATGCTTCTCTTTCACAAGTTCTTTTCATAATTTATAGGAGACTTGGGGTTCCCTATAGACTAACAGGTACACGACAAAAATGTTGCTGACAATAGCTGCAACAAAAGTGCCTTTTAACACTGTTGACGCTAGTTTGGCCCCACAAGAAAGTTCGAATCTAATGTTTGAGGAATATGTTTCAGTAAATGGCGACTCTCAAAGTGATATTTGTAAAATAGTTGTAAGAAGCTCCCCTCAAGTATCAAAATGGGTATACTGTACATACCTTACCTAAAAAGAGGATACCAGGGAAGGGGTTACTTATTGAATAAATTCCTAATTTACGCATTTCGTACATTTAGAGTACTTTTTACGCCATATTCTGCAAAGAAAAAGACAACAGTTGCTATACGAGCCAGTGATACTAATGATTTTGGCATACTTGCTAAATGTTGTAGACTGGGCTACTTTTGCAAGCAATGCGCTACTTTTGGGGAAATTTACGCTACTTTTCATGAAACCGATCTGGCAACCCTGGCCTAATGGCCCCGGGCGGGGGGGGGGGGGGGGGGGGGGTCAGTACGAATGNGGGGGGGGGGGGGGGGGGGGGGGGAGTGGGTGGGTCAGTACGAATGTAATTGTGGTGGTGAATGGTTGTGCACTGTGCTTTGATTTTTCTCGTTGAATACACTATAGTTGTGGGTGCAAAGCCAGTAGAGTTGTAAGTTTGAAGTTAGTAATTCAAGTGGAGTTTCAGCGTACTCTGTGTTTTGTAGAAGCATGATTAGAAGCACTGGCAGATACGCCGAGATTTCCACGGCATCGTCGGTACGTAGCCCTAACGTGTTTTTTTCTCTCTCTCGCTCTGGTAACTAGCTCACTAGTCGCCTTTTAAAAGTATTTGCGGGGTGTGTAGGTTTTTAGACGTCGATTCGGTGCTCAAAACTCTGATACTAACATTTTCTCCAATCACCAGATTCATCAATCCCTGCGCCACAACTGAAAAAAATTTCAACTTTCAAAACTCATAGTTTAAGAGATATTTTATAAAATACCATAAAAATCTGGTTTCGCCCCACTGGGAACTGAAATTCTGTTTTTTTTATCAAATTTTTTGTATTTTCAGCTTCTTAATTACCCCGTCGGCACGCACAGCTGCTCTAAGTTAGGTTACGTAAGGAGCTCAGGTTACATGCCTGAAAGCCCAAATTCGCCCCTATTTAGGCCGTACTGTCCTGTAGTTCGGCGTAAACCCCCTCCGATTCACCTCTCTGTAGGCCGTACTGTCGGGTAACTAGGCATAAATCCCTTTATAACATAGGGCAGGTTAGGTGAGGGTATGCCTTATTTGCCTAATTTGGTTAAAAAATATGGATGACATTTTCGTTTAAGCACTCATCAATTATGCTAGAAATCTCTTTCTTGTCCTATTACTAGAGTAGGGGATAAGACGAATATTTAATCTTTACCAAATAGTGTTACATATTTAGGTAGAATGAAGCATTCAAAGATAATTTTCAAGAACGACGTGTCCGTAGCAAATGCTTAGTTTTCCAGATATTTGACTTAGAAGTTTCCACTGTTTTCCTATAAGAAGGAATAGGTAGGTAAGGTTAGGTAAGGTTTGGTTAGATACGGTTATTTTAGATTAGTTTACGTTCCTATTGGGCTACCAGTTATTTTTTTTCCTTAGGAAAACAGTGGGGAGCTGCATACAAATCTCATTTAATAAAACTAGACGGTTGAAGAGATATTCTATAAAATATCAAAAGAAAGAATGGTATTTCCTTTCAATCTTTACCAATATTCTTCGCGGCTTTGATATGTTACTAGTTGTTCAGTTCTCGTGACTATGACGTCACGAAGAGTAGGC
Source organism: Parhyale hawaiensis (assembly GCA_001587735.2). Lineage (NCBI taxonomy): Eukaryota > Metazoa > Arthropoda > Malacostraca > Amphipoda > Hyalidae > Parhyale > Parhyale hawaiensis. The sequence continues at coordinate 6,128,483 of LQNS02278143.1, read as the reverse complement.
ATGGAGATCTTGGAGACAGTGGTTCAACCATTTGGTACTAAAGGGTTACTCCAGTAGCAACTATCTTTTCACCCATGTTATAAATAGTCAGGAGCGCCTACAAGTTCTGGTCACTACTCAGTTCGATAGGCATCGCCCGTTAGGGTTCTCACAAGCTCATTCCTCACTCTATTATATGATGACGTGTTACATTACCATTTAAAATAAATGCACGTACTGCAATTTACAACTCGTATTGACAGGTTTACTGCACAGAGAGTGTTTAGTTAGTTTAATTAAACGTAGAATAATCTATCGAGCACTAGAAATAACTATATTTTTTAGCACTTGCCAGACTAATTCAGTGTTTGGTTAAACAAACCAAACATTCCCATTGAGTAGCAAGCCTGTCGATACGAGCTGTAAATTGCAGTACGTGCCTATATTTTTTAACGGCAATATAACTCGTGGCCATAGCTGCGCATCGTTGTAATGAACTGTGCATTTGCTGACAATAGTCGAAATGTGTCCGAGGAATCTCTGTAATGAGTCGTGCGCACAGGATTTACCGTGCCGGCCGATTGTCGAGATGAGCTGTAAAATTCGGCCCAAAAAAGGGACATAGCGACTCGTACACAGCAATTCTTCGACGATTCATCGACACGTGCTGCAGCAATTATCAGCAGTCTTGCGACTGTCGCTCGACGATTTATTTTGCCTGGGTTTCTTCTGTACATTAAATTTCCCAAACTTATCACCATTTATGTGATGGTATCATTACTGTCGTCAGATGTATCTGTGGTTCATCTTAGTTGTCCATAAGTAACATTTTTCAGTGAGATGTATCAAAGAAAACGAAATCTGCGCTCAGTGCGTGACCGCTCAGAAGAAACACGAGGCGCTCATTGCGTGATGCGCTCAGTAAAAACGCGCTCAGGAGGAGGTTCCGGTGTAATGCTAATGGAACTATAACCAACTCTCTGTGATTATTGTTGTTTTAGCTATTTACTTTTAAAGTTGCCGTGACGATCGTTACACGGTTGCAACCTTGAGTTTAACCTAGTGCTACAAAAGTGCAAAACTCTTTGAAAGTACAAACAGATATGTGCATACTTTATATTGGCTTTATAGATAATGAATTAGGCTATCCAAACGTGTATAGGTTTTCTTAGGTGCATTACCATTTTCCCTCAGAATCCAAAGAAGCACCGTGACGATCGTTACAAAAATATCGTGACGATTGTTACGTTGCGAATTTCTTATCAAAAATAATATAAATAAAGCAATTAAACAATCTTTTGGTAGTCCTAGGGTCTTATAACGTATTTTAACAAAAATGTTTTTATATGTGAACACGCAATGTATATGACTTACCACGATAATAATTATTTCAACTGACTATTAAAAATTTATGATTGGCACCCAAGTACAATCACTATGTAACATAGTTTTGAAGCATAATGTTTACTTAGTAGTATGGAAAATTATGAGTTTAATCTGTTTCATTTTACTGACTGTATTAAGGCTTTTTACAAAATTGTTCGTCTTTGACAAGTGTTACAAAAATTTACTTTAATATTATTGCGTTTCCTTTTCAGATTTTAATGTAGAGGTCTTCAGCTTTAATTTGGCATATATAAAAGCTACTTTTGGTGAATTTTCGGGAATTTTCAAATTTTAGCCTCACGTTGACATCAGCGTGGAATGACCCCATGACTCCCCTCCGAACTTGCCGGTGCAGAGACAGTCAAAGCGTTGAAACACCGTCTAGACGAACATTGTGAGCAACATGTTCTAGTGTAACGAATTCTTCCTCCAGTTGCCACAAACTCATAGCAGCCAAAGCTTTTGAGGTCACTCTAATCCAGTGTTTCCCAAAGTTGTTTTCTACGGACCCCCTGTGAAGTCGCCCTGAAGCACACGGACCCCATGCCGTTAAAATGGCATCGAGTTAGTATAGTACACAGTGAACGAGTATTGTAGATGTCGAAGGTTTCCAGGATATTGCTTTTCAGTTAATACAGAACGGCAGAGGCATAACAACTTACGCCAAACATATAATTATTCACGTCACAGTCACGTGACATCTCAGCTCACCTCATTATTCACATACAGCGAAGTTCTTACCTTTAACTCTCTTGAATTTATTTTAGCTCGCCCTAAATGACTATTTGCATTGGATGATGGTCCGCATATGCTGTTCTAGCCGTTTCGAAAAAGAAAAAGCTAAGTTTTTGTGACCGAGCAATAGCATATAACCTTAAAATATTCTGTAATTTTTAACATCTACGGGATAAAATCATTGTAATATTGCCACAGAAGCTTTAACCGTCATGAACCTGTCGGGGGTCCGTGCGTGAACTACAGGGGGTTCGTAGGTTCATATGCACCCCAATGGGAAACACTGCTCTAATCCTTTATCTTTCACACCCCAACTAACTTACAGCTAGTCTCTGAGTCCCTGATAGTCTTCTGCAACTAATCCTGTTTACACGATCGTCTCCTATAGTAGGCTTGGCTAGTTTTTTTTCTTCTTCTTATCTTTCTCATCTTTCTAAGCTTTTTCAATGATTTGACATAGCGGCAATAGCTCATAGAGGGCCGGAGTGTTAGTCCCTATTGCTCCCTAGCTGGGAATGGGCCTATTGGTCTGTCTACTGCCAGCTGTAGTAAATGTCACGAGATAGTTGCAAAAACGCAGATACGCTTAGTAGCTTGCGGATTAAAGGCTTGTTCGATTGGAACGTCTCTGTCGAATATTTAAGTGCACTTGACTTCATTTTCGGACCGATTTAAGCGTGTCCCAGTCGAACCGATTTTAGGAGTTAAGTTGTAAAGTAGATGTAACTCGCAACTTTTACGAGTCTCGACTTTTACGCTCTCTACTTTTACGCACATAATTTTACGGACCTATCTCAAATTTTACGAAATGTGTTCCCTACTCTCGAATATTACGTATTGTCCAGTATTTTAAACGTTTTGGATGAGTAACGTATTATTTAGCATTGTTTATTGTATAACACCAAATTCTTGAGTAATTAATAGACACGCTATCAATTGCTTTTGTATGTATTTCTTTTATACTGTTGTAGAATAACGAAAAATTTCCTCGGGCTAACTTAACATAGTTCATGCTTGAAATACATTTTTCTTCGTACATTATTGTGACCCAGTGTTGCCAACTTAGCATTTTTATTGCTATATTTACCAATATTGTAACCAATGTTTCTCTCAACGGAAAATAGTGTCAATATCGTCTCATTAATAACATGTAGGCATTGTACCAGTAACTCTCAACAGACCAGATACTAATTCTCTCGTATCTTATTGCTTAGTATTATTCTCGTGTTAGCATTAAGTAAGAAAGCCTCGGGGTACTGTGCCCTAACCTTGTTGGACACAACATCCATATGAGAAGTAACTGGGATTTATTTATTTATTATTTGTTTTCGGTGATTTAGCATTATAAATTTGGTTTTAGCATCTAGCGGGAAAACCGCATCAAAACAGAATATTCATCTGTTTCTTGGCAGTTTTTTTTTTTTTTGCCAAGTTATCCCATTTTGTACCAACAAACACTAATCCTATGATTCACATCGTTGGAAGCTTGAACTGAACCTGCCTAATGGAGCCACAGGTATGATCATATTAAAGTAATGGAGTACTAACATACCTATACGGTGTATTGTGTTTATGTAATGAAAGGATTCTTCCTCCTGGTTGTACAATAAAGTTAACACTGCAGAATTTCTTAACCAAAAACGACAGTTGAGATGATCAGTTGAGGAAACTGTAGGAAGCTGTGATATATAGTGGCAGGTAAAACTATACCAACATTCCAAAAAACTGAACAATAAAAATTACACAAGTAATAAAATATTTACAAGGTCTGAATAATTCTTTTATAATCGTAAGCCATCAGCATTTTCAAAAACCTCAACTTTTTTCAGTCTAAAATATTCTGACTAATCGCATCTCTCTAGAAATGTGATGTTGCTCAAATGAAGAAATTAAGTTGCTCAGATTTTACCCGAGTAGTTTTTTATTATTAAAAAAGCACTAACACAGACGCTGTTGAAGAATTTTGCAGGTAATAGACCCACTTACTGGAAAAAATTATGGTTTGCCAGTAATTTGATCGAAGTGTAGCAGTACAACAGGCTGTTACTCAGAAGTTTAAATATTACAAAAGTTGAAACAAGCAAAAGGCTTCTGTCAGTGTTTTGTCATGTGCTCGCAAAATATTAAAAAGAAAATTAGCGCTGTAAAAATTGTGAAAAGTGCTGGAAAATTGTTATTAACGATTAAAAACATTGCATTTGTATTACCCTTAAACAGCTTTACAGATTTAAATGTGCTCCATAAGTCCTTGTGTTATGATAAAATTTCTTTGAAATGTAATTTAAAACGTAATTTTACTTGTAAAATATTGCTCTAGCATCATTTTGTGTTGCATAAAGAGATTTAGCATTTTTTAACATTTTTTCTTCGAGAATGTAGCAGCAAAACCCAGATTTCATTTGGCAACACTATATGTGACCTTATCTTTACTTTTACGAACGTATCGCGAGTATTAGGATTTCATATGGTCCCCAACTCTCGTAAAAGTCTAGAGTTACATGTATTAACCTAAGCTGTGATGTCAATAGCACAACCTGTCCTACGCTCCTAACATTTAAAACTAAGCAACTTTCAACGTAAAACTTATGGATTTGTCATTCACAAACGTCAACGATTTCGTTCCGTAAGATATGTAGATAAGACGTATGGAGTTGGCTCCGCTAATTTTGTGCCAGTTATTTGCGATGAGTTGGACACGACAGCGATGATACTACGTAAAGAGAACACAACACCGGACCGTGCGAGTGAACGACGCAGTGACTGATATGTTCCTATTATTGTATCGATCCATGATATGAAATCTCCTTAAAGTAACCTAAAATAAGATTTCTTCTATCGCTTTCAAAGAAAACCGAGTAAAATGCGTATAAAACATTGTTTTAGGATGTTAAATTTCAAAAATCCTTCTGTTATTATATTGATTTGCGGAATGAAAAAAACTATTTCTGCGTTGTTTTGGTGTTCTCTATGCAAATATTTTTAAAACATTACTTCATTTAGGAGTATAACTCCGCCATACTTTCTTCAAATTGGCCTGGGCACATCAAAAATAAATATTTTCATTAAAACTTGCCAATACGACGGCAGCACCGCATATCTCACGGCCGCCATTGTTGTTCATGACAAAGAAATATTTTTTAGGCATTGGGCTCAAAAAACTCAAACTACCTGGCCCAAGCCTACTGCGCTTATAATGTCTTAAACTCAATTTAAAGTGGTGAAAAGAACAGCTTGAATTGACTTTCCTCCCCAGTTGAGCTACGCGCTTTGAGTTTATATTCCACTCAAACGCGCCTTAATTAAGCAAGTATACGTCTGCATCAGCTGTACTACCTCTTTCGGTCAAGTTCTAAACCGCGCGCAAACTGAAAAATTGTGATCCAAAATTGAAGGAAGTTTGCCCAACGGTTACAACTTCCTCGTCACTGTAAAAGCTACGAGCCATTGGAAGCGGTCAGACTCGCAGCTCTGTCTACACCCTTATACCAGCGAATGTGTTGCTCCCACAACCACAGGGACACAAAATGTAAGTCATTTCGTAGGAGTCCGTAAGGATTATATAACTTTTCAGGTATGCAAAAGAAACTTGAAAAAACTGTACAAAATTTAGTACACCTTTCAATATTCTCAAAAAGTTTTACAATCAGATATTTTTGCACAACTTATCATTGTCCAATATAAAAATGGGAACGCTTTCAACTAACAGCTAATAGAATGCTTAGGGAACACACTATGAAAAATTTATTTTGTCAGTGATATATTCGGAATGCAGCTAAGATCATAGTTCTACTCAGCGCTAAGGGACAGAAGTCTGTCATATTTAGTTGATGAGAGTGTTTGTGATAGAGTGCCCTGGACATGTGAAGCGCCAATTGTGCTTGGTAGCCTAGCTTAACTCTGAAATCAGATCGAGAAAACGTGGAGCCTGAGCTATAGCAACATGAAATATATAAAACCTCAGGAATAAATTTGTCAGTCCTTTCTTTATCCCAAAACACGATTTTAATCAAACTTCCCATCTCTTTTTATTCGAAAACCTTCGTTCTGTGATACCAAATCATGCCTGGATCAGCGAATGTTGCACTTTATCTCGTTGGTCGTTTTGCAATAATCTATCACCACAATAATCATTCGCAACACCATTTTTTTCACCGGTAAAATATTTCCTAAGCTCTTTCGTAGGAAATAGAAAGCGATTTTCTAAAAGCACTGCTGGGTCGGAGGGAAGTCCAAAGGCCTGTTGTAGCTCTGATGGCTTCCCGATATTGGGCGGCCGAGCGATGTTCATGGCAGGGTAACTCTAAACGCTGCCGCTTTACTCATGTTGCTGTAATGGTGTAAGGTGTTCCTACAGGGAATACTAGCGTGTGAGGTGTTCCTACAGGGAACACTAGCGTGTGAGGTGTTCCTACAGGAACACTAGCGTGTGAGGTGTTCCTACAGGGAACACCAGCGTGTTGTAGGCGCATTACCTACGTGCTTGCGCACAACTGCGTGCTTTGGTTACGTTCTATGTGGAGGAAGGAGGTTCAGAAGTGAAACAAATGTTCAACGTATGGATTTTCAATAAAAATCACGAGTTC
>LQNS02278143.1:6103398-6118242 GCA_001587735.2 Parhyale hawaiensis | reverse complement strand
GAACACTAGCGTGTGAGGTGTTCCTACAGGGAACACCAGCATGTGAGGTGTTCCTACAGGGAACACCAGCATGTGAGGTGTTCCTACAGGGAACACCAGCGTGTGAGGTGTTCCTACAGGGAACACCAGCGAGTGAGGTGTTCCTACAGAGAACACCAGCGTGTGAGGTGTTCCTTCAGGGAACACCAGCATGTGAGGTGTTCCTTCAGGGAACACTAGCGTGTGAGGTGTTCCTACAGGGAACACTAGCGTGTGAGGTGTTCCTACAGGGAACACCAGCGTGTGAGGTGTTCCTACAGGGAATACCAGCGAGTGATGTGTTCCTACAGAGAACACCAGCGTGTGAGGTGTTCCTACAGGGAACACCAGCGTGTGAGGTGTTCCTACAGGAACACTAGCGTGTGAGGTGTTCCTACAGGGAACACCAGCATATGAGGTGTTCCTACAGGGAACACCAGCGTGTGAGGTGTTCCTACAGGGAACACCAGCGAGTGAGGTGTTCCTACAGAGAACACCAGCGTGTGAGGTGTTCCTACAGAGAACACCAGCGTGTGAGGTGTTCCTACAGGGAACACTAGCGTGTGAGGTGTTCCTACAGAGAACACCAGCGAGTGAGGTGTTCCTACAAAGAACACCAGCGTGTGAGGTGTTCCTACAGGAACACTAGCGTGTGAGGTGTTCCTACAGGGAACACCAGCATGTGAGGTTTTCCTACAGGGAACACCAGCGTGTGAGGTGTTCCTACAGAGAACACCAGCGTGTGAGGTGTTCCTACAGAGAACACTAGCGTGTGAGGTGTTCCTACAGAGAACACCAGCGTGTGAGGTGTTCCTACAGAGAACACCAGCGAGTGAGGTGTTCCTACAGAGAACACCAGCGTGTGAGGTGTTCCTACATGAACACTAGCGTGTGAGGTGTTCCTACATGAACACTAGCGTGTGAGGTGTTCCTACAGGGAACACCAGCATGTGAGGTGTTCCTACAGGGAACACCAGCGTGTGAGGTGTTCCTACAGAGAACACCAGCGTGTGAGGTGTTCCTACAGAGAACAACAGCGTGTGAGGTGTTCCTACAGGGAACACCAGCGTGTTAGGTGTTCCTACAGGGAACACCAGCGTGTGAGGTGTGCCTACAGGGAACACCAGCGTGTGAGGTCTTCCTACAAGGAACACCAGCGTGTGAGGTGTGCCTACAGGGAACACCAGCGTGTGAGGTCTTCCTACAAGGAACACCAGCATGTGAGGTGTTCCTACAGGGAACACCAGCGTGTGAGGTTACAGGGAACACCAGCGTGTGAGGTTACAGGGAACACTAGCGCGTGAGAACACGAGTGTGTGTGGTCTGTTCACCATGAACTGCGACGTTTAAACTGATAGTTCAGTGGCACAAGTCATTTGCAAAGTATAAGTTGCACATACAACAACAGCTACAGACTCGTCACTCGCTAATTGCCCGTCTAGTCCGTCCGCTACCAAAAGATACACACATGAGCAGCAGGGAAAATACCCGTCAGCTCTGTCCGTCCGCCAAAAGGCCCGAGGCATGCAGCGCGTTTTGAACCATTCGTTTGTATCAAAGCGAAGTCCAGCTGTGAGCTGTTCCAATATACGCTCCAGTTCTGCAGCTCGTGAATTAACGTCCAGTGCACGCTTTGAAGTGCAGGCTGTGCGCTAATGTAATCCTGGACCTGCTGCGCTCCGTGATGGAGTGCCGAACAGGCTCCTATCTTTCATCTTGTAAGTAATGCCCCGAAAATCTTACTTCAGGTTAAGCTTATAAAAGTAAAGCCGAGTGGAGAAAGTGTGACCAGAGCCAGCGAACCTGGAGAATAATTTCGAATACGTTGGCGCCGCTGTGCTGTAAATAATTTCTGAGAGTGCTGTCAGGACTCGTGTGTGTAAAAGATGAAAACTGTCTCCAGAGCTTTTGCGTAACCGAAGTTACTTCCTACATGTAGATATGAGGAGCAAACGATGCGTCTGTGGTGCGAAGGACCAGCAGCGTTGAAAGTGTCGTTTATGGAGTACGTTGGTTCTGATAATGTTGGCGTTGTGTCATTATACTATAACGTATACCTCTTACCGTCTAATATGATGGTAAATAACGAATCACTACCTGGAACCAGCAGCAACTTCACAGCACAAAAACAATTTTCTTCGGTGATATCTCAGTCCCGTATCATCCTAATTTTCCCCTATCTAATACCGAAGGACCTTGTGAAAATTTTAGAGAATAAAAGCATTGTCTTTCAATTATAATTCCTTCGGAATCCATATTATGCATGCGAAGGTTAAAAAATATTCCAAGTCTGGCAGTGAATCTTCTGCCTAAGACCAGTGAGCAGTAGCAGCTCCCATTGAAACTTAACTCCTCCTATTGATCCCTTCCTATCAGTATCAAGGATGTCCAAATTTTCCCCTATTTAATACTGATGAAAGCGTCATGATCGTACTAACTGACGGAGCCACAAGCAGAATTATAATATAGACTAGTGGACCCGTGCGTGAAAAAATTCACGCAATAATCGATATGTTTGCCTTATACCAACAGGCCAGTGCGGAATCATCGGTGACTTGCTTCTTTATTTTCTTTACTGATTCTTCTTCGTGCTCTCATCCTTAGGTCTTATTTATTGATAGACAGAAGTAAAAGCTTGAATAAAACACTAATAAACTTGAATGCAACTCCAGTCCGGTCAGCGTATATGCAATGTCAGCGCTCCGTAGTAATGATCCCGTTGATACAGTCTTACCAACTCAAATATCCGCTTCATTTGAAGTGATGAAATTTTTGCCTGTGAAGAGATAACTGCTGACGGAATCGCGGAGGACCTAAGCTGCGATGGAGCGACAGAGTGTGAAAAGATGTCAGGGAAAAGCAGCTGGAGGACGATTGGGTGGTAGATCAGGCGCTGTGGAGGAGAATTGCGAGAAACAGCGACCCCCTATCAAAATGGGAACGCAACCACAGAAAGAAGAAGGAAGAGAAAACTGCCCCCTCATTTAAGACAGTAAGCTAGAAGAAATAACAGTCTACTACCCGTGAAAAATCGTCACCTTCAGAGCCCATCGTTGACCATCTGCCAAATTTATACGTCGTGACCCGAGAGGAAAAAGTTATTAAAACGGACTCCAGATGCTACAAATATCTTTACTTGGATATCAAGAAGTGTTTCACGCAAGAAGTGCCTCCAGATAAAGGGGTAAAGAACCTTTCGCCATCTTCTGCAACCAGGCCTATTTTCCGCCTATCTCTTTCTTTAAGAGCGGATACGAAATAAATAAATACACCAAGCGTTTTATTATATAAGGATAGCCATGACCGCTTAGAAATTTTTATCCTTATATAATAAAACGCTTGGTGAATTATTTATTTATTTATTTCGTGGGATGAAATACGGGAGGAGATATATACGGGATGAGGTACAGGTTAAGACACAGGATGGAATGAAGGGTGACACACACACATAGGATAAGATATGAGCTGAGCCACATGATGGGGCAGGATATAGGACACAAAGGATGGGAACAGCGCTGTTTATGATTGAGATTGTTCTCTTGACTTATTCCCAGTCAGTGGTTACAAAACAGCACTCATTTCAGTGGCAGCAAACTGACAAAAAGTTTTAAAATTGATCAAATTTCAGCGTGTGATGTGCCAAACATTTTCTGCTCTCTTCCAATGAGCAAACCGCTGATTTTTCTTTATAAGTTATAAAATTTATTCTAATGGATACCGAGAAGAAAACATGTACCCTGAGCTGGACCATATATATTTTAAGATCTCTCGAAAGCTACTATATTCTCTGCGAATATTTTGTTTAATCTCCACCATTTGCTTCTTTTTTTCTCGAACGAAAATACTTTCTTGCAAGTGTTCTCTAACTTCGTTAAGGGAACGAACTTTGTGTTTTTCATCTTCACTCAGCAAGCACACAACGTTGAAACAACGTTGTGAGCTCGTTGAAATAAGGTTGTGTTGCTGTTGCATGTGTTATCAACGTTGTCAGCGTGTCGAAAGACAACGTTATGGTCTGACCTAATAACAAAGTCAGGTACGGAGGTTGTTACAACGTTGTCAGCACTTTTTCTTACAACGTGCTGAGCACGTCGGAGCAAAACATCCTGACAGTTGCGAATTGTTTAAGGCTTTACAGAAAGAGCAATGAATGATATTTGTATTGGCTAAATTGACAGTGTCAGGTAAGTATGGAGGTTGTCACAACGTTGTCTCACAACTTGCTGGTCGCAACGTGCTAGCAACGTTATCTGCAGTCCACAGATCAACGTCCGTAGCTCGTTGATCTGTGGACGCACGACGTACTATCTATGTAGAATCAGCGCAGAATAAATGTTAGCTGGGCAGTCACTGGCCATACGAACTATGCAGAAATGGATCACACAGCGTAGTTTTTCACTTTATAAGAGAAAAGAGAGAAAAATCAGTTACACTTCAGGTGTGTTGAGGCTTTCTTGACTAAATTCCTTAAAAATTATATGAGCTTATAGGTCATATTTCGTGCTTTGGTTTAAGCTCGTTTCTACTAAAGAAACACAACATAGCCTCATATTCGTCTCGTGTCTGTGAAGGCCCTGGGGCTGGCTTATTTCTAGAGAAGAAACTAATTTCCTCTATCCTAAATCCATTTAATTTTGCTTCAGATTTTTAATATAGATGTAAATTTGCGGGTAATGAGAACGAGCGAGCGCATGACGAGGCTTGTGCCGAAGTAGAGAAGGAGCCTCGTTTGAAGTCTACCGATCACAGAGCTACAGCGCCTTTGAGAAAATGACCTTCGCTGCAGAGCAGCTACCTCTTAGGAAGGGAAAGATTTACTCAGTTCTCTTGCCGACTCGGAACGTTGGCTTGTTTGATGTGAACTTTATTGAAGCTGTTACCGACGTGCTTCTTGTAATCGGCACCGGATATTTCGATAGGAATGTGAACTTCATTGAAGTTGTTACTAATCTGTTTAATTGGCAAGCCAAGAGTGGGTGCTTGGATAGAATCACATTAAGAATGCTGTGATACTTGCCATAACATTCAAGTGAAGAGCAATAGTGGATGAATTGAAAAATTAGTATAAATTAGGATGCAGAAAAAAAGTTAATTTATTGTCCTGTACGTGACTATGATTTGTATCTTGAATTGAATTCCAGTGATTTTCGACTAACGTACAGAGCGGAGTAAAATGATTTTTAAATTAATAGAATTGGTGTGATAATTTGAATTAGTCACTAGATAGCATAGATAGGCAGCGCTACGTGCTGTTTTTTTAGCATTACTCTGCATAGAGAGTACGGGAGAAGTTTAAATATCTTCAGCAAAACATGCACAAGTTTTTCTCACCTTCAGAAGATCTTTGCAACGCAATCGTAGTTTCCCCGTCTCTTCTTACCAGTCCTCCATTTTTTCCATACTTGTGCTGACGCATTAGAAAAAAGTGCTTATCTTGCTCGGCAAGGAGCGAACTTGAAATCTCTTATCAGCACATGTATTGTATCCGCACTTTGATCACCAGCTGGGGTTATTATTTAAAGCAATTTCCGTTTTCTTTGATCCTTCTCTACACATATCGTGGCTTCGCTTGGCCCCGAAGACTTCAAGCGATTAATAACATAATCACTCATGCGTATGAGCAAATCTGATTAGCTCAACTTCAATTAGATATTAATAGATATTTTCCTCTAGTATTTGACCATTGGAGGTATTATAATTTAGCAAGTACATATATTTACCTCCGCCAAAGAGGTTATGTTTTCGTCGTGTTTGTCTGTCTGTCACCAAGATAACTCAAAAAGTTATGAACCGATTTAAATGAAATTTTCAGTGATTGTTAGGTATGTTAGGAGGAATAGATGATTAACTTTTGGCAAAGATATGTCCATCCGTTTGTTTGTTTGTCTGCCTCATTTTTCCCGATGCCATAACTCAAAAAGTTATGGATGAGTTTTTAGGAAATTAACATGAGTTGTTAGGTATATAACAAAGAGCATATGACCCAATTTTTGGTAATGATCCGTTAGTTGGTTCGTTCGTTTGTCACAGTTTTTAATTTTATGCTTGCTAGCACAATAACTCAAAAGATAATAAATGGATATTTATGAAATTTATAGGGGTTGTAGTAATGTTAAAAGTATAAATGATCAAATTTTGGTGCAGATCGGTTTATTCGTTTGTATGTTTGACTTATGTTTGTCATAACGTTTGTTAACACTATAACTCAAAAAGTTATGAACGGATCTTCAAGAAAATTGAACAAGCTGTTATCAATATAAAAAGGCACAAATGATTAGATTTTGGAGTTTATACAAAGAAAATTATGGTTTCAGAACCAATTTGAAGTTTTTGCTACCGTTGCCTCACTTGGCGGAGGTATGCGCTCTCAGAGTGCTCTAGTTATACCTTAAATTGTTACCTGAGGTTCAAGCTTCTTTTGAGTTAAAGCTAGGAGCTTTGATGGCAGAGTGACCAGTTTCATATAGTGGATTATTTCTATTATAGCAATGCCGTTTTTCATAGCATACAGTGTTAGAGTTAGAAAGGATAATCACCACAAATGACTTCAGTTTTATGCATGAGCGCTTAAGAATATAATATCCTACATCAAATACACTTCTAGGGTTAGCAAAGAACAAAACTGAACTGAGCAAAAACGGGGTTAGTAAATAAACTAAATTCTCAGCATTTGGGATTCATACTAAGCTACAAACTGGCTAGAACTCTAACACAAATACTTAACTAGGTATTAAATCCAATATTAAATCCTATGATAGAACAGATGATTAACTTTTGGTGAAGATCCGTCTATCCATTTGTTTGTTTGTTTGTCTGCCTCATTTTTCTCAATTCCATAACTCAAAAAGCTATGGGTGAATTTTTATGAAATTCTTATAAGTTTTTAGGTATATCACAAAGAGTAAATGACCACCAGTTTAATCTGCAAATGTCTTTAGTAATGACTTTCGGACGTCTCATTATATCTGGAGGGATTTATGCCTCGAAATTCTTTGCAAGGGTGTGCTACTTATATGGGCGCAGCACACGCATTCGGACGAAAAGATGGCGCTGCCCGTTTTTTACCCTCGATATCCGCAACGAACGAACCTGTTGGTTCGTTCGTTTGTTTGTCACTGTTTTTAATATTATGCTTGTTAGCACAATAACTCAAAAATTATTGAATGGATCTTTATGAAATTTATAGGGGTTGTTAGTACTGTTAAAATACATCAATGTTTAAATTTTGGTGTTTGATCGATTCGTTCGTTTGTATGTGTGACTCATGTTTGTCTTAATGTTTATTAGCAGCATAACTCAAAAAGTTATGAGCGGATCTTCAAGAAAATTGCACTAGCTGTTATTACTGTCAAAAGGCACAAATGATTAGATTTTGGAGCTGATACAAAGAAAATCACGATTACAGAGCCAATTTGAATTTTTTGCTACCGTTGCCTCGCTTGGTGGAGGTATGCGCTCTCAGAGTGCTCTAGTTTTGTTAGATAGAACTCACAGGAATTCTGTGCAACAGGGAGTAAGAAGTGATACGCACTTCCTGTTAGCCATTAGTCTCAGCTTCCAACATCAGGTACCTATGTAGATATTTGTTGAGTAACTTAGCTAACAGAAGCTGCATCTTATTTGAATCTTAAAGGCATTTAAATAGCTCAATCCAAGACTCTTGTAGACCCAATCCTACAACTCTTAACCCGTTAACAAAACAGTTTTTTATTCTCGAAATCGGTTCACCTTCAAAAGACTAGACAAAAGCTAGACGTATATACTCATTTTAGTTTATTAACGGTATAATACATGTATGTACTATGTGCAATATTCTACATATATATGTTTATTATTCACTTATCGTCAGTTGTTATTAATTCTTGAAATTTCGTATTTGCGGTCCGCAGTCGACAACTTGTTGCCGCTAACATTTGAACAATCCTTACGTAGTATAGTAGCGTTCGTCAATGTGACGTCATCGCTCTCGAGGTCGCCATTTTGATGACGTCACTTTCAGATGCTGGCTACATTGCTGTTACATTACTTACTCAGTGGGTTCGAACATCCTGTACTACAGGAATCATTTCAAGATATCCCCAGCCACAGGTTGTGTTACCATAGCTAGGCCTTTAGGGCATTATTTTTTTCGGACCGTGGTGGTTACGTACTTACTCGTTTATCAAAATCTATGACTAATAATTTTTCGTCTGTTTTATGTTTTCTTCTCGGGCTTTTGCACAGTGTTGTTTGTTGGGACTTCCAGTTTGCGCAAAATACGAGGTGTCACGTTGAAGTACCGTAGTGGGTGCGTCGGCAGACTTTAACTCACTTATAACTTGACTGGAATAAAAAGAAGAGGAGAGTTCTGCACTCTCGATGCAGAATTGGCTACGTTATCCCTTTTAATTATTTTTAAATAGAACACCATTGAATGGTCCACCGCATCATTCGTGGCATCCACAGCATGAATAGCGAATGGTTTTCCATCTCCAACCAGTACTTAATCGCCCAAAATTATTCAAGTAGAAATTTTATATAAATCAATGCATTTTTCTTAGCTACATACTGTATATAATGTGGTAACCCCATTAATAGCATCAGCTGGAAAACACTTAACGGACGATGAATTCTCAAAGCCTAGCAATGAACTAGCCATCGATGAACCTAGCGGCAGTAGTACAGCCGGACCAGATGATGTAGCTGTAAAAATCCGTAAAATGTCTAACCTAAGCATCTACTGTAGCTTTTATCCCCTATCCTCCGGTGGTGAGAGTCAATGGATGAAGGGATCTTTACAATTACGGGTGTAATTGTAACATTCGTTAACAAAACCTTTAGACAGTATGGCTACAGCTAACTCTACACCTGTCTCCAAACTACCTACCCAGTGAGAACGTTTAAAAGAGTGTTTTGGAAGTACTAAGCACAAAGTTTAGAAGTAATCATCTAATTACATAATATAACGAATCAGCATGGGGCTGCAGATAAAAGATGATCCACCACTTCGCAATTGCTTCGGCATTGGCATTATGACTATTCTAGATTTACTATGCCAAGGCCCAAATTCGCACATGATCTATTTATATTTTAACAAAATATTTTATAAGGTCGACCACGGAATATTCGTACTCAGACTCGCCAATATGAGTATCAGTGAGAAACGCACACGGTGGTTGAAGCATTGCTGGCGGAAAGAACTCAAAGCGTAATTAT
Source organism: Parhyale hawaiensis (assembly GCA_001587735.2). NCBI lineage: Eukaryota > Metazoa > Arthropoda > Malacostraca > Amphipoda > Hyalidae > Parhyale > Parhyale hawaiensis. Next base: position 6,109,029 of record LQNS02278143.1, on the reverse strand, counting down.
TATTAATAATAAAGTATCCATGAGCAGCCGGCATTCAGTGGAGTCTCCCTATAGGCATAGTGCTTACTCCAATATTCGCGCCATCATGATCGTTGACACATGGAGCACAAACGCAAATTTGCAGTTCGTGTGCGGACGACACACGAATATAAGACGCAATGCGGTCAGTGGCAATTTTGCACATTATTGAGTCAGCTTATATAACATCTTTTGGTGGTCATTTGCCAGCAACGAGTGGCGTAGTTACAGGGTGGGGGGGGGCACGCCCTCCTAAAAAAGTCTCACGCCTCCCTGGTCTCCTCCCCCCCCCACTGGAAATCAGGCCTTAAAAAATTTATATATGTGGCCTCAAGTATAGTTTTTGTTGTTTTCCCTGCACGCCTTTTTCTTAGTATGAAAGCACCTGGTACAATAGTATATCATATTTCAAGATATGAAGCGAGAACAAGCGGCCCCTGTAGCCATCCTCCCCCTAACAAAATGTAATCTGTTATTAGCTTTGTTCACCGCGGCCGACCTAACAATAACGCAGGCTCATGTATCGACACAATGACAATGTTTGTACTTCAGCAGTTACAAAGTAGCACTATAGTCCAACCAGCGTAAGGAGTCAAATGTGCGTGGCTAAGAACGCAGAGCAACTTGGCCAATCTCACTTAAGCGCGTGGTATAACTTGTCTCAAACGATAAAATTATATTTATAGTCGAAAACTCAAAATGCTTTAGACTAGATTTGGGACTGCTGCGTTCAGATCAGCCCTGCCCCGAAAGGACTGCGTACACTGGCTTGACTATAGCAAAATTCTGACTGAGAGAATTGATCTCTCCGAGACCAACAATCTGGTTTCAGTTGTCACGGAGGAGCTAGAAGTAAAAAGGCCATTGACCAGATCCGGGAAGAAGTCAGGGAATTTGCTGAAAACTGTGAGGAAGACTTGTCACCAGTACCTATACCAAAGAGAGCACCCAAACCTTAACGGCTTAAGAAGAATACCATATGCTGGAGGCGATTGGACTGCAATATAGCGTGCCACACCAAACGTAAGAAGAGGGTAGACTTCGTGCTCCTTGTCTTCGACAGGATGCTCCCTGAACTGAGACAGATATTTATTGATCAAAACCATGATTCAACGGAGGTGTTGCTGCTCTGTCACCATCTAGCAAGAACTTTCTGGCCCTTAACCACCTGACGGCTCCGTAGAAGATTCATGGAGCCAGCCAGAAGGACCTGAAGCATGACGTGCACCAATTGAAGATGCAGATAGAAAGTTTAGGAGAGGAGAGGCGGACCCAATGCGTCAGGAAGAACTCCTTGTACTTCTAGAACCATAGAAGGATGCCTTCTTTGAGCTCTACCAACTCACCAAACTTGCAGCAGTAATACCAGTTACATCTGCGTCGTGTGAGCAGAGTTTCTCTGCGGTGAAACTCATCAAAACTTTCTTGAGAAACTCGATGGGACATGATCGACTGAGTGACAACGGTGACCTGTCCATCGAGAGAAAGAGAGCAGAATTTATGAACTTGGAAGAGTTCGCTGACAAATTCGCTGCGGCTCATAAGAACAGCCGGATCAACCGTGCATAAAACTTGACTATGCACCCATGTCAGAATTACATTTACCATGCTGAATTACTTATAAGCATCTCTAACCTACGCAGGGCTTGACAGTAATTTTTAAACTTACTTGCTAAGGGGGATAAACAGCTTCCAAAACTCTATTGCCCCAAACATATTCTACTTGCTCTCGCTTCGAAATAATTTACAGACAGCGAAAAATATTGCATTGTTTAATAGTGAGGATAGGTAATTGGTAAGCAATTTTTTTTATAATATTGGTCATTGGAAAGGATAGCTGCACTCAGGCGAATTGCTCTCTCACATCAATGTCATTTCAACATTTATTTTTTCTATGAAAACAATGAAGCCTCATGAAATAAGGAATATTTACCCTACAGACTTTGTACTTGCCTGGTTGTGGGGATGTAGTGCCAAACTGCGAATTCCATGCGGAGGAGTCTCTGAAGAGGGCGGAAAAGAGTACGGAGATATTCAAAGGAAGGTTGAGAAGCAAGATAGACGGAGACACCGAAAGGGTACTTCCAGAGACACACGGGAGTTAGTGCCGTCGGAAATGCATTGCCCGAGAAAAGATTTGAGACTGTTTACACACTTGCCTCACAGAGTGGGCACGGCGGAGAGGCTGTCAGCCTAATCCTGTGCCTTTAGGAGGTGAGGGCAGCACAGTAGCCTGACCGCAGCTGGGAGAGTGCATTGCTATAGGGGCAGTGCAGCGTTGTCTCAGTTGCGGAGACGGCGGATAACGCGTGCCGAGCACCTCGTGTTTCTTCAGCTTCTCAAAGCAGTGGAGGCCACACCTCCCTGTGGACTGACGCTAAAACCTCCGACAGAGTGGCATGGCAGCCGGGACGACACGCCAACCAACATGTGAGACACCGATGGCCGGCACTCTGGCGCTAGGGTGTGTTTGTTTCAAGGTCCGCTGTCGGCGGTGACCGTTTCATGCCACTAATGCGTCGGATGACTCGGAACCGCTCTGCGGTATTTGGTGAAAATCGGGATGAGAACCGAATGGTGCTTGTGAAAGGCAGTTAAGCGAGACTGTGATAGAAAGGTGGTCTAATCATAAGGAAACAAAGGTATTTATACCTCTCAAAATCGAGCTCCGGTCGGTCTTCGAAATGAAGAGGTCAGCCTGGTCAGGTGATGAAGGGGAATGGCAGGTGGGGGACGTGTGTGAGACTCCCCATTGAGGACAAATATTTTAGTGCATATGTATGTTACCTCAGCCATTAGCTACGCCTTCGGGACGTCTCTCTTTCGAGCCCACTTTGCTTCCTTCCCGATTTCATACCCCTACTTGCTCATGCTCTATTCTGTTCTTCCTCTTCTTGCCTGACCTGCTGTCCTCATGCGCGTTGATCCTGTTTGGGAACACCTTTGTGAATGGGTTCCCCGTTTCTCTTGACATACTATACGTCCCTTGCTGTTTCCTCTGCGATATCGCTGCGCTCGGAAACGGAGGCTTAAACTTCCTAACTATAACTAACTGCATATTCCTCATGAAGCACCACACCTCTACCGGTGAAGCGCTGAAGATCAGATGGGAACTACAAGGGATGGCGGGCGTTGAAGTCCCCGTGCTCCAGCACATCAGAGGTCTGGGGAAAGCCTTCTCTTGGATAGTCGGGGGAGGGGGGAGGAAGAAGTCGGAGAATGATAAACATTGTAGACTAGTAGAAAGCGGTCAGCAGGGACTGCCCTTACTCCTTGGATTTCAAACTCTTCGTCATCGGGGAGAAAGCTGCTTGTGTCCAATGGGATGTATGACATGGAATGGTGAATGAGGGCCATGATGCCTCCACCACTACACGGACCGGGTCTGTCCCACCTGATGGCAGAGTAGTCATCGGGGAGAAAGCTGCTTGTGTCCAATGGGATGTATGACATGGAATGGTGAATGAGGGCCATGATGCCTCCACCACTACACGGACCGGGTCTGTCCCACCTGATGGCAGAGTTGGGGGACAGGTTACGCAGCTTTGAGCGAGCAGATAGTTTGGTCTCCTGGATGCTGGAGACTGAAATCCGCTTGCGTGAGAGGAAGTTCTTCAACACTAGCCTAATATGTAACGTTGCATTGTGTTGTAGTTTAGCTAGAGAACCCTCCCCATATACCTAGGCAGGGACAGCGGGTCGGAGAAGACGAGGCAGAAGCGGTCGTAGGAGATTGAGAAGGAAGTGGCGACATGGGATGGAGAGTGGGTGAGCGCGAAAAGTGGTACGGGGGAGGAGACAGGGATGAGGAGATTGGCTGGGGCTGGGAGAGGAGCAGCAGGCCGGACAGGTCCAACTGGTGGACCAGCTCCACACCCAGTGAATGCCCGGAAACCGCTGGTATAACCAGGTACTGTAGTCACCGCACCGGCAAGACCAGCCTTCCCTCCTTCTCTTCACACGGAGAACACACTGCAGGGCACGGGTTGGCATAAAAATCGGCCCTCAATTGCAGTAACGCCAGGAGGCGGCACCCAAGCGCTGCACAGTTAATGATACCTAGGAAGAGAGATCGGCTCAGAGGGGGTGGAGGACTGGGCGAGCCATACCGACACTCCCATAGAAGAGAACAAAGAGAGGTGAAGGACGGAAGGAAAGGAAATACCGGGAGGAAGAAGAGAAGAGGGGAGGTCACAGGGTTGCTGAGTCGATCCTCATTTGCCTGGCGCAAACTAGCAAGTATTACCGTCGAGTCCTGCAAGGATGATTAATCATGGACTTGGAATATAACTTGTTCATTTAACTTTTTTCGTAAGGAATATTCACATAGGACCTGGAATTCAGGGCGTATTACAGTAGAAAATTTGCTAAATGTCTTTCGAAGAATTAGGAGATGTGCGTTGTGATTGATATCGTTCATTTATGACAGGGTTTGAAACTCTTCAAAAATGTGGACCTCACAGTGTGAGGTGCTGCAGCGTTAACATCATTCTATTACAAAAGATTAGTTTATTGTCACAAGAGAGAGCGAGATGTAAAATATTTGTGTATGCATTGTCCGACTCTCGTGTGTATAATGCACTCTGAGTATCAGAGTTGAATAAATGAAAATAAATAATCGGTGTCCCCCTCATTCGGCCTCATTGCACTGCTTAGAATATCTTTGTAAAGTCTAGGGATTTGAATGTTGCTTGATTGTTTACCCTTAAGTTTCGGGTATGTTTCGGGTATATGACCGAGTGTGTGTAGATTTAATTGATTCTAACTACGGGTTCAGGAAGCCACTTGCGCCCATACAAGGACCCCTGGCCAATGTGGAAGTGAATGAGCACGTCGATAGGTCACCTCCTCTTCTTCGACTGGGGCTCAGATGAAAAAGATTCAGGGGTGTAATCCATCCCCTGCTTCCGATACCAACATTTTAGTTCACCATCAGACGGATGTAAGTGTTATTCTCAGCATTTAGCCATATTCATGAAAGCCGAAAGAGGAGGTAGTTTTCCTCGTCGGTACAGCAAGAGGAGCCGCACAGGACCAACCATGGAACCTGTGAGTCGAGCTGTTCGCTCCCTCCCACTACGAGACCATTACAGCTACCAGACAAAATCTGAAACACTAAGAACCCATCAGCAACTGACACCACAGCCTGCTGATGAGGAAGTGCGAGTATTGTTGCCTGTTATGGGCTTCGAACCCGGAACCTCACGGTTGCCAGCTGAACACTGAAACCACTGCCCGCGCCACCTCCAACTCAGTTCGAATCTAATGGCTGACTCATTCCTTTGTACGAAGTGCTAGTGCGCCCGTATTTAGAATTTGCTCCTCAATTCTTGACGCCGTATAAGTGCAGCGATATCAATAAAATGGTATAACTCCAACGCAGGGCAACAAATTGATCCTTCAAGTGGGAAAAATGTCATACGAGTGTCGCGTACAGGAAGTCGCAATCATATTTCTCGAGCAATGACAACTCGATGAGGGTAAATAATATATACATTCAAGTACTTGACAACGTGCCTACAATGGGACTTTAAGACAGTGTTAGGATATCATGATAAATGTATGTATGTGTAATTAATATACATTATGATAGAAATAATACTGCTAAAAAAA
>LQNS02278143.1:6035888-6050925 GCA_001587735.2 Parhyale hawaiensis | reverse complement strand
CATTCATTCTCTTCCTATTTTTTCTGTCTTCACCTTTCTTCCATTTTCCTCTCTACCTACTAACATCTCTCCCACTATCGTCTAATTTTCTCCTCTCTTCACTCCACTCACCGTCCGTCCTTGTCGTTGTCTGACCTCAGTGTACTGCCATCCTGCCTTCGGGGTTTGCTGTGTCTACAAACTTCTCTAATTTATTATTCAGCTGAAAGGGAACAATGCTAGCACCAGGTGAAAGATGCTGATATCAGTGACACGTGGAGGTCGCGAGTTGAGGTTCCAGCCTAGCAAGAGAGCATTTACGGCGCTTGACGTTCTATATTGGTGTTTGCTAGCTATTGCAGGGGTACTGACCCCAGCCAGAAAAGGGGAGGGTCGGAGGCGCAGATCTTTGCTCAAGAGCTTCCGTCGTTGGCGCCGTAGCTCTTAACGATCTGTGGTTGACTGCAGCCGTTGGCCAGTTGGCCTATGTCTTCAGTACAAACCAATGAGTGTGGGTTTGCCAGGGCGAAGGGAGGGGGTAGGGGTGGTGCAGCCGAGTTGACTTTACTTTCATTACCTCCATCAAGGAAGTAGTGTTCGTCCAGTTCTCTGTTTGTTGGTCTGTCACGAATATAACTTAAAAAGTTGAAGACGGAGCTTTACAAAATTTAACAGGTTTGTTAGGTATGTTAGGAGGAATAGATGATTAAATTTTGGTGAAGATACCTTCTTCCATTTGTTTGTTTGTCTGCCTCTTTTTTCTTAATGCTATAACTTAAAAAGTTATGGACGGATTTTCATAAAATTCACATGAGTTGTTGAGAATATTACGAAAAGTAAATGGCCAAATTAATTTTTTGGACCGGTCCGCTGTTGGTTTATTTGCTTGTCTCTGCGTTTGATTTAATTTTTGTAAGCAAAATAACTGAAAAAGTTTTGAAAGGATCTTTATGAAATTTATAAGAATTGTTAGAAATGTTGAAAGACATAAATGGTAAAATTTTGGTGTTGATCGGTTTGTTCGTTTGTCTGTTTGACTAATGTTTGTCAGAACATAACTCAAAAAGTTACAACCGACCAGCGAATCTTCAACAAAATTGCATAAGCCGCTATTACTGTTAAAAGGCACAAATGATTAATTTCTGGTGTTGATGAAAAAGAAATCAGAGTGTCAGAACTAATTTGAATTTTTTGTCAGCGTTGCCCTACTTGGCGGAGGTATGTACTTTCAGAGTGCTCTTGTTAAAATAAGCAGTATTTGCCAAGCTATTTTATCACATCTTGAAATAAATTTCATTGTTGTTAGCGGAAAGTTAAAAATTTTGCTGACAGTAGAACTTTCAGTTCGTGTCTACAGTAACAGTGTAGATTATTTACGCAGTGGTCATCACATTTGTTAAATTTTGATGGTGAAGGTTTTTGGTGATGGTCATGATTGATTTTGCAGTGTTTTTGAGTTCATGTTAAAGATGCTTCCTAGCTTTTGATTAGCAAATGCTTGAAGATGCTTCCTAGCTTATGATTCGTGGATCCTAAAAAATGCATCCTAGCTTATGGTCATGGATCCTTGAAGATGCATCCTAGCTTATGGTCATGGATTCTTGCAGATGCATCCTAGTTTTTGGTCATGGATCCTTGAAGATGCATCCTAGCTTATGGTCATGGATCTTTGCAGATGCATCCTAGTTTTTGGTCATGGATCCTTGAAGATGCATTCTAGCTTTGGTCATGGATCCTTGAAGATGCATTCTAGCTTTTGGTCTTGAATCCTTGCAGATGCATCCTAGTTTTTGGTCATGGATCTTTCAAGATGCATTCTAGCTTTTGGTCATGGATCCTTGCAGATGCATCCTAGCGCACAGTCAGTGGATCTTGGTCCAAACTGCGAATGGCTGCTCTAGCAAAATATTTTACTTTGGTGTTCGCAGCAAGGAAGTCTTTTTTTTTAGCAGAACCAAACATTTCCTCTTTTAGCACAACAACTGAAAGGCTGAGAGCAACAGAGAAACTCAAAGAAACACTCCGGTAACTTTTCTTTACACAAGTCAATAAGCTCTGGCTGCTATAGCAAAGCGAAAGCAACGCTGTTTAAGCAAGAGTGTCGAGTGTGACCGTGCCCTGCTGGCAAGGTCTGTTGGGCTCAGTGCCTATCAGACGGTAATCACGAGAGGTTATGCCATGATTGTTACTGGAGCTTTTTTCCGGGAGGATTTTAGTTCGGTTTCAGTTCTCATGAACTGACAGCTGGCTCTGCCTTGGACCAGCGCTGTGACTCCTTCACCTGACAATTTCGCTTGCACAGTAAAACTGACATCATCAAACGTTTGCATTTTACACGGATGGATCGAAGTTTTTCACCCTGATTTACTTTCGATCTTTTCTGGAGCTTCAATCTTGAGCGTTTGCATCACGACTGTGTATACTGAGTAACAGAAGTTAATTGGAAACCGATTGCGCTGGAGACTGCGGGCTAAACTCAACCCTGCTCTATTTTACTGTAAACTGTCACTACATTAGCAGCGTGTGGGGAACATGTTGACCAGTCCAATCGTAAAATGCGAGTCACTTTTTGTCCCTCGGACGTGCCCGTACGTGCAGTGCTTGTTCTGAGGATGTTCAGGGACGGCTGACAATAACACCAAGTAGTATTGAATTTTTCGGCCGTATCAAGCGTAATCGATTTGAGGCTTGCTCCTAAACTCGATGCATAGTGGAAGATCGAAGGCTCAGATGTGAAGCTACTGACAAGTGAAATTTTATCACATTAAATAATATCGCTCTAAGAGGTCGAGTGCAAGATACCTCATCTGGTCACATGGCGAAGTATGCAACGATGCAAATTTTGAGTTTGGTTTATCACCATCTCACCGTACAATGTACCTGATAAACAATTGTTTTAGTCACAGATTGAACCAACTCAACATGAGTTACAAATTCCTCAGTGACTAACTAGTAGGTTCTGTATAAACATTGCTGTGGTAAAGTATTGCCTCTTTTTCAGTGGTGTGTGTGTTGGGCTCTTTTTTTTTTTTGTCAGTGCATTTGCGCTCCAATGTTTCGTGCATCTTACTGCGTCCGCGCCCCTGTGTCAGCGCTGATACACTTATGTCCTGTGCGCCCCTGATAAATTAAAAAAAGCCCCTGGTGAATTTTATTGCGCCACCCATAAAAATGGTTTCAGCTAGCTAAAAATCACCTGTAAAAACGACAATAAAACATGTTCATCCCTAATGCAGCTTTAAATAGTTAACAAAAAACTAAACATTTCTAGAAGTCATTCTCCTCCTCCTCCTCCTCCTGCTCTTCTTTTTCTCTCTACTTCTTGGAATACTAGAAGGCTTTTTCTCTTGACATAGAGCTTAGTATTTAGTAGCTCTGTTAATTGACGAACGAAAATACATAAAAACAGCGACAAACGAATGTACATAAAATGTTGAATAGGTTGGATGTTTGCTGAAGAACAATCGCCATGTTTGTTTGTAATCGGTATTAAAGTGCAAAATACATAGAAAAATGTTATTGGCTATATCATATAGACAATATTGAATATCTCAAGGTTACAATCATTTTCCAAAGGGAATCCTAGGGTCGGGGTGAAAGCTCAAGATCTTGGGATAGAGCCCCATCAGTGGCAACCCTGTGCGAATGTTGTCTTTTCGTCTTTGAGTAGCAAAAGCAACGCAAGAAAATTGTAATACAGTACTTTGCTCCCTGGTCTAGTGCCCCTGTGGCGCACTGGCGCAAGGTGCGCACTATGGGGAGCGAGGTCCAGCCTTGCCTTCTGTGTAGACCTATACGAATAGTGGGCAATCCCTACAGAAAAAGAGATGATTGATTCTGGTGCGGCTGAAAAGGTTGGAAGTCTTACAGACGTTTATAAAAAGATTTTTTCCCTGCACTTTAGCACTCTTTAGTAATCAAGCTGACTAACTCGCGTGCATTTGATAAAAGCCACCTTTTAAATTAATTCTGATCGTAGGGTAACATATCTAGTACCCGTCCACCATGCTAGTAGCCGTCCACTTGGCTTTAAAAACTTCCTGTGTGAAAACTAGCAGTGCTAGAAAGACGTACATAGGCTTAAACTGTAGGCTAAGTAGTACCCTACAGTTTAAGACTATGTACGGCTCTCTAGTATAGCTAGTTTTTACAGAGGAAGTTTTTAAAGCCAAGTGGACGGCTACTAGCATGGTGGACGGGTACTAGACATGTTACCCTAAAGGGTTAGAGATTGTTTTTTTTTTCTCTACGTTGGCACTATTTTCAACGCACTTGACAAACGCCTGTTTTGAGCAAACTAGCCTTATTATTGAATTCCGGTCGTGAAATTTAAATTTTACGACCGCCTACGTCTTTTTTCTTGCACTTTTAGTACATCCTCTCGATCCCCCAAATGTGCATTACCGCAGCTTACTATACAGTCCAATTCTTGCATCAGCCGCTGCGCAGCCTCAAGCATGTTTTTATCTAACTGCCTTAAGTTCTTATCGGCGTCAAAGTTAGCGACGTGTCTCTAAAGTTGGACGCGGCAGCGCAACTCGGAGCATCGGAGCAGTAAGCGCTTCGTCTTTTGTTCGCTGCCTGGAAACTGCAACTTCTGATTTGCGCCGAATTCTCGGAGAGTTTAATGCGTGTGTTGCGGGGGTTGCGCGACGGAAGCCAAGTTCGAAGCGATGCGTACGTTGTGCATCAGCTGCAACGGTATGAGCGTTGGGACAAGTGCAATTTATTCTTCCCCCTAAGCACGTGCGTGCCATCGTTGCAATACTGATGTATCCTCCATGTATGTGCGTAGTGTGCAGTATATCACCGTGGCAATGTTCTTCCATCCCATTTGTATGTACTGTACAGCTGATGTCGGCATCTCTGATTATGTTACGATGGTGCAATGGCAAAATCGATGGTACGATGGCCATCGCTCCATGAGCATTGGAACCAAAAATCGCCAATTTTCATCGGCGTTGAACTACGATGAAATAGCCGTCGGCGATGGCCATCGTAGGGTGCCACAATCGGCGATGGACCATCGCATTAACACATTTTAAAAATGCAAACATCTCAGACCACAAACATTGAATAAAAGCAGCATCTCTTATAACCTCGGCCTGTGTGCGATTTACAAACCAGTAATACTATTCCTTGCTGAAAAAAGGTGCGAAATGTAAGGTCCATGTTATTAATGGACATAATTAGATCTGGGAAATGTATTAAAATAAACTTTGTAACCCTCTTGTAGGCGCCAATCTACTTGGCATCAACGGCCTGGATTATTTGCTTTACTAAGGTCTTGTCATTGATCTTTAGGATGAGGGTATTTTCGACACAGTGATATAAAGGAAGTCCTCGTTAAAGGCCAGAGATCTCTTCCGGAATCAAGTGGCTTTGACCAAGAACTGGTACTCAAGAAAACCTCGTAATATGCGTGTTGCAATGAGACTGCCGGTGTCACGGATGTTACCCCACATCCAGTGCGACTCAAGTTAGGTAACACCGACGACAACCTCAACATGAAGGACTTGACCGATTGGGTGCTAATATTAAGCATTCTAGGCATGACTTGTTTGAAACTTCAGACGCACGCATTGGCTTTGCTGATGCGAATCATGTTGCAAGTGTTAGAAGCAACGCGATTTCGGTGAGCCGGCCAAAAAGTCCCTTTTGCAAACCAAGATTAAATTCCATGGAAGTCTGAAGTGTTACCGATTTAGAGCCATTGCCTGTAACTCAGCTGAACGAGTCGAATCCAGCGTACCTGCCTGGAGTTTCTGGTGAGTTAAGTTTAACTTAAGCGCCCAATCATCGAACCCTTAAATAGAGCTTTGAGCTGGGAAAATGTACCTTTGCTTACAAACATTGCCTTAGCTTACAAGCAGTGTGATCAATTTATATACGAAAATTAAGATTTTATCCCATGGCTGTTGTATGTATGCTCTCTTGCAGGTTTTTCATATTTCATAAAAAAATAGCCGAATTGCATAAAGCTCAGCCAGCAATGTTCAAGTGTGGGGTTTCTGCTTATTAAGCTGAGATTGCATAGTATTCATCCCATATTTTTGAGTGAAACGGTGTTATTCAGGAGCTCGTATAGCAACAGGATCTAGACTCTCATTACATCTCGTCTCAATGCCTTCATCCGTTTTCTCTGATTACTGAAAGAATAAAAGAAAACGAACAGTTTGATGGAATACTACAATATTTATATTGATTATCAAATTATTAAATCGGAAAAAAAGAATCTTTAAATGGTAATGAATGTTGCATATCATCACAGACAGTTATTAATTTACTTACACTTAATAAGCTGAGTAAGATGAAGGGTATGCATGGACGTAGTACGTCTTTTGGAAGTTGGCACTAATGCTGCAGGAAAAATGGTGCTATTCAAATCCAAGGTGGCTATATCAAATACCTGGAACTAAAAATTTTGGGGCTAAATCGAAACCGGCATAAAACAAGTCCTGTCTAAAACGAGGACTTCTTGTAGTACCATCTATTTATTCTGGAAGGGCTCAAGAAAAATAGGGTTGAAAACATTGTATGCTGTGTAGAAAATAAAATCGAATAAGCTGACTTGAATGCAAAGACCGTATACGAAATCTATCAAGAATTACTGTTGATGAATTAGCGGAAATTGCTAGAGACTAGAGAACAAGCAGCTATTGTATTGTCCTAGGTATCTCTACTGGTGATCTAATGGAAGGAAAAGGAAGGAACACGTAGTGTGTCGATAGAAACGCGGGACTCCCGTACCAAGGTGGACCAACACACAAGGTAACAGCAAGTCGGGAAAGAGGAGGAAGAACAGATCAGAATACAGTCAGCAAAGTACTAAATCAGGAAGGAAGCAATTTGGGCTCGAAAGAGAGACGTCCCGAAGGACTACTAGCTAATGTCTAGATCAGCCCACATATTCTCCCTTGGTCGCTGTTCCATAACTCAGGATGGGCGGACCTGATTAACCTAACCCTAGGGCTACTTGCCCATCCTGGGGCGTGTTGCAATCAAGCCTCCGGTGTCACATGCGCTACACCGGCTTCCAATGAGACCCAGGTTTTGGTAACACCGGGTGACATCGACGACAACCCTCCTAAATTTTAGGGTTATTAGTATTACAAAATCTAATACTGCCATATATTGCTTGAATTCTAGAATGTGAAGCACGTTTGTGTAGTTTTCTTAACTTTATATCTTGAAACACAGCCAAAATACGACTCCGCCAGAAATGTATACTTTTAAGCTTGCCGAAAATTCCCCAATACATTGTTGGGGCGCTGAGATCGCACGTCGCATTCACTGCTACACGTGTAACACTATGAGGGTAACACCGGCGTTTGATTGCAGCACGCCCCTGGGCTCCTAGGGGAGACTGCACAAATCTTTTTAGTAGCAAATTCCTTAACTTCCACAAACTTGGTACACAGCGCAAAATACGTCACACTAATGCATATCACTGCACACCATGGGTTATGTTATAAATAAGTGTATCACTTGTAAAGGACGGGATAGAAGAGGAAAGACGAAATAAACCTTAAGGATGAGAAACGAAGAAAGACCGAAAGAAACAGAAAAACATGTGTATGCGACGGACAATGCAATTTTGTGAGGGTTCAGCGGCCGGCAGCTGGTCTACCTGGAATGTAGGGGTTGGGAACTGCTGCTACATCCCTCTCTGTTTTAATGTTACTGGAGAAAATGAATGTTTCAAACTCATAAGGTTGTTTTTCTGTAGTTTCAGCCTCATTTCATTTCTTCATCGGAGGTACAACCGATAACGATGCCCAGTGTATGGAATCGTCGATGGCATGTTCAGTCATTTCATCGGACCATTTCTTACTCATAACACCATCGCCGAGGGAGAAAATGGCCATTGCCGATTGTTCATATGATTTCCATCGGACCATCGCTATCGCCGGTGGATTTTTGCGATGTTCCATCGTAACATCGTAGTTTTTCCGATGGCAATGATCTACTCAACATTGCCATCGTATAATCTGATATAGCCATCGTGCCAGGCTCTGCTGTACAGTCGAGTCTCATCTCACTATGCGCTCTTCTACTTTAGGCGTAAGCGTACTGTAAAAAATGTTCATCGATTAAACAGATAATACCTTGTAAGTCTTAACGGAATGCACCGTATTTTGGTTTACTGGAGAAATTCCGTAATTTCGCTAAGGCCACCGACTGCTTGCACCTACTTAGGCCGCGTTCGCGCATGTACCACACCACGCCACACCACACAACGCCACACCACGCCACACCATCCCACACCATCCCACACCAAGCCACGCCACACCACGCCACACCACGCCACACCACACCATCCCACACCACACCACGCAACAAAGCACGAGAGTTTGTATCCATACCACGAGCTGTGCTATTCCTACCGCGNCTATTCCTACCGCGTGCGACGGGAGCCGTTCGCACGTGTCCCACACCACACGATGCAACACCGCTCAACACGTTTGCTTGTAGACAAGACACGACACACGCTGCAACAAGGCTCAACACGGTGCAACACGGCTCAACACGGTGCAAAAAGACAGATATCTGACTCAGTGTTGTATTTTCTTATACATTAATAAAACTGATCAGCAATTTATGTTGTTGCTATTGAATATACAATATTAACAACTGGTTTTGAGCGCTGAACGGAATCAATTGACAACTTCTGACTGGACCTGACTGGTTTTATTTCGAAATAAAGATGTGCAGGACTAGTTTTTTTTTTATTCAGCTGTACCGCAAACGTAATTAGTAGTGCTGTTTGTAAGTAATATGACAAACATAAGTTCATTCAAATGACAGTGGAGAGTTGTGTGAGCGTTTGAACTAAAGGAATACAGATATAAAGCTAGATTTATGGAACAAGCACTAGCGCGTTGTGTGGTACATGTGCGCACGTGGCCTTAGCGTGGTTGCAAATGGCTGCGCCGTATAAATTGCCTTGTTTGCTCGATATGAGAAGTGGCGTCTCGTAGGCAATTTCACTTGCTTCTTTTGGAATGATAACACCGTTTTTTTAACTAATGAGTCAATTTTTTACTATTTGTAATATCAATCATTACCGGAATTCGTAAGTTATCCATAACTTTAAACGTATGCTGCCAGAGATGTTGTGTTTCACTTCAACATTGGTTCAAATCATTTTTCAGGCAAGCACTTCATAATGAACACAGATGCCTGTTTCATTAATTTTGAAACAGTGCGAACCAAACATACATCCTTTTCAGACTACAACACTAAGATACATAATAAAAATTATTGTATCAGTCAACACTCGTTTCGCTGCCCAACATTTTCAAGGAAAGCATCAGTATGCTCTAAAAGTTTTACTGCTCGGAAGCTTTTTAATTATTGTGCTAAAACATTGTACGAGTACTGACGTAAACGAGACACTTCTAGGTTAATTTAACACTAATTATCACCCGCAAACGAAGTGAGAGAGGTGATAATGTTTTCGTTGAAGATTTCAGTAAATTTATATATATATATATATATACTGTATTTGTATGTCTGTCCACCAAAAAGTGGTCGAAGGAGTTGAGCAATCTTCATAATTTTTTGTAGTGAGTTTGGTGGGTTGTCCTAGATGTGACCTATGTCAAAAAACTGGCCCTAGCTCGCCATAAAAAATGACGGTATTGAATTTTCTCCACCGCGGCATATCGTCTGGAGAACGGGGCGTTCTCTTTTTTTCATATGTTCTTATCGAAGAGCTAATCCATGAAAAGATGTGCCCTAGCCTTGTTCATCAAAAATGACTTCGTTGAATCTGCCCCTACCGCGAGTGATGATCTTACTCCACCGAGGTGTACTAGTTTGCACTTAGTTTATGCGAAGGACAATGAAAGAATGTAACAATTTTTTGCTAGGTTTACGATGTGACCAAAGCGGCGATTGAAGAACTGATACAGTATTTGTATTCAAGTGTTATTAATTGATTTATGTCAAGAAAACTAAAAATCATAATGAATTATATAAATTATACAATATTTCACATGTCTGGAGCTGGAAAATGTATTCGTACAAAACTATTTTTTTATCATTTTAAAATTGATTTGACTGCTCAAGAACTTTGCAGAACCTTCTAGATTTTACGTTAGAAGTCTACTATAGTCCATGAGCAGCTTTGGGGTCATTATTTCGTGCGATATCGTAGAAGAAGGTTATAACCATAGCAAAAAGTAAGGAGCTTACGTATTCTGTTAAGGAGTTGATTATTAATAAATGAAAATCCGGGAAAAATTATAGACAAATGTCAAGGATACTCAAAATACCGTTTACCACCATCGGGTCATTTACCAAAAGGTTTAAAAGTTCAGAAACCGTCGAAAACCTACCTACTTAGATCTGGCAGGCCGTAAAAGATTTCCCTTAGAGCTTCAAGAAAAAATGGCCAAAGAAGTGCCCGAAATTTCATGACTACTCGCAAAGAGCTTCAGGATGACTTGCTAGCAGCAGGGACAAGCGTTAGTCTTCGTACAATGAGCCACAAGCAGCACCAAAACCGTTTACATTCTCGAACTCCTAGCAACACTCCCCTGCTGTTGAAACGAAACAGGGAAGCTCGTCTGAAATTCGTCCGTGAGCACAAGGACAAGCCTAAGTCGTTCTGGAAAAACGTGGTGAGATGAGACTAAAGTAGAACAATTTGGATGAAATTTAAAGAACCATGTGTGGAGGAAGGGCGGAACAGCATTCGCACCAAAAAACACCATTCCACTGTCAAGTTTGGTGGTGCTAACACTATGATTTGGGGAGGTTTTTCATCACGTGAAACAGGTAACATTCATATCATAGACGGGGGAATGACGCTCACATGTATCAGAACATTGTGAAGGAAGATTTACATGCGTCGGTTGAAAAACTCGAGCTACCGCTAGAATTCATTTTTCAGCAGGACAGCGACCCGAAACATACGGCGAAAACCACGAAGAAATGGTGCACCAATAATCATGTACAACCACTAGAATGGCCAAACCAGTCTCCGGATTTGAATCCGATACAAAATTATGGCAATTTATGAAATTGAACATTAATGCGAGGAGGCCACAGTCCATTCCGGAACTCAAAGAAATCTGTAAAGAAGAACGGGCTAAATTCCCTCAGGAAACGTGTCAAGGCTTGGCAAAAAAACTCTAGAAAGAGGTTAATTACCGTTGAACTGAACAAAGGCTACTCCACAAAATATTAATGCTGTTTAAAAAAATTGTTTTTTGTGTTGTACGAATACTTTTTTCAACTCAAAACATATAAATTTTATCATATAGGAATTTACTTGTTTTGTTCTTGCTTGTGTACTGTTTACGCAAAAATACAAAAGACTATATCAACATATTTATTTTTGGTTCGCTAGATTCTTTTAAATGAACAATTTCATGGTGTACGAATATTTATTTCCCCCATTGTAGGTATTTCCAACACTACTGAAATACCAAATTCTACCTAGAACATTTTCTAATGGCGAATATGTTGTTGCAACATATTTGATTGCGCCCCCTTTAGCTTACGAACCTTCTATCTCTCTAGTAGTGCTTGTAGGACAACTCTTCGTTCGGAATTTTTTTCTTCGTGTCAGGCCTATGCATGCATTTCACATTGGTATTTCTATGTTTATGTAGTCACTACTACTAGCTAAAAAACATTCAGTATTATCTGGAAGAGAAACAGGCAATGGTTATATTCACTAGCGGTTTGATTCACTTCTAGGAGAAAGTTTTAGTTCATAACACTTTCAACCACTGTTTATGAAACAAAAAAAAAAAAAATGAAATTATTAACAAACACTAAAATGTGCACAGTTTGTTCTGCCTGCGTCCTAGCTGTTTCCGACCGGCGGGAGTATGTAAGTAAACATTGTGAAAAGCTTCCATAACTTATTGCTCAATTCAACGAATGGACTCCTCAAAGCACTTGAGCTGTAGCAATAAGAAATACGGCCTTAGGGAATCTACCTCTATTTAACGGGCATGGTATTTCACTTGTATAGTTTGAATCCCGCTTCGAATGGTAGTAGATTTTTACAAATTTTTACTTCAGTTGTCAAAGTTTATCAAGGACTCCACTGGCGTGCGCTCTTATTTCACTCAATTCCAGTTAGTCTATGTATTAAGTGGGTCCAGCTACGTTTAAGCTAAACTGCAAGACTTACTACTTTAGTGTCTGACTTCCTACAGATGTACTTCAGTGTACAGGTTAGTAGCTACCTATAAAGACCAGTCAGTGAAGTATTTACAGCCTTTCTTACTTAAGAACGAAGAGTTCAAAGCGCCCGAGCCGAGGTCGTGCCCAAGGTCTATATGAGGACCCAACTCCGGTGGGGAAAAATCGAATTAGGCCAAGTTTAGACCAAGTTAAGTTTCATTCTCTGCAGACTTCGGTGGGGCACGGCAACCTGTTTTACGGTCGCTCATCACGACACGCTCCAGTTTATCGTTTGACGGTAATTAAGTAATTTATCGGTAAGAGTGCAAGACTGCCCTTTTTCTACCGCGCTTTTGGTTCCAGTTTGCAAAGTTCACAAGAATGGATGGAAGCCCGACGGGAATACGAGGCAGCTCACGCCTAAGTTTTTCTTTTGGAAGTTAAGGAAGCAGCTCTCGGAGGGCAATAGCTTGTAAAAACCTACAATATACTGCAACTGAAGTTCCAGGTTCCTCTGGAAATTATAGACATATAAATGCCTTGAGGAAAAACCGAGCGTCAGATGAAAGAGACAGGGATGACGTAAGTTTCTGAGTAATCTGTAAGCTGGTGAGACCTTCTTCAAAAGTTGGATGTTGTTGCTGCAATTCCTCTGCTTCCTGAGCTTTTGAGAAAGTTGCATTTTGAAACAAATTTTTACCGTTCATTTGTCAACACGTACTTTAGCATTAACTTTAATACTGACAAGAGCTGCTGTCTGATATAAAAAAATCAAATAATTATAGCGTTGTCACTGCGATGATTCATATTTCACTTGTCTGGATGCGGCGCATCACCTTCGAGGGTATATTAGCGCCCGATTTATAGTGCACTGACTGTTATATGCGTCTTTGCTTCCTTTGATGTTTGTGATTTTACTTTTCCTGGTGTACCCTGCCGTCAAAAATAACGGCGAAGAAGTCATGATGATACTTTTCCATTGTCACTTTTTCGTTGATACTACTGTCGGCTTGAAGGAACACAAGAGATGAGCGTTCTCGGCTTCCCACCTGCTGAGCAGCAAAACCCTTCTATTTTTTCTCTGACATCGCGAAAATTAATTACTTTGTGCAGGCAGTCGATCATCACTCAAAATATTAATTTCGACTAGGTATCGTGCATACGCTAGCATGAATACGGCGATTTTTTAGCTTAGCGGGAATCTGTTTCATTGAGAAAATGACATGAATTTAAAAGGATAAGTGATGCAACCAAGTTATCTATGGGTAAAAACTAATAATTAGGATCCACGAAAGATTTAAATGATGCTTCATGCAGATATAGATATCTTTAGGACTTCTCCCATGTTCTAAAAGAAATGTTAACCACGCTCTGGCAATTTGTCGCATAATGTAACTTTAATACCATTAGCTACAGCAAATATTGATAGATTTATTCCTTTGCTGCTCCTTAGAAATCATTGCCAAACACGCTATAAACAACAATGCGCGTCATCTGACAAATAAACTATGATTGCAGTAGCAGGCTAAAGCTTCTGACATTGATTCTCAAGACCGCTGGTTCAAACCTCGCTGCCAGCTAGGCAAGTTCTTCGCGGCGCTTGACGTGATCAGTCAGCATCCGATCTGCATACTGCTGTGGGTTTACTGACCTTTGCCAGTAATTGGGAGGGTTGAGGGCGCAGGTTGTTGCATGGAGCCCTTTGCCACTGGCGCTATAGCTTTAGACGGACTGTGATCGACTGCAGCCGTATACTCCTCTGGGACCTGTAGGCCTATATTTGCAGCACAAACCAGTGCGTGTGGGTTTCCCAGTTGGAGGTACGGTCGAGTTGACTTTACCTTTTTACCTTTAACAGGCACGTATATGAATGATGGGTGTAAATAAGCCCTGGCTGCTAACATTTTACATTTATATGTTCCACTCCAT
This sequence comes from Parhyale hawaiensis, assembly GCA_001587735.2. Classification (NCBI taxonomy): domain Eukaryota; kingdom Metazoa; phylum Arthropoda; class Malacostraca; order Amphipoda; family Hyalidae; genus Parhyale; species Parhyale hawaiensis. Next base: position 6,036,870 of record LQNS02278143.1, on the reverse strand, counting down.
AGAGATTGTTGGCACTTTCTCGTATGGCTAAAAATTTTGTCTTGCTCTCGCCTTCCATAAAAAAACAAAAAATACTCTGTTTGATTGAAAACGAATGCGAAAATACTCTGGTCTTCAAGTTATTGCTAATAATTCTAATAATAAATATAATGATAGCATTACCAATTAGAGTCTAGTAAATCCACAGCACGCAACATGATACAACCTCACGTGATAACAGTGGCTGTCGCTGTTGCAGCTTTTCTCTGGCTGCGTTACAGTTGACTGCAGTGATGTTATCTTGCAGCCTCTGGGCTGCTGTAGCGCACCTCCTTTGGTGCGAACCACAGGGCCGGAATAAATTTGCAGATAATCAGTCTACCCAACACTAGTAACCTTATTCATACCAGGCTGTTTTATTGGTCCTATTGCACTCCTACGAGATAATAACCTTTGTAGTGTGGAAGTGCAGCTCCGTTAAGATAGGATAGCACTAGAGACGACTTCCATTTGCTAGCTTAAATCGTAAACCGGAATGAGACCATCCCTAGGGGTGTCGCTGCAACGACATTATTTTTAATCGAAAATGAAATATTTCTTCAAAGTTCGGCCAGGACTAAATCATATACGCTGTGCAAAAGATCGAAACTGCTTTTAGAGCGTTTTTTTTGCCCTCTAACTTCATGAAGAAAATCATACAGGGTGTCCCAGAATTCTTTGAACAAAATTTAACCAAATGTTCCTTACAATTATATAAGCATATTGAACTCCATAAAGGCATGTCCGAAAGTGTTTAGTTTAAAAGTTACGTAGGGTTGAAATTCAAGAAGTGCGATCTGCTTCACAGGCGGACTACTGTACTTTACAGCAAAGAAAAATATCCATTCCAGCCCTTTGTTTACATCCAGCAGTTTACGTGAAGCACACCACTTGCAGACGACAATGGACCAACTACCAAATAGTGAACTTGCAGATATGCACTTAGTTTACGGTATGGCGAACT
>LQNS02278143.1:6022950-6033960 GCA_001587735.2 Parhyale hawaiensis | reverse complement strand
CTTTGCTGGTGCTGGTATTGGCAGCTTTAAACGATCTGTACACAGAGCTATTCTGTGAACTCGGATGTTCTTTTTTTCATTCTTTTGTTTTCTCCACCCGCTGGGCTGGTTGCGTGGGGGTTTGTTAACCTCATTGAGTTTCTCCGCTCCTACGTCGCCAGCCTGGTGTGATTTAATAATAATAATAATAATAATAACGTTTCGTAAACTGTACCTGCTCTCCAGCTTGTAACAAGCGCTTTATAAAATCTGTTTCGAGTATCAGGTTCTGTCGTCCGTTCTGACGGAGATATAATGGTTCGTTTTCCTCTTTGAAGTTTATTTTACAACCAGGCCCTTAGTTTCACATGGTTGATAATGTTGCGTGTCTTTGTGGGCCGGGTTTCTCCGACACTTCCTGCATTTTCGGGGACGGTACCTGTAAAGTTACGATCAAGAATGTATTGGTAAAACGGCTCAACTATTATGTTATCTTTTAAATTTAGAAAGTTAGTCTTATTCACATATACACCACCGCCAAGGAGGTTATGTTTATATCGTGTTTGTCTGTGTGTCTCTTTGTCTGACACCAAAATTATTCAAAAATTATGTACAGATCTTTACGCAATTTACAGGGATTGTTAAGCATCTTAACAGTAACTGATGATCAGCTTTTGTTAAAAATTCGCTCATCTGATGTTTGCTTGTCTGCCTCTTTTTTCTCCGTATCATAACTCAAAAAGTTATGGGCGGATTTTCATGAAATTTACATGAGTTGTTAAATGTATTACGAAGAGTAAATGACCAAATTTTTGTGATGATTATCACCCGCGAACAAAGGGAGAGAGCTGATAATGTTTTCGTTGAAGATTTAAATATGTATATTTGTCTGTCCACCCAAAAAGTGGTAGAAGGAGTTGAGCAATGTTCAGAACTTTTCGCAGAGAGTTTGGTGGGTTCACCTAGATGTGACCCATTAAAAAGAAAACTGGAATTAGCTGGCCATTGAAAATGACGGCGATGAATTTTGTTTTCTGTCCACCCAAAAAGAAACAGAAGAAGTAAAGTCATAACAATGATTTTTTTCTGGCACTCAGTTGGGTTGTCTGAGATGAGAATAATTACAAAAATTTTGAGCAGGCTGGCCATCAAAAATGACGGCGTTGAATTTGTAACTCCACCCGGAAAAGGGCAGAAGTAGTTGAGTAATGGTCATAATTTTTTGTATGGAGTCAGGTGCGTTGACGTAGATGTGAACAGTGGCAAAAAACCAGAATTAGCTTTCCATAAAAAATATGACGGTGTTCGATTTACCCCCACCGCGGGTGATGGTCTTCCGCCACGAGGCGTTCATGTTTGTAAATTCGTTCGCTTGTTTGGCGCTGTGTTTGATTTTATGCTTCTTGGCACAATAACTCAAAAAGTTATGGATAGATCTGTATGATATTTACAGGACTTGTTAGTAATGGTAAAAGACATAAACGATTAATTTTTGGTGATGATCGTTTGGTCAGTTTGTGTGTTTGACTTACGTTAGCCATAATGTTTGTTAGCAGCATAACTCAAAATGTTACAAACGGATCTTCAAAAAAATACAGGAACTGTTAATACTGTCGAAAGGCACAAAAAATGATCAGATTTTGGTGTTGATATAAGAAAACTAGAGCACTCTGAGAGTGCATACCTCCGCCAAGTAAGGCAACGGTAACGAAAAATTCAAATTGGCTCTGAAACCAAGATTTTTGTATCAACTCCAAACTTTAATCATTTGTGCCGTTAAATAGTATTAACAGTTTCTGCATTTTTTCAAGATCCTTTCATAACTGTTTGAGTTTTGCTGCTAACAAGCATTATGACAAACATAAATCAAACATACAAAAAAACAAAACAACTGATCTGCACCAAAATTTAACCATTTTTGCCTTTTAACATTATTAATAACTCTTGTAAATTTCACAGAGATCCGTACAAAACGTTTTGAGTTATTGCGTAACAAACATTATAACAAACACAGTTCAAACATAGAAACAAATCAACCGTTCTGCACCAAAATTGAACTGTTTTTGTCTTCTAACATTATGAACAACTCCTGTAAATTTCATAAAGATCCATTCAAAACGTTTTGAGTTATTGCGTAATAAATATTATGACAAATGAACTCAAACATAGAAATGAATCAACTGATCTGCACCAAAATTTAATCATGCATGTCTTTTAACATTCATAAAAATTGCTGTAAGTTTCATAAAGATTCACTCAAAACTTTTTGAGTTATTGCGCAAATGAACATAAAATCAAACACAGCAATAAACATAAGAACGAACAAACAGATCATCACAAAAAGTTGGTAATTTACTCTTTGTGATATACGTAACAACTGATGTAAATTTCATAAAAAAATCCGTCCATAAATCTTTGAATCATGGCATTAAGAAAAAACGAGAGACACAAACAAACAAACAAACGGATGGACGGATCTTCACCAAAAGTTGATCATCTGTTCCTCCTAGCATACCTAAAAATCCCTGTAAATTTCGTCAACATCCGTCAATAACTTTTTGAGTTATCTTGGTGACAGACAAACAGCAAGACAGACAAATAGACAGACAGACAGACAAACAGGACGAAAACAAAACCTCCTTGGAGGAGGTAATCATGGTTTCAGAACCAATTTGAACTTTTCATTGCCGTTGCCTTGCTTGGCGGAAGTATGCGCTCTCAGAGTACTCTCTGGGTATTAATACATAGCTCACAGACTACAACAACAACTACTGATCAGTCATTCGTGAAGATAAGTTCAGCGTAGTGACAAAATAAGAGCGGTGCGTGACATCGGGTACTTCTTCACCAGCTTGTACAGTGTTACTACCCCTTTAATGTTACTGGTGTTGGAGAATCGAGGCACTGGGTAATTTGCTAAGTAAATTAAATGTTATTTTAGTATACTATGAGCCCTGTATGCTCCATTAGGCGCCCTTAGGCTTTCGGGACGTCTTTCCTGCGTGCTCACTTTGTTTCTTGCCACTTTTGTACTCCGAATGATGTTTCGTTCTGTGCTTCCTGCTCTTTTCCGACTATTCTTCTCTCGTAAGATAGAACTCTCGTGCATGGGTTCCGCATTTTGTTTACATACTGCTTGTTCGTTGTTTATCCTCTCTAAACTGCTATATTTGCTGTGGCAGGGACGTGAAGACTTTAACGGTCATAACATATAGCTACTGTAGAAATATGAATCTCGTACGTTTAGCATCTTACACCTTCATACACCTTAACTAACTGAATAGGGTAACAGTCTCCGTTGCCAGACACACAGTGACACAAGATAACTCGCGGGAGGTTCAAACCTTTATCAAATTCAAAAACAGAGCACAAGATGAGTGTGCTCATCCCTTCGGGCGGAATACAACAATAATTTGGAGGCATTACTTTGGAACGACCCTCTTACAAGCAATACATCGGCCAATTACATTTGGTTAGTTAGGAGCGTCCAATGTATAATATGAGAAGTAATTCACGCCCTTCTTCCCACCAGGGAGCCTCTCAAACATAATGACATGCAGTTCAGTTCGGCACATCCAAGATGCTGTAATTGCCTTGATGGCACTTCTGACGAGGCCCAGGTGGCGATATGCACTCCAAATGTCTTGAGCAGAGGTGATGCTGCAGTCCGTGACCAGCGGGATGGCTAACAGCGAGTTTTCCCCACAGTTCACGTAACCGCTTAAAAAAGGTTTATCTGGCACTTTCAATAAGTATGCGTCTAGTAAGTTTTTAAATTTCGCAGTCTCTGTACCCGTGGCATTTCGAATGTGACGTGAAATTTTGTTGAATAATCTCGCCCCCGGACCGCAAAACTGGACCTATTGCATCACCACCAGTTTTGATCGAAATTCTCACTTCACAAGTGCGACCAATACGGTCTGAGTGTCTGGCTTGGATTCGCCCATTGACGTTGACAGTAATTCCTTCTCGAATTTTCCAAACATCGTAAGCGCTCGAATCTCCTTTGAATGGAGTACATTTGAAGTTGAGCAAGTCTTTCGTGATAGTTTAAATCTTGCATGCCCCAGATTTTGGCAGTAAACGATCGCTAGATAGCTTCGCGGCGTTCTAAGTCTTTCCGTTTGTTTGGCATCCAAAGAGGAGAACAGTATTCAATCCTCGGCAGTATCAGTTGTTTCCATATGGTTGGCTTTGTGTCTGCCTCTCGTGAAGAGAAAGTTCGCAGCACCCATCCGCTCCACTTCTTGCCAATGGTAACAGCTCGAGCCACGTGATCTTCAAATTGGTATTATCTTGTATTCTCACCCCGAGATCCCTTAAAATTTGCTCTCCCTCGATTTCGCTCCTTGCACCTTGTTATGTGCCCTGCGAAGTTCCAAAACTGCTTTGTAAACTTTTAGAAGTCAATTTTTCATTTGGGTGATGTATATAATATATCATTAATTACGTTGTTCATCTTGGGAACAACTACTTCAATATTGTTGAAAAGATTCATCGCAGAATTCTATGATCCACTCTATAGCGAGTTTCACTCCATTTTGGGATTTTACATTCTTTTGGTGATGAGTTTAATTGGTTCTACAATATAACGGCTCCTCATTTTGTGGCGTCATATTCTCTTCTTAACGATTTTGAATGGAAGTGGAAGATCGTAAACGATTTTTTAGCATTACCGAAAAGTAAATGTAATGTTTCTGATTGTTACCATTGTCATTCCCTCAATATGTCGTGCTGAGCTCATATCGAGTAGTCTCCATATTTTGCCATCGACGCTTGGATCCTCTTATTTCAAAGCAAAAATAAGCAGCAAAGGAATGCACTTGCAGCCTTTTGCTCCCGTTCGACGCAGAGTCACAAAGCATCAGAAAAGGCCGGAGCAGCAGACATTCAGCCTTTTTTTACCCTCATGGCCAGGCCCCAGCTGACCAAGAGTGCCCACCTCTCCAAAACAGCAGCGGCAGACCGACCGGCCCTTAACGCCGCGGTCCCATAAGTCTTATCGCATTGGCCGGCGTTCTATGGAATCATTTCTTGCAATCAGCCCAATAGAGTCCCGTCCAATTGAGCGTCTTACACTCAACTCGTAGCGGCAGACTCGTCCTATTTCCTCGAGACGAAAATCTAACTTGGTGACAGGAAGTTAGGAACTGCAGCTCTAGCCTTATAGAGTCTGCTGATTACTGTCGACAGCATCATTGGTGCTCATCCTGCGCCAAGATCTGGGACGACTTTTTTCATGGCTATTGACGATACTTGAGCAAGTGGTGCGACGGCTCTGTGTGGTGGAACATCGCCGTTCCTTTTTGTATCTTTGTGACTGCTTTATTTTGTAAGGTAATTAACGGATAGATTGGACCAGTGCTGTCGTGTCAATGAACAAATTGCCGTCAAAGTTAAGCTTCAATTTTGGTAGGAATGATACTACTTTACTTATTTTCTGCCAGCGGCAGTGCCTTATGCCAGCGCAAATTGTTAACCTTTCAGATTACATACAATACTACAACACACCTGTTCTCCATTGCACTTTTGACATTTTTGAGAGTTTCAATAGAAATTTCAAGCAAGATCTTCGGGATTCTTTATCTGTAAACAGACTTGCATTAAAGTAAACTCGCCGTGGTAAAATTCCGCATCGAGTTTCTATTGGGTTCAGATCTATCGGGTTTAAGACTTGGCAGGCTAGTCCAAAACTTGAATATTCTTCATTTCAAACGTCTTTTATTAGCTTTGAGGTTTAGATGGCTGCAGTGTCGTGCTGAAAAGTTGCATTGTTGTCATGCACATATGCAGAGATGGAACAAGACTTTCTTCTAACAAAGTAATGTCTCCAGCGGAATTTTGTTTGCCTTCCATCACTACTAACTTGGCTTTTCCAGAGGCAGAAAAGGCTGCCCAGATCATTACTAATCCTCCTCCAAATAGTCTTTTTGAAAACAGTTGCTCTTCTTTCCCCAAGTTATGCCAGTAGCACTGAAATCCATCAGGGTCGTCTAAATAAAACTTCTTTTCGTTGGAAAAGATCACATCGTCCCAATTCTCCTCCGTCCACGTAACTTGACCTTCACCCATTTAACACGCAACGTCTTCTGCTGCGCAGTCAAAGAAAAAGCCGATTTTCTGTTCTCATACACGAAATTTTGGAAGTCACGCAACAGTTGACGACCTCGTTTTAAAGTGATCGTTAGGTTTTGAGATTATTTCGATTCTCTTGAGCAGGACTGACCCTTAGATGCCTCTAGAAAAAGTCGACACCTGGCAGCATTGGCAATTTTTGGTAGACGGCCTAGCTGGCCGGTTTTTGGTTCTATATGATTGAGGGTCCCTCAGAAAACTACTTACAACAGTGAGGGACTTGGATATTCGTTTTGCTATGAAGATAATGGATTTTACCTGGTTGTAAGCACAAATGTTACCTTTCTCGATATCAGTAAGGAGGAATTCCAAGGCGTTCTGCAGAGGTTGTAGTTACCATATTATCTGTTTACATGTGTTCTGGTGAATCGTGACGGCAATTAGGATTTTTTACGAGCTGAATGTGAGCTTATTCTTTCTTTGGCATTGTGAAGTAGAACCGATAGATGAATTTTTCGAGTGACTTATACTTATTTCCTCTCTTAAAATTCTATTTTTGGTCATGATTTTTTTTTTTAATTTATCATGAATATGAGTACATACACCGAGTCCCATGCCATATAGAAGAAACACTCAAATTTTCAATGAAAAATGTGGCATAATTAAAAAGTTTTTAGCATGTTTAGGGTGCCTTACAACTATTTCCACCACTTCATCTTCTTCGTTTGGACTTGAAAGTTTACTGCGCAAGAAGTGCATTCAGTGAAAGCTAGGGATAAGAATTTCAAGTTTGTCATCTTCTCCAACCTTGTCTCACTTTCGCATGTCGATCTGCATTGAAGCAAAATATAGTTGCAATATCTACAACCTAACTTATTTTTTGCCTATGTATTTCGTTATAAGCGTGACGTGATCTATACAAATATTTAAACAAAAAAAAAAAAAAAAACCCACACGGTGTTTAGTATATAGTTTTGATTGATTTTTTTATATTCAGACGTACTAGTGACTATGTTATATTTTTATTACGGCAGACAAATATACTATGCCTCACGAGCATTAGTTATAAATATGTGCGATGTGTATCTTTTTGTGTAATAAGTTGAGTAGCTTGTTAATTTTCTGTTAACCAATTTTCGTCGGTCATTTCCTTTGATACATTGTTGCACAAGCTCTTTTTTCAACAACTACGATATCTCTGAATTATATATTGCTTCGGCGGCAAAAGTATCACGTTCTTTTAATCTTCATTTCTCTCTTTTAATATTGCTCGGGTATCTCATCAAAGAAAAGTTTGCAATTAAACAACTGTCTCGTAATTACATATTTCATTTTTTCTGTTGTAAATGTATGCGCTCCCTTCCCAAAGTAAATTTATAATAGTTTTTATGAGAGGTAATTGCTCTAGTATAATAGACTATTGTTAGCAGCCCTGACTGCAATGCACTTTCAATGCTGGGATTCCCGTTCTTCCAGCTTTTATATCGCTGCTCGAAGCGTATGGATCGTATATTGCACTAGTAGGTATGGTGTAAAAGTGCCTTTATACGCATTGTTGTTATTATTATTGAGTGAAATGAAAGGGTGCTGCAAGTCAGGTCTGCAGTCTCTCTGTTCAAGTCGCAACTGCTGACACACGTGTGTAGTCACTGCTGACACACATGTGTAGTCACTGCTGACACACGTGTGTAGTCACTGCTGACACACGTGTGTAGTCACTGCTGACACACGTGTGCCGCCACAGTATATGAATGGGTCCGCCACAGTTGACTCACGTGTCTTAAGAACTGCTCAGATGTAACCGAGTGCCGCTGCCGACCTGCAGCAGCCTAGGAACTAACCGGTCGTCCCTGTAGTATGTACGCGGAAGTTGCAGCATAGCTGCTGCAGAATAATCTTATTTACGATAAGATAGATAAATGCATCATGAACGCACCTGGGCAATAAATATCCTCTATATCGTGGCGGTGATTTTTTACCAGATGTACGACACGACACTTTTTTAGCACATAAGTAGTTGTATTCCCATATTGTTTCTTTAGCTCTATATCATCATTGATGTTATTATTCTGAAGATGTGCGCAAACACATTGGACGTATCTTGGTGTGCGCTGCAAGAACAATTTTATCTATTTTGAATAATGTTCCTACAGTTCTGCAGGTCCCGTAGGAATACTCATGTCATTGTAAGACCCAGTTAGTTACCTCAGCCAAGGAGGTTATGTTTTCGTCTAGTTTGGCTGTTTGTTTGTCTGTCTGTCACCTTTATAGCCTATAAAGTTATGGACGGATCTTTAGGAAATAGACAGGAATTGTTTCATATGTTAGGAGGAAAAGATGATTAGGATTTGTGCAGATCCGTTCATCCGTTTGTTTGTTTGTCTCTTATTTCTTAATACCTACCATAACCTTAAAAAAACTATGGACATATTTTAATGCGATGTACATGAGTTTTTAGGTATATCACGAAGAGTTAATGACGAAATTTTTCTGACATAATGTTTGTCACTGTTTTTAATTTTATAATTTTAGCAATAAAACTCAAAAAAGTTTTGAACGGATTTCTATGAAATTTACAGGAATTGTTAAACATTAACGAGCATATTTTGGTGATGACTGGTTCGTTCGTTTGTTTGACTAATATTTTTCAGAATGCTTGTCAGAACATAACTCATGAACTTTCGGACGGATTTTCATGAAAATTACAGAGATTTTTATTACTGTCAAAAGGCACAAATTACAAAATCTTGGTGTTGATAAAGAGGAAATCATGGTTTGAGAACTATTTGAAAACCTCGTTAACTTTGCTTTGCTTGGCGGAGGTATACGCTCGTAGAGTGCTCTAGCTGAAGATGGAGAATAGTACGCGCGCTACTGTTTTCAGTTTGTTTTACTATAGGGTTGAGCTAGGTTTGCTACCCCTGCGTCATGGAGAGTTGCACCCCTCCCCTTCCCCAGTGTCTCATTAGGTTCCTCTTGTCCACTATGCTTTCTTCTGCTGAGGGACTTTTGCTCTGTTTTTACCCGACTTTCTATTGCCTTGCGTGATGATCTTCCGTGAATGAGTTTCCGTTTCAATTGTAAATTACACTCGAGGGTCCGCGCTGACATAAAATGACAGCGAAGAATTTGTGATGACCTTCTTCATTGATCATACATTCGTTATTACAACTGCTTACCTAAGCACCCTGAGAAGAGCGTTTACGGCTTCACAGCCGCTCAGTTTCGAAACTTTTTGTCTCTGAAATGGAGAAAATGCCTGGCTTATTGCAGCCCGATCAGCAACGCTGAGAGAAATTGCTCAGATTCGGTATTGTGGATACGGTAGGCTGGCCTATACAGGTCCCATGGTTATTGCTTAGAGAAAGCTGTTTCATCGACCACTAAATTAAATTTGGGAGAATAGTTGAATCAAGAAAATCATCTGTGAGAAGAAACTACGAATCAAAATGCATGAGAGTGCCAATGGAAGCTTCAGATATCTTCAGTGCTGCGATTTCAACTTCCGCAATGCAAGAAGTGCATTCAGACATAAGGTCGCCCGATACTTTGCCATAGATACGATGTACGGAGAAGATAATACTCGTACGAATCAGACTAAGCCCGCGATGTCTTCATTGTTTGAATTTCAACTATTCCTGATTAAGATTAGTTTGCCATCTTCTGCAACCCGGCCTATTTTCTACCAAACAGTTTTCAAAGGAACTTGAGAAGACCACCAGGGCCTCCAGCCTGGGCTAATTTCGCCTATCTGTCATGTTAAAGCGTGACAGAAAATGGATAGACCGATAAATAAACAAACAGAGAAATACACATCGGTATTTATTATATTGTAGATATCCCTTCTTCTTCGTCTTTTGTAACAGAGGCGAGGTAGTCCTTAAGTAACACAGAGGGTAAGCTGACAGTCCATAGAGTTGGTCCAACAGTTCGGTCTGACAAGATGTTAGCTTGTACGGATGACTCATGACGTCACTAAAGCAAACTCAGGAAGACTGTGGTCATATGACGGCTGAGCTACGATAGAATACATCCTTTGCTATGCAGTTACATTTCTTTTCTGCCCTACATTAAACCATTACCGCACTCTGTCAATTGAAACCAAAATATGCAACCTTTTTTTGACCCAGGAGAACGAACACTGTCTCCATTTTGGACTATAATACTTAACAAATTCTGATCGGCTGAAAAACTCTTATTCTGGAAAGCATTATGAACGCAACAGCATATATATATATATATATATATATATATATATATATATATCATGTAAGATTAGATGAGAGGCAGTTGAAGAATTTTTTTTACCCACGACACACGTTTCGCTGCTCATCAGGAGAGAAACAAAACGTTTGCTTGATTTAAGAAGTCATTTATACTTTTGATAATCTGGTACCATAGTTACATCTCCCTGTGATAACCTTTCTAAATTCTGCGGAATTTCAAGAATCAAATGTACCAACTATGAGCATCCCACCTGATGAACAGCGAAAGGCGCGTCACGGGTCACAAAATTTTTTCACCTGCTTCTCATAGATTTTACAAGATATCGATGCCATTTCAAGAAAATATCATATTATTAATACGCTTGATCGTTTAGAGTAGGGGATTGCTCATTTATGAAAATAGATTCTAACACTTTCAGGTCGAATTGAGCGCAAGATGATAAAATTTTGAAGTTTTCATTCAAGATTTGATGGCCAGTGTCATGAAAATGGTCAAAAATTCAAAATTTCAATTCATCAAATTGCTCGAGTTCGCTGTTAAGAACGTTCTCTTTGTATTCGGCGGTAAATTGTATTCCCAGTTAGACGGTATAGCCGTGGGTAATCCGTTAGGTCCGACTCTCGCGAACGTTTTTCTCTGCTTCCACGAACATCGTTGGCTAGAAAACTGCCCTCTTGAGTTCAAACCAAAATTTTACCGCCGATTCGTCGATGACACCTTTCTAATATT
>LQNS02278143.1:6003374-6016665 GCA_001587735.2 Parhyale hawaiensis | reverse complement strand
AATCTCAGCATCAGGGCAATCGCAGAACAGGTAATTCGTTCAAAGAGTATTGTTGGAAGAATTGTGAAAGATTATGAAGATCTTGGACGTGTTTCGAGTGTTCGGAAATGTGGGAGGCCCAGAAAAACTTCTGCTAGGCTGGATAGGACCATCCAACGCACAGCATTAAAGGACCGTTTTGATACTGCTTCTTCTATTTCTAGGCAAATGAATGATACTAACGACGAAACCATCTCCAGATTCATTGTATCACGGCGACTGATTGAGATTGGTCTTCGTGCACGTCGGCCTCAAAAGAAACTGCTAATCAGTAAGAACAAAGTTGCAAGGTTGAAGTTCGCCAACACACACGTCAACAGTCCTCAAGAATGGTGGTCTTAAGTTTTCTTTAGTGATGAAAGCAAGTTCAAATTGTTCGGGAATGATGGAAATAACTATGTCAGACGTCAAACAGGCGAGAAATACGATCCAAGATGAGCAAAGAAAACTGTTAAATTTGTAGGCGGTAGTGTTAATGGTGTTCGGTATGTTTTCTGCAAAGGGTACTACTCCTCTCGTCCGTCTGAATACGCGTGTCAATGCTGCTGTGTATAAGAACCTCTTGGCAGATCATGTTTTGCTAATCTTAAACAATTCTGGCACTGACGGCCCCATTTTCATGCAGGACAACGCACCCTGCCACAAAGCCAAAAGTGTGTTGAGGTTCCTTGATGAGAAAGGAGTGGAGACTCTTGACAAGCCTGCTCAAAGTCCTGACCTCAACCCCATAGAGAACCTGTGGAAAGTCTTGGGTGAGAAAGTCATGGCTCGAAATCAAACAAACACTGAGGATTTCTGGACAAAGCTTCAAGAGAAATGGGGCAGGATTGATATTGATCGATGCCGCAATTTAATTGAATCTTGCCCTCGAAGATGTGTTGAAGTCTTCAAACATAAAGGATCGTTCACAAAATATTGATTAGGATGAAGTTTTTTGTTAAATTTGTTTTTTTTTTGCGTTTTTTGTCAAGTGTCCCTTAATTCTGCTCGCACTAAATTCATAATTATAAGTTAAATATACATAACTTTTTTCTTATCCTTCGGGTCGTAATAAATTCTTAGCATATTATTAGGTATCTCAATACCTCTTTTGTGTTAAAATTTCAGCGTTGCACCTTTTACAGTTTTTGAGATATGAAATTTCTTATTTTTGTCCCTCAATTATGCTCGCAACTGTACTTCAGGGTGAGGCTGCTTTGTTCGCAGTCTAAATCGCGCGAAAATTTCCAGCAAGTTGGACTCGCGAAAACGTTCAAAGCTGCATTTGATGACGAAAATTCGCAGCGATCAGCGAAATCGCCATAGTGTTGACAGATTTTGGCGGTAGCCTGGACGGAGCCTTACGAATTCTTTGGAGACTCTAGGCCCAGACTAGCAGGCGGATCTAAGGGTCCACATTCAAGCAGTGTTGTTTCTACGGCAATTAAAGTTTCATGTTGACGGTAGGGGGCAACGTCGATGTTTTAACCATTGGCTGACAGCGCGAACTTGAGAGCTCCCGGCAAGCGGACATCTGCAGTTGTCGCATTCTTGGAATATTTCGGAGCGTCCTGAAGGTTTTTTTCCCCTCAAATCGGATTCGGTTTTGGGAAGAGCAACAGTCGCAGGCACGAGATAAGGAGAGAAAGATGAGTGTCGGACTTGTGGAGGGTTGTGCTGAGCTGAGAGTACGGCGGCGTAATTTGCATTCTTTAGGTACTGTAGACTTGTGGTAGAGCTGCCACTCAGGCTCCATTAACCCGTTTTGGTGCGGGAACAATATAAATAATGCTGGTTAAGGAAATGTAAGGAAAATGATATAATGTTTCACTGTGAGATTCACAGAAGATAACAACTTTATGAGCATGAAGTAATCACATGAAGAAAACTGACGTTCCATTTGGCATGATCCTGAACTACACCAGCGCTTCTCAACGTGATTTTGACCCTTGTTGAAATGGGTGAACCCTTGAGTGGCTGTGTTCAACTTCACTTACTGTACAATAGGTACGAAAAGGTTAAGAGTCATAATTTAATCAATAAATTTTCTTGAATAACGTAATGCAGGGAAGTTATGTTTTATGAACGAGAGTGACACCGAATTAGTACAAATTGGAGTTTAATTCGAGTCTCGTTCTAGTCTAAGAACAAGATAGAACAGGACACATTTTAAGGTAAATGCAAAGAAGTTATGTGTGAGCGTAGATACAAAATGATATATATATATATATATAATATATCGAAGTATCTTTTTTACCTATTGTAAGTAGTCCAAAACAAAAAAAAAAAAAAAAAAAACGTTTCACATTACATGCGTCTGCTCGTGATACAAATTGTTCTGAGAGTGGGACGTACCTGTAGTTGCTTAAAGCCGTCATCTAGTGTCCACAGCGTCTTAAAATAAGGGAGTATTTTCATTGATCACTTAAAACAAATATCAAATTTGTTTATGAGATATGAAAAACTTGGTGAATAAAGCAGTAAAACTCATATTTCAAAAATGGGATGATGGCTTACTACCGCGTGCTGCATTGCTTAATTATGCTGTGGTGGCTTAGTGGTAGAGTGTCGGCGTGATAATCTGAAAGTTCCCAGATCGAGTTCCTCACTCGACTCATTGTATTCATTCTATTAAAACACAAGGGTGGACAAATGAGCCCCCTGTCTGGATGGTACCGGGTGTTCACGGAACGAGAAACTGTAATAATATGTGCATATATATGTCGACATTTAGCGTTGTTGACATAAAGTAAGCTAAAGAAATAATTAGCGCGCGCAGTTAGGTGCGAGAGTAGGTTACGTGAAGTAAGGACTGGTTCTGCAGGCGTTAAAACAGTGTAATATTAAAGGGATAAGCGAAGAGCCAGTCCTTGTTTCACCTAAACTAGCGAGCTATTTTGCACGTTAGTGGTTTTTAATAGCTTTCTTATTGGCAGGTCGGCTGCAGAACGCGGTGATGGGATTGGTGGTGGACTTACGAGAGCTCGTTTACAGTTTATCTGTTATGAAACAAAAGGGGGAAAATCCCGTAAATTATGGATTTTCAGCCCGTCAAACTTAAAGACGTCGTGGAAAATTTTATGGCAATATCGGTTTGTCTTCCTGTTTTCGGCGTGTCGCCTTACGGCTTAATTGACTAATTGTTAAGCATAACGTGTCGCCTACTCACTACTGTTAGCGTTTATATATACATATTAGGTGATTTATGGAATCGAACCCAGGACCTATGCATAGCGAGGCGCGTTCCCGCGGCCAACGTTCACGGCGCTGTAAGAGACGAGCATGCAGTAAGCGAGGTACTGCTGCGGGCCAGGCTGCAGTACTTCGTTTACTCCATGTGCGCTTGTCATTTAGCTCCATGAGCGCTGGCGTTACAAAGGCGCCTCGCTATGCGAAGATCCCGGGTTCGATTCCACTAACCACCTACTCTATTTATCTAACTTTAAAAAATGGTCAAACTATGAGCTGCCTTTCTGGGTATTTCCAGGTTCGAGTGGGACTATTAATATGTGATATGTGTACTGTAGAAATAGTAAAAACCGAAAGCACAGTTAGGTACCAAATTTATTGTGGACTTATATCTACAAGCTTCATACTCAGTGTTCCTTCCACTGGCGTTACGAACAGCTAGAGGACGAGCAGAGCATACAGACGTGACTCGAAACCCTTCGTGTTGAACTCCACCTCTCCAATGACCGTATCGATGTGCACCACCATTCGGGAACGACCAAATCGAGTTGGTGGAAGTTCAGGTAGCGGCCTTTTTTCAATCTTGTTCTTCAAGATGGTCCAACGTTTCACAGGCACTCTGATCGGGAGAATTACTTCGTCACTCTTGATTGCCAGAGAAATTGATGTTGCTGTCCTTCGAAAGGTTCTGGGAGTGAAGCTCTTTCATACACGAGGCTTTGCCATGTTCGGAAGTAAACCGAGTGACGTTCAGAGCATTTTAAAGGCCTTTAGAAAGACAATGACGATCATTGTCTAAATTTTTCCTCGAAAGTACTCCCAATGGTAATTTTTTCCGCAAACTGCATCGCCAGTCACATCATGAAAGCGACAAAACGCTTACGCATGCAGGACTTTTTATCAATTCACGATGTCTCTCTTCATCTGTAATATCGATAATATTGAAAAAATGCTGTCTAATTTCTAGCAACTCCATTTCGGCATACCTGGATGGAGGTGGACATCGATACTGTCATTGGAGAGGTGGAGTTCAACACGAAGGGTTTCGAGTCACGTCTGTATGCTCTGCTCGTCTTCTAGCTGTTCGTGACGCCATTGGAACGAACGGGAGCTGTGAATGAAAACATGCAATAAATTGCGCCGCCTATCGATACTTTGATTCTCCTAACACGCTTCGTTTACTCTGAGGGAGGGACTATCATTGTTTAGCACCCCTTACAACGCGCACGTTAGATACCAAAGCCCTCAGGACAGGGTGTTGCCACAGCAACACAAGCCTTCTTATATGAAATTCATCTCTACCATTTACTAAGATTTAAATTTTTCATGCTGTGTACACTATTTTTCATCCTTTGCGCTAACGCTTTGAGGTTTTTGGAATGAAACAACAAATAACTTTTTGTGTGGACTGCAGGCTTTCGCCGCAACATCTAACAATTACACTGTAAAATACCCTTAATTGCTTCTGTGTCAGTGCAAGCTCCCAAAGCAGCAGGCTGCGAGTATCCGCACTCAATTTTGCTTGAAAATACTACAGAGAGGCCTAAACTTGCATATTTCTTAACTACAGTGCCATTGTTTAGCAACAGCCATTTTACCCAATAAGAGAGCCTTGGAGCGCTATATAGGGAAATAATGTTTATGCAGTGAGCAAATCGGAGGAGGCAACACTCTGTAGCAATATTCGGCGGTGCAATGGGGCATTAATAGCACGCTAATGTCTGGCAAACATCTTCCTTCACATTTTAGTCTTTATTTTGTGGCCGTCTTCCTGTCATGTAACAGAGCATTGGTTCAGCCGCTTCTACTGCTCTAGGCAGAAACACATTCTATTTGAAACGATTTGATCTGGGAAGAAAACTACCCGTCTCCGGAAAACCACGGATTAAGAGCAAGTAAACTCAATGTGTATATGGTTAGATACTGATTGCTATTTGGAATGCAAAGTTTACACAGTGTGCTAACTGTAATAATCGATCTTAAATCTATGAAATGGTAACAAAGTTCGGGGTTTGCTTGCTTGTGTAGCAAACCTATGCACGAACTACGTTTCTAGGCATGCTGAAAGTTTAAAGTGGTAACTGCCATCGATGTGTTCTTGTTTCGGATGGATCAGGTGCGTACCGTAGAAATCAAAACTGCCGTCAAATAACTACCTTGGTTTTGAATCGGCTTTGTTATCTGGCCCAATATTTTGGCTTTCATTTAAAATATTTGCTTTTGACAAAATGAGTAGCCATCTAGAACTCTATTTCGCACTTTCGCCCATGCTCCTAAGCCTTCTATCTCACTCTTATCATGCCAGAAATATATGGTTTCCTCCTCGAAGATTAAGCTTGATACTATTAGTATCGCGCGCGTTTGTTCCTGGAAGTAAGAGCATCCTGCTGTAAAAATTGTGCTTCAGCTTACGTACCTCATGCGCCTGGAGCTAAAAGTAAGGAATTCCGCAAGGAAAAATTGCGCCCTAACTTCCGCATCATATCTACGAATCCAAGTTTCATCACCTGTTCCCATCGTCTCTGATAAATCTTCATCCTTCGCTGGGCAAGAAGGAGGCCGGAAGCAGCCGAGGCAAGAGTTTCTTTTTGTTCTGTCACGCGAAGTTTGGGGCGAATTTGCCCGAGTTGAGGGGCGTGTGCAATTCACCTGTGATAATCGATTGATCTGTGCTGACGTTAACCATTCTGTGCGTGAGTTAACCTTGTCTTTCCTTTAATAATAACAGTATTTAGTTAGCATCTTGTAATTTATGATAGCTATGCACTGAAAGATTAAAATAATTTGAAGCCTTTCGTTCTATCGGTCGACGATCTTAGTGCACGGTAGCAATATTTATTTTTCTTTGCGTTTGCTTCTGCCATGTTACGCCGAGTTGTTCTCCCAGGTTACCTTAGTGCAAGCAAAACCTTCGGAATATCTTTGTTTCTGTTCCAACTCTGTTTTCCTCCTTCTTCACAACTTTTGCTGATCCTCTCTGTTCTGTTCTTCCTCTGCTTTCTCGACTTGCTCAACCCATTCGCACTGATCCAGTTTGAGAATATTCGTATGTATGGGCAGTACGTTTAACTTGACATTCACATTGATCCTTTATACAATAATGCAAAGTTTTTTGGTTACTTGAATGCTGGCATGCTTGATTGGTTGTTAGATTGGTCTCTCTTTCCCGATCTGAAGAATAGGATTAAAGAAAATTCATGTTCTGAAATGCAAGGAGCCCGCTGTAGATAATGGCATACGCAAGAGCACCTCAATCAAAGCACTTCTGGCTTTGTCAAGTCTGATACGCAATGGATGTATGTAATCTTCAGGTGTCTTCTTTCTTCCTTTTATGCTCATTCTTCAATCGTCTGAGTTTCCTTTTATATTCCATTTTCGTACTTTTATTTAGTTAAGTTTTTTCCTAGTGGTTGAAGCTTCCTCCCTGAACAGAGGCCGAATATTTTCACTTCTTATTGCCACCGAATTTTGACCCTGATGCAGTCTGTGCTGGTACCCACGATGGGTACGGTACCTACGCCAATGAACGTTTCTAGTAACTTGTTTAAGTTGAACTCAATTTTCTTGGTGCTGCTTCATTTTCAAAAATCAAAGATTTTGGGATTTTGCTAGCAAGAAGGAAATTCTGCTGCCTCGAACTTTTGTTCACATTAATCTCAAGTTTAGCTGAATTATGAAAAAATGAAGCGTGCAGGTATGATACATCTTTTACCGCAAATTTCGTACTATAAGCTAGAACAATTAAAATGTTTGTCACAAGTTTATTGCCGTCCTTTTGACTGCTTGATTCTATTATATAAATATGTTTCTTAAGTATTTCTACATATATGTTTAACAATAATGTTTCCTTGCAAATTGAAGTTAGTTGGAGTGGGGAAGTAACCTTCACCAAATCACATTAACATTTGCTGAGTAAAATTTATTTCCCTACCGAACGCATCTCTTAAAGAAGTCTTCCAATAATGGATGAGTTTGGATGGCTGGTGATCTTTAAGACAAAATGTTCGCAGCTTATTGACTCGCTAATGTGTCTGACACACATATACGACGGGAATAATTTCCAACAGCCCTCCTTCATTATATATACTTAAGTTTTTTTCTTGGGGGTGGGTAGATTTTTATTAACTTCCAAACTTCATATTCGAATTAAAATAGCGAAAAGGTGACCGCGACAATTTCACTTTTGCAGAACGTTATCATCCTTTTTCCTGAGTTACGAAATTATTGGGAACTGGAGCCCTTAGATGGCACATACCTTCGCCAAGAAAAGCAACGGTAACGCAAAATTGAAATTGGTTTTGAAGCAATTATTTTCTCTAGCATCAAAATCTAATCTTTTGTGCCTTTTGACAATAATAATAGCTTCTATGACTTTCTTGAAAATCTCTTCATAACTTTTCAAGTTATGCCGCTAACAAATATTTTAACAAACATGGGTAAGACATACACACGAACAAACCGATCGTCAAAATTTGATCATTAATATCTTTCAATATGTCTAACAACCCCTGTAAATTTCATATGATTTAATCGCAATTTTTCGAGTTATTTTGCCTAAAAGTATAAAATCGAACACAGCTACAAACAAACGAATAGATCGTCACAAAAATTTTGTCATTTACTTTTAGTACTATAGCTCCCAACTTATGTAAATTTCATTAAAATCCGTTTATAACTTTTTGAGCTATTTTGGTAACAACCATAAACTCAAACATCGAGACATACAAACAGATCATCACAAAAAAGTTGGCTATTTAGTTTTTGTGATATGCCTAATAACTCGTATAACTTTAATAAACATCCGTTCATAACTTTTTGAGGTATGGCACTAAGAAAAAAGAGGCAGACAAACAGCTGAGCGGATATTCACCAAAAGTTAATCATCTGTTACTGGCAACATGCCTTACCATAGGCTAACATTCCCTGCAAATTTCGTGAAGATCGGTTCATAATTTTTTAGTAATCTTGGTGACAGAAATATGGACAAATATACAGTCAAACACGACAAAAACATAAACTCGTTGGCGGAAGTAAATATATTTCATCTGGCTACAGAACATAGAAAAGATAAAAAGAGCAATCTTTCGAAGTAGTAAGACCTATTGATAATTCAGGTCAGTGTTATTTTGATGAGCTCCGAAAGTCTTGCATCGTGTGACAAAATTATACGTAACTAGAGCACTCTGAGAGCGCTTACCTCCGCCGAGCAAAGCACGGTAATGCGACATAGAATTTGGTTGTGAAACTATGATTTTTTCCATTGTATCAACACTAAACCTCAATCATTTGTGCCTTTGACATTAATAACAACTTCTGTAATTTTCTTGAAGATCCGTTCGTAACGTTTTGACTTATGCCGCTAACAAACATTCTGACAAACATCATAGTCTGACCATTTTATCAAAGCAGTTCGGTCGTGGTCAAATTCCTCTAAAGCGGTGCCAATTCTATGGGTATTTCTGAGATTTCTCTTTATACAGGTAGTGGGCGGGGCTATAGGATATGGGCAGAACAAAATCTCAGAAATACTCATAGAATTGGCAACGCTATAGAGGAATTTGCCCACAACCGAACTACTTTGATAAAATGGTCAGACTATACAGTAGTCAAACACATATAAAGAAAACCGATCATCGCCAAAATTTAATAATTTATGTCTTTCAACATCACTGACAATTCCTGTAAAGTTTCTTAAAGATCCGTTCATAATTTTTCTAGTTAGTTTGCTAACAAGCCTAAAATCAAACACAGAGACAAACGTACAAATAAACAGATCATCACAAAAATTTGGTCATATACTCTTCTTAATACACCTAACAACTCATGTAAATTTTATAAAAATCCGTCCACAACGTTATGGTGCTAAGAAAAAATAGTAAGATAAACAAACAAGCAGATGGATGGATCTTCACCAAAAGCTAATCATCTGTTGCTCCTAACGTACCTTACAATCTCTGTAAATTTTGTGAAGATCCATCCATAAATTTTTAAGTTATCTTGACAGACAAACAAACTCGACGAAAACATAACCACCTTGACTGAGGTAAATATGCAATTAAAACACTATGCTTGTGGCGGGTTCTATACTAAGAACGGTACCTTTCGAATAGTAAAACTGTTCTAATATTCGGCTGCTTCTAAAGGAGAATGACAGTGGTTCACATAAAAGGAATTGGTAGAATTTTTCAAATTTTTACATTTGAAATAAAACAGCGAGGTAGGCTGAAGCCCTAAAACAAGCATGAACAACGGGAATGTAGAATGTTATCCATTATTCGCTTCATTGAAATTTTTGCAGTTCATAATTCGAGTACATGCTGTATTTAAATACGTCTAAAGAGTGGAAAGAGTGGATCAGTTAAAAAATCAGTATGATCTGTATGATCAGCTGAAAAATCGGCATCACCACGATCTCATAATTCCAAATTAGGCCTTGTGCAAAAGGACTAAGTATATATTTTTTTACTTTCAAGGCTTTGCACCTCGATAAGCTGTGAATCAGTATGATGCAACTATACACAACAGTTTGGAACAACTATACTTTTGCTTTCCATATTCACCTCCGCCAAAGAAGTTATGATTTTTTTTTATCCAGTTTGTCTGTTTGACTGTTTGTCTGTGTCTCTGCCTATCACCACGATAACTCAGAATGTTATGAACGGTTCTTCACGAAATTTGTGGGAATTGTTAGTAATGCTAACAGATACAAATGACCAAATTTCGTGAAGAATGGTTCGCCCGTTTGTGTTTTAGACTATTCCTTTATTGTTCTCGAATCTCATTAAAAATTTACAACGCACAACAGGAAGTAAATGTATTGTACATCAGGTTAGACTGGCAGAGGATTTGAGAACAAACCCATTAAAAGCTACATGAGCTTATAGGGCCCAAGTCTATATTAATCAAGGTACAATCATACGCAATAATTTCTAAATGCAAGTTTAAAAACGTTCGATGACGTTGGTTGCACAAGGTCTTTAGGGAGACTAGTATAGGCTTGCACACACTGAAAAACTGTAAACCGTTTCTGAAGGTCTAATCGAATAGCCGGTAAATTGAACCTATCATTGCTGATATTGTACGGGTTAACGGAGAGAAGCGAGCTGAAGTGAGTCGCAAATACGTTTGACTTATCGGATATAGCTTTATGCAAAAATTTGATAACAAAATATTTGTGTACGTCAGTGAACTTCAGGAGATGCAGAGTGCGGTACATGGTATTGGTTGACATTACTGGTATGTTATTAAGGTCACGCTTCACTCGCAATGAGTTTCGTTCATTATTGTTGAGATATGCTTTACAATGTTATCGCTTGCTGCTCCCCATATAGCAATACCATACGTCTTTGCGAATACAATAAAGCATAATACAAAGCTACTAAAGCTTTCTTAGGTAAGAATTTTGACACTGCGTATATGACTCCTTTTTCTTTGCGCAATTTACTGCGCAGATAGATAACATGACAAGAAAATCTCAATTCATTGTCAATAACCGCTCCTAAGTATTTAAAAGAGTTAACCTATTCTATGATTTTACCATTTAAAAGAACATTAGGTAAAAGTAAATTCCTATAGGGACTATAAAGCATAAGCTTAGTTTTAGTTACTGTGGGAGACAATCTGTTAGAAGAGAGCCATATCACAAGTTTCTTAATAAGTCTTTCCATTTTCTGAACTGCACCTTCCAATGACCTGTCGTTTTCATAAAATACAGCGTCATAAGCGAGTAAAATTACGCTTGCGTCAAGAATAAAAGCAATATCATTGATAAAAATATTGAAAAGCAAGGGTCCTAGGACAGATCCTTGGGGTACCCCTACGTCGACATCAGTAGTCCTGGAATTCGGGCCATTGATGACAACATACTGCTTTTAATTTGTGACGTAGCTTTTCAGTAGATTGTTAGCCATACATCTAAAACTATAGTGATCCAGTTTTTTCTTTCAAATTTCCCCATCAACAGTGCCTTTTGTAAATATAAGAATAAACACACTGTAAAGTCTTATCAACAAGTGCAAGCATAACATTCCATACGAGATTAAAGATTGCTAGAGTAGTGTTTTTTCCTTGCCTAAAACCATGTTGAGTATCACTTAAAATGTTATATAACATTCAATGATGAGTCATTCTTCTATGGATAATGCTTTCGAAGATTTTATTAAAAATTGAAAGAGTTGAAATTAGCCGGAAGTTAGATACGGTGTTTACACTACCTCCTTTATGTACGGGAATGGCTCTGGCAATCCTTAAGACTTCGGGATACATTCCTATCGTGAAACACTTACGGCGATATGAGGAAGTACAAGTAATAAAAACCAAGGTTGTACTTCATTCATGTTATAGCGCCTGGATTTCATTTTATCTACAATGGTTAAAATTTATCACTAGTAACTGGAGTAAAATCACATTCGAAATCGAGTCGAGGGTAAGGATTTCATATTGCACATTGTTACGTGGTAATAATTGCACTAGATTATCTGCTATAGAGGGGTAATAATCAATAAAATGGTTTGCTAGCTGATTGCCATTTATTAACCCACGATCTATTTCTATCTCACGTACAGAACGAGGCGCTTCGAGAAGGTTACTCGTTTATTGTCTTCCAGGTCCTTTGTGGATTATTTGCAGCACTATTTTTTTATTGAGATAATGTAGCCGCTTCAGTAATCTAATTACGGCCCCTAGGACATTGCGAAATACAGTATATGAACGCTTAAGCATTATTCCTCTCTGATACATAGAAAACAATTTATGCTTCTTTTTAATGAGCTGTTTATAACATTTTTGGTGAACCACCTTGCAGTAGCACGTCTAGACTTTGGTCGCCTCAGAGGAGAAGCCGAGTAATAGGTATTATACAATTGTTCTGTTAACAACTTAAACGCTTCAAAAGATTTCCCTCACAGTAAACAGGACACGGCAACCTCGATACACGGTTTAGAAAATAATTTTGGCGGTTTTCGTTATTGAAGTTTCGGTATAAATACTGTTCCTCAGTACGTTGCATGGTAGCAAAAACCACATAAACTGTCATATGGTCATATAATTCAACATTAATCACATCTGCTTGCTGAATTCCACCCATTGTTGTGTTAGACCACACATGATCCAGTTACGAGTACTTTGTACGGACATTATCAAGTGAAATTCTCGTCGGGAGATTGATGATGGTTAAATAACCAAATCCACTCATGGTTGATGTAAATTCGTGAACTGACCCAAGCTCCAGAGGATCTAGCAGATTTACGTTGAAATCTCCGCATAAGATCGCTTGAGTATCTTTCGGAATCTTGGGGATGAATTGTGCAAGAAAATCATTATAAACAGGTATCGGTAATCTGGGGGTCTCTAAAAATAAGAAAGAATAAAATTTATTTGGTCCCTCTTAGGTTTCAGGGTCGGTACCTCGCACTCATCACCAACCCTGGAAAGATCACTCAATATGTCAACTAGCCAGATGTTATGAACGTATATGGATATCCCCCTCCGAAATTGTTGCGGTACAAACTATATTTGCTGTAGCCATCCAAGTCAAAAGCTTTATCAATATCATCAGTAAGCCAAGTTTCCACGACAGTAATGGCATCAAACACTGCATTGGTAATGGAGAGTAAGGCTTGAAGCAGCTAGTGGAAATTTCTACGAATTCTAACACAGATAACAGATAATGATCTCGATGGCATTCACAACAACATGAAATCATCAAGAGAACTATTTTTACAATCAGGTGCTGGGATATCGATAGCTTCATCATCAAGAGTAAATCTAGGCTATGACACTTGATCTGAGTCCGTAACCTCAAGTCTAGGATATGGTAAATGATGAATGGAGCTTGTCAAAGTCGTTACCGGAATTGATGGGCATCGCTCGTGTCTTTCCGAGTTTCCGTACAAAGACAGTAACATTGAAAGTATTACGGATTTGACCAACTCATTGCCATTTATTAGCTGCCTAAACTTATAATAATAATAATAATAATAATAATATGCTTTATTAGGTACACATATGGAATGGTACACAGGAGACAGCTTAATACTAAAGTTGCATTAGAAACTAAGATCAGTTAATACTATCATTATTAACT
>LQNS02278143.1:5974588-5985950 GCA_001587735.2 Parhyale hawaiensis | reverse complement strand
GCAAAACGGTCCTTTAATGCTGTGCGTTGAATGATCCTATCCAGCCTAGCAGAAGTTTTTCTGGGCCTCCCACGTTTCCGAACACTCGAAACACGTCCAAGATCTTCATAATCTTTCACTATTCTTCCAACAATACTCTTTGAACGATTTACCTGTTCTGCGATTGCCCTGATGCTGAGATTTTGTTTGTGTAAATTAACAATTTTCATGCGTAAAGATTTGTCAACTTTTTTTCGGGTAGCCATGCTTGCTGTACTTGCAATGTTTACATATGATGTAGGCAGTCTTCTTTTTCTTCTTCGGAAACGCAAGAAAATGGGGTTACTGAAGATTTAAATTACAATATTTGAAAAGTGTGCCTTAATTCTGCTCACACTAAATTCATAATTATAAGTTAAATATACATAACTTTTTCCTTATCCTTCGGATCGTAATAAATTCTTAGCATATTGTTAGGTATCCCAATACCTCTTTTGTGTTAAAATTTCAGCGTTGAACTTGATATAGTTTTTGAGATATGAAATTTTTTATTTTTGTCCCTTAATTATGCTTGCAACTGTATATATATATATTAGTGAATTTCGGGAGCAGCCCTTCGCGCTAACATATTTCATTAAAAATTTGAACAAGTTTATTATTGACAATTTCTTTATTAAGTTTCTCGAATTTCCGAAAATTAACCTTACATTATGTGTCCAGAAGCGCTAAAAGTTCGCTTACACTTGAATTTAAAAATGGTCAACCGATTTCGGCAACGTTTGCCATCTTGAGGACTAAAATTAATATTAATAGATTCCGATTGTTGCGGTTATAAATCAAGATAGTCCAAAGTATATGACAATGTGTAGGTTGCCTTAAGAGTGAGGTATGAGGGGTCGGTCGGGGCATATTTATTACTTGCAGTGGCCCGTTGAGCGCGAAGATATTGTTTGTGTGAAAAGTTACGGCTACCACGGTGCGGTCAGACTGAAAAATTGGAGGATGCGGTTGGAACCTGTTACTTGCGAATTTATGTAAGGTTTCTGCTGTTGTATGAGCACAGCTTCAATGATTTGAAGGCAGTTGTGGTCAGTTTCTTAGTGTAAGATACTGGTGTGCAAGACCAAAAGCTGTCGGGTAAGTTGTATGTTAAAATTATAACACTGTACAACAGTTAGAAAGAAAAAAACTGAGACGAGACAACCATTTTCTAGGGGTATTTTTTGCATAGATCACGCATATATATAACATCTGTTTCCTGCTGTGACCTTCCAGTTTTTCGTAAATAGCAGTGCCCGCAATATGTCTGTAGTGCCCTTGAGCTGTCCTATGCACTAAACGAATGGAGGTTATCCATAGATAGATCCTTTTTCAGCATAAAAGCATTTCTGTCGCACAGTGAGAGCACCATGCCTTCAGCTCCATTTGCTCACTCAGTAATTTTTAAAGAGACAGATGAGAAGATGCTTTTATTCTATACTGCATAGTTACATAGAGCACGAGTGGTTAATTTGTGCAGAATTGGAAGTACTAGCCATAAATATTTAATGGACTACAAACTAAGCACACCAAGTTTGTGTGCTTCCTTTCCAAGTTGGACAGTAGTATTGTCTATCAAATACAATAACAGAAATTGAACATGTTGTCTTTATAGCAGTCATTAAAGCAATGACATCATAAAGTATATGGATTCCCTGCTAAGGTATAAGAATGAAAATATTGTAGTGATGGAACAATGTAAGTCCTAGAGTGGGCGGTTTAGAATTCCATTCCCATTCGGCACGCGGCGTAAGAGGCGACGAACGCAGAGTCGATTCCCAGCGACTATCCTTTCTCATTGGCCACCGGCTGCCGCTTGACAGGCGTATGAGCCTGGAGACGGCGGGGTTGTAGGAACCCTCATGCGAGAAAATGTGTATGAAATGCGGATGAGCTCCATGGAGCCAAGTCATCCAGAGAAAAGATCACCTGGCTGTTGCCATAGCCGTGCCCGGCATTCCACAGTCAGCTCCTCTATCTACCTCTCGATGGCACAATGCCTTTGATGATGCTTCGGACGAGGTCCAGGCGACGTTACACACGCCACCCATCTTGTGCAGAGGTGATGCTGCAGTCTGTGACCACCGGGGTGGCTAACAGCGAGTTATCCCCACAGTTCACGTAGCCGCTAACAGCAGGTTTATCTGGCACTTTCAGTAAGCATGCGTCCAGTAAGTGTTTGAATTTCGCAGCCTCTGTACCGGTGACATTTCGAATGTGACGAGGTATTTTGTTGAATATCTCGCCCCTCGGACCACGAAACTATTAGAATACTTTGTAGCTGTCGCATCACCACCAATTTTGATCGGAATGCGCACCTCACAAGTGCGACCAATACGGTTTGAGTGTCTGGCCTGGATTCGCCCATTGACATTGACAGTAATTCCTTCTAGAATTTTCCAAATATTTATGATCGCAAAGCGCTCGAATCTCCTTTGAATTGAGTACATTTGAAGTTGAGCCAGTCTTTCGTATCATTGTATCAGCCTGTCGTGAAGAGAAAGTTCGAAGCAACCCTCAGCTCCACTTCTTGCGTACGGTAACAACTCGAGCCACATGATCTTCAAAATTGGCATTATCTTGTATTCTCACCCCAAGATCTTTTAAAACTTGCTTTCTCTCGATTTCGCTCCCATCTTTCGTCGTGTAGGACGTGGATTCAGTAAAGGAGAAGTTTTTTCCGCACCGTAAAAGTTCAAATTTTGATTTGTTGAAGGTCATGTTGTTAACCGATGTCCAGTTAAAGATGTTGGTTAGTGCTAGTTGCACATTCCGTACCTTCCGCCGTTGATTGTACCGCTACTAATATCCGTGTGTCATCAGCGAACGATGATGGAACGGCATATGATTTATCATGATAAGAAAGAGTATTGGACCAAGCACGGTGCCTTGTGGGACTCCACTGAGTACCGGCTGTCGTTTAGACACTTTATCATTTATAATGACACTTTGGGTTCGGTTTGTCAGAAAAGCTTCGAGCCATCTAAGACATGTTCCACTGATGCCCATGTTGAAGAGTTTGAGTAACAGTATTTCATGGTCTACTTTATCGAATGCTTTGGCAAAATCTAAATATATTACGTCCACACTATTGCCTTGGCATAGGAGGTCGAGAATCTAATCTAATACTAAGAATGACCGTCGTGTGTTTATAACATGTAAATATATATATTTATTTATTTATATGTTCGGTATCACGCTCTTAACGAAATAGATAGGCGGAATTTAGCCCAGGTTGGAGGCTCTCGTTGTCCTCTCAAGCTCCATTGAAAGTGATAGGCAGAAAATAGGCCGGGTTGCAGAAGATGGCAAACGTATCTTAAGCAGGGGCAGTTGAAATTCCAACAATGAAGATATTGCAGGCTTAGTCTGATTTGTACGAGTATTAGCCTCTCCATACATCGAATCTAAGGCAAAGTACAGGGCGACCTTATGTCTGAATGCACTTCTTGCACTGCCGAAGTTGAAATCGTAGCACTGAAAATATCTATCTGAAGCTTCCGTTGGCACTCTCATGCTTCTTGATTCGTAGTTTCTTCCCACAGATGATTTCGTTGCATGAACGATTCTTCCCACTTTGATGCAATTGTCAACGAAACCGACGAAACATAAGTTTTCACGGGCAGTAGACAATTATTTCTTCTAGCTTACTGTTTTCCTCTGACAAAGCAGTTTTTCTTCATAGGTCAAAATTTGAGCACCTCAAATGAAACAGATAATTGAGGTTGAAAGACGGTATCAACGGTATCTTTGCTACGGAGCGAACACATTGTACATAAGCTGCTATTTTGTTTAAGTTTGTTGGAGTGTTTTACTCAAGATGTTACTTCTGCCTGCCTATATAGAAGACCTTAGGATGACAGCATGACAAAGGATCAATGGAGAAAAGAAGAAAATTAAGAAGCAAATAAGAGAAAAAGAGATTCCGCACTGGCCTAGAGGTATTAGGCAAACGTATAGGTTATTGCGTGAATTTTTCCCGCACGGGTCCACTATAGTAGAGTCATAATGCTCAAGCAACTGCGAAGTGGTTGAACATTTATGGCGAAAGCCATGTTGATTTGATGCAAGCAGCTCATTGCTTTCTAAATGATGTACAAGGTGTTCTCTAAAGACGCTTTCAAACGTCTTCACTACGTGGCTAGTTAGGGAGAGAGGTCTATAGTTCGCTGGATCCATGCTATTTCCAGTTTTAGGAATAGGTGAACTAATCGCGTGCTTGTAGGTGAGTGGAATTTCTCTATCATCCATTGTTTTCCGCCACATAAGGTATAGGGGGTAAAAGATGCTGAGCTTGTACATCTTAAGGATTATTGGAGGCACATCATCTGGTCCCGCTGCACTGTTGCCGCTAAGTTCATCAATGGCTAGTTCAATGCCTAGTATTGTGAACTCGTAGTCCGTTAGGTAGTTTGTAGTTAAATCACTTCTTGGGATTTCACGATTTAGAATTTTGTCACTAAAGACTTTTTGATATTGACGGCTTAGTATTTCGCTCATTTCCTGGTCATCCTCAACAATAGATCCTGTATCATTCACCAGCGGGCCGATTTTGACTTTATCGAGGAATGGTGCTATGCATAGACAAAAAAAATATTTGCTATTGCTTTTAACTTTTGCGATGGCTTTCTTTTATTTTTCTTGTTTTTCTTCGTCGTGTGATCTTGCAAGCTGATGTTCTATCTCATCCAGCTTCCTTTTGCACTCGGATTTGCGTTGTAGCAATTTCGTCGATTGCTGGCATTTGATAAGTTTTGCTCGTTTCTTAAGTAGTCTTTTACGGAATTTGTGGTGTCGACTTTTATGAAATTTTCTTTTTACCGAGCGAAGGTACTTCATGCACTTTTCGAATAAAATGTTTTCGAATGTTTCATTGATGCTTTCACTTTCTATTGAGTTATTTAGAAGTACGTCCCAGTTCACTGACTGCAGTTCTGCATTCAAGCCGGCCCAATTTATCCCTTTATCGTGTACGTTCAAGTCCCGTAGACTGGAGATGAAGTTTATTTGCGAATTTTTCTGCGGTCTATGGGAATCGCGTTCGCCAAGCTTGAGTCGTTATTTCAACAAGCCTATGATCAGATAATGTTGTATCATGGATTTCAATATTCTTAATCAATTGTGCGTTATATACGAAGAAAAGATCTAAGACATTTTCATTTCTCGTAGGTGACGAGATTATTTGGGTCTGTGAAAATTCTTCCATCATGTGCACTAGAGAGAGAGAGAGCCTGATCTTTTTCATTTCTAGTTGCCGATGATGTTCTGGATAGTACGAAGCCGCCAGTTTCATCTGGCAAGTCTGTCGTTAGCCATTTTAATAAGTGGAAGTTGAAATCACCAGTTATATACAATTGATACTGACTCTGGACTTCTTTGCAATGAGTGTTGATCACTTGCAACATTTTGGCAAATTTTTCGATGGTACATTTGGCGGTCGATAGCACACCATGGCCACGCACATCAATTTAGTTTTTCAATATTAACAATAATACAATCACACATCCTATTAGAGAATTTTTGCTTTGTATGTGAACCAAGGTGATCTCTTACGTATAATGCAACACCACCTTACTTCCTATATATCTTTGCGGTCACTTCTATCCAATCCATAGTATTCTATTTTGACTTCTGCATCGTTGACTGCATCATCTAGATGGGTCTCAGTAACGGCAATCAGTTTAGAACCTGCATCATTTATTATATCCTGCTGTACCATATGTTTTCTGCAATTTTTCGTTTACAGGCTTCGTATGTTTATAACGTGGATTTTGCTAAGTATTTCATCTTTATTTTATTTCAGTTCCTGATGTTCATTCTGTTTTTGGCTGTTTGCGTTTCCAGTTGATGAGTTCTTCCAGGATCCTACCCCCACAGTTGTGTAGGATTTTATACTCTTGGTGGAATCCAAGGAGCTCTTGGCCCCCCATGCTGCATTTTCTGCATATAAGTATCCATGGACGACATTTTTTCGAATAGTGTTTGTAAAAAATTTTGCATGTTTTGTAAATCTCTCCTCACATCTTGATTGTACACACTCTTATCACGGTCATTCGTGGTAATATCTCTTTCCACATTGTACTGGTAGTTATTTTCTCCGTACTTGTGAGTTTGTATGCGATTTGAGTTTTGCCACGGTCTCCCTGAATTTTCCCCTCGTTCAGTGTGGGTGCGCCTATGATGGGTAGTGGGAGCCGCTCGAATGGTTCTTTTCAGATGTATTTCAGGACATGTGGTATCAAAACACGTGCCGTTTCTGAATGATTCTTGGCACAACCAAGGATGAAAGAAATTGCATTCTCGTTTTGAGTTGCAACCTTGTCTGCCATATTTCATGAACCTAGGGCACCTCTTTTGGTGGAAAAATTTACATCCTCTGCCTGAAATTTCGTATTTACATTGGTTTTTGGCATAGCTAATCGAGACTTTCTTTCCTTGCTTCTACTTTCTGCTGTTTTTCTTTTCTTTGCTAATCCCGTGTTGTGAGCGGCAAGGACATTGCAGGTTGCTGGAGACACCCACATGTCCATCGTGACTGTCGTCCTCACAACCAGACGAGCCTGGGGTTTATAAGCCTTGCTCGGCAAGGCAGCTCTGCCGAAAGGACCGTACTTCTGCCTCTGCTAATCATTTGTTTATGGATTATTTTTTCTATCTTCTACTTGGTATAGTTCTGCTTTTATTTTCTTTTCTCTTTTACTTCTTTGTGGGGATGTAGAGAGGAACCCGGAACCGGGTCGGGCTAGGGAGTGTCGTCTCCTTTATTGCAATATTAGAGGACAGTATTAGAACCTCACGGAGCTTGCACTGAGAAAATTTTCGATGCACGTAGGTGTTTCACCGAGTAGCATCAGGATGCACGTAGGTAGGTGTTTCACTGCGTAGTTTGGTGCGTCATCGCAGCAGACAGAAAAACACATTTCAGTCAGGAAAACATATTTCTGCAAAAGGAAAGTGAACAAAAGCTTTGTAGTTTTGTTACACGTGCGAAACGAAACGCGGTGACCTACTGCAGTAACACGCAGATCACTATTGTAATTTGAAATGTCGTCTTTTCAGGCGCATCAGTTTTACCTGTTGTTGATTCATCTAGGTGCATCATCGATTCTGTCCCAAAACCTAACCATATAAGTGCACCAGCGTGACCAAGTGCATCATAGGACCCCATATGCATTATCATGATGCACTTTCTTTTTATGATGCACTTTCGTGGTTCGGTTTTGGGAGGAAATGCATGTAATTTTGGTGCACTTAAGTGCATCTAATTTTTTTCTCAATGTGGCTTTGTGTCCCGTAGTGTAGATGTCGTGTGCTGTTCCGAGACGCTCGTGTCCGGTAGGAGGCATGACACGGAGCCTGCCTTGGCGGATTTACAGTCCCCTTTCTCAGGCCACTGGAATCGGGGCCTGGATTTCGTGATATGGCCGTCTATTTCCGGAGTGGTTTCTGTGCTTACCGGCATTCAGCGTACGAATGCGTCTGTCATGAGATCATGGTTGTTAGGGTTTGTAGCCATCTGAATAATTTTTATTTGTTTCGTTGTACCAGAGCCTTACAACTGATGATACTCTGTATGACTGCTGACAGCGATGGCTTCAATCCCGAGTGCGGATCCTAAGTCAGTATTTGTTTTTGTGGAGATGTGAATGCGCACCACAGGGACTGGTTGGGATCTGTGTCACTGACTGATGCCCATGGTGAGGCTGCGTTGGACTTTTGCACCTTATCTAGTTGTGTGCAGCTAGTCCGTGGTTCCACGCGTATGCTGGCAATTATTGTCTCGACCTCGTCATGACTGATGTTCCTGATTTGGTGTCTGTGTCAGTAGTAGGCTCCAGGTAGTTCCTGTGGCAGACACCGGGAGAGTGGTGTTCATTAACAGCAGGGCTAACTAGGATGCCATCACTAAGAGCAGCAAGGGCGTTACCTTGCGCCAGATTATTAGCAGTGATGATCTCATTTCTATGCTTACCGACTTCACTGTGTCTGTTTTAGAGAAGATTATCCCAAAGATTACTCTATTGTGAGATCTCGGGACAAACCGTGGTTCGACGACCATTGTCGGTTATCTTTCAAAGCTAAACAAGCGACTTATCGGGCTTGTCGGTGTTCGCGTGACCGCACGTTGTGGCAAACCTATGTAGATCGTAGAGCCGAGGATAAGCGTGTATATGAGACGTCACAGCATCGTCATAGGCAGCGTTCCAAAGAATCTCTACTGAGTATTGACCATCCACATCGTTGTTGGAGTGAACTGAAGGGTTCAGTTTTCGGTGCTAAACCTTCGTTGCCGCTCCTTCTTGGTCCCGGTGGTTTCATTGCTGATCCCTTGGCGAAGGCGGAGCTCTTGTTGGCTCACTTTGACGGAAAACAGAGCAAGAGCGATGTTGTCATTGCCTCATGGATGTCACCTTGAACCTCGGTAAACCTCGTTGGCGTTTAGATCTAGTACTGTCAAGGTGCTGCTTGAGGACCTTGATCCTTATGGAGGTGTGGGCCAGGTAGGCATATTTCCTCTATTTTATAAGCAGCTTGCTGGCGTTCTCGCCCCTAAGCTTGGAGTGATCTTCCGGCGCCTGATACGGTTAGGAAATTTTTCCGTAGTTGGCATACTGGGAATATTACTCTCATTCCCAAAGGTCCGGTGTCACCTAATGTCGCCAACTACCGACCTATTACGCTGATGCCCTTTTTGTCGAAGGTGTTCCAGATATTGGTGACTTCTAAGCATGGTTGTTTTGCTGCTGGCTACGGATTTGCTGCCTGCTGGACAGTTTGCTTACAAAACTGGTTTTGGTTGTTGTGATGCATTGTTGTCGGTGTCACACCATTACCGTCTGCTCTGGATTGAGCGTCTGAGGCTCGCCTTGTACAGTTGGATATTTAGCGGGGCGTTTGACAGAGTTAAGCACCTGGGTCTATTGGAGAAGTTGGAGTCATTTGGTGTGGGTGCTATCGTTCTGTCAATCACTCGTGATTTTGTTTCTGAGCGAACGCAGAGTGTGTCTGTTGACGGCGTTTTAAGCGCCCCAGTCGCGGTGGAGTCTGGTGTCCCTCAGGGTAGCGTACTTGGCCCGCTGCTGTTCTTTCTGTACACTAGCGACATTCTCAATTTGCTGCAGAACACGATGATCAACTATGTTGACGATTCCACATTGACAGCAGTGATACGGATACCTATCCCAAGCTTGCGTAATGTTGTTGCCCAGTCTCTGAATAGGGACCTGTCGCGCATTAGTGCATAATGCTCGGCCTGGAGTATCAAGCTGAAAAAATGCCAGTAAGACCAAATCTATGATTGTCAGTCGGTCTCGGACACTTTTACCGTAGCATCCACATCTGAGGATAGATGACACTCTGTTTCAGGAGTCTAGCTCCTTGGAGATTCTCGGTGTTGTCTGAGAAGCTTACTTTTGAGCCGTATATTAGGCGACTGGTGTCACGTACTTCCAGTATGATTGGGCTCTTGCGTATGGTAAATTCTGTATTTGGTATTAATGAGGTAGTCCGCAGATGCTTTTATGCTTTTTTGCTGCCTGTGTTGGAGTAGTGCTCACCGGTCTGGGCTTCAGCTGCTGACAGTCACTTCCATTTGCTGGACCGACTTGTTAGTTCAGCCAAAAGGCTGTGCGCCGAATGTGATCTGGTTAATCTGTCCCATGGGATAGGGGTGGCTGGACTCTGTATGTTTTATAAGGTGTACAATAAAAAGAAACATTGGTTGTATTCTTCTGTCTCAGCCCTGAGGGTCTTTAGGAGGATAACACGTGCTGCGGTTGATGCTCACACTTTCACTCTGAAAAATATTAGGTGCCGAACTCGTCAGCTCATTCGTTGCTTCTTGCCCTGGTCTGTTTCGGCTTGGAATTCATTGCCGGCATCGGCTTTTGGTCATGTTGGCCTGTAGGCGTTTAAGTTAGCTGTTAATGGCTTTCTGTTGGATTTTCTTCAGCAGCGTTTCGGGCTTTCGGGCGTTGTAAAATGCTTCATGTAGGTGGTACTACCTGTCCGTGGTGGCCCGAGCGTGAAGTTTTAATGAAAAAAACATTATAAATTATTTGTTAATACCACTAATACAGGTG
This sequence comes from Parhyale hawaiensis, assembly GCA_001587735.2. Lineage (NCBI taxonomy): Eukaryota > Metazoa > Arthropoda > Malacostraca > Amphipoda > Hyalidae > Parhyale > Parhyale hawaiensis. Next base: position 5,975,850 of record LQNS02278143.1, on the reverse strand, counting down.
ATGACAAAGAAACAGGTTATTGCTTTGTCTTCCCTATATACCTTGTGACTCCCATGTTACTGCCTTTTTCCTCGTATCGCCATCTCTCACAGCTGACGAGATTCGTTACCACCGCCCAAGAGGTAATGTTTTTCCAAGAGTCTGTTAGCAACACAACTCAAAATTTTCGAACGGATCTTTATGAAATTTATATGAACAGGTAAGAATGTTACAAGAAACACATTATTAAATTTTGGCGATAATCCGGAAGTTGGCTTCGCTGTTAGTTTCTTTGCTTCTCATTTTGTATTTTATCATTGAGTTGCTTGACGATGGTTTGAGTTCTCGCAGTACAGCTCTAGTTTCAGAGGGATCTTTCAATATTTGTAAACAAACTAAATACATTACGGTAATTCCACGGCACAGCACTTGCCCGGAGACGGAATCAGCTCGACATCACACAACAATTTTACCACAGCACGGCCAAAGAGTCCAGCACAGCACCTCCTGCTACTCAGGCCAAGCTATAGTGTGCGGCACAACGATTCCTGCTACTCAGACCCAGCTGTAGTGTGCGGCACAATGATTACTGCTACTCAGACCCAGCTGTAGTGTGCGGTACAACGATTCCTGCTACTCAGGCCCAGCTGTAGTGAACGGCACAATGATTACTGCTACTCAGACCTAGCTGTAGTGTGCGGCACAACGTTTCTGCTACTCAGGCCTAGCTGTAGTGTGCGGCACAACGTTTCTGCTACTCAGGCCTAGCTGTAGTGTGCGGCACAACGATTCCTGCTACTCAGGCCTAGCTGTAGTGTGCGGCACAATGATTACTGCTACTCAGGCCCAGCTGTAGTGTGCGACACAGCGATTCCTGCTACTCAGGCCCAGCTGTTGTGTGCGACACAACGATTCCTGCTACTCAGGCCCAGCTGTAGTGTGCGACACAACGATTCCTGCTATTCAGGCCCAGCTGTAGTGTGCGACACAATGGTTTCTGCTACTCAGGCCCAGCTGTAGTGTGCGACACAACGATTCCTGCTACTCAGGCCCAGCTGTAGTGTGCGACACAACGATTCCTGCTACTCAGGCCCAGCTGTAGTGTGCGACACAACGATTCCTGCTACTCAGGCCCAGCTGTAATGTGCAGCACAACGATTCCTGCTACTCAGGCCCAGCTGCAGTGTGCAACACAACGATTCCTGCTACTCAGGCCCAGCTGTAGTGTGCGACACAACGATTCCTGCTACTCAGGCCCAGCTGTAGTGTGCGACACAACGATT
>LQNS02278143.1:5859519-5872344 GCA_001587735.2 Parhyale hawaiensis | reverse complement strand
GTCACAGTCTCTTGGTGAGCCGCACTGGCGTGTCACAGTCTCTTTGTGAGCCGCATCGGTGTGTCACAATCTCTTGGTGAGCCGCATTGGCGTGTCAGTCTCTTCGTGAGGTGCACTGGCGTGTCACAGTCTCTCAGTGAGTCACCCTGGCGTGTCGCAGTCTCTTGGTGAGCGGCTTTGGCTTGTCACCGTCTCTTGCTGAGCCGCATTGGTGTGTCGCAGTCTCTTGGTGAGGCGCACTGGTGTCACAGTCTCTTGGTGAGCCGCACTAGTGTGTCACAGTCTCTTGGTAAGCCGCACTGGTGTGTCACAGTCTCTTGGTGAGCCGCACTGGTGTCACAGTCTCTTGGTGAGCCGCCCTGGTGTGTCACAATCTCTTGGTGAGCCGCCCTGGTGTGTCACAATCTCTTGGTGAGCCGCACTAGTGTGTCACAGTCTCTTGGTAAGCCGCTCTGGTGTGTCACAGTCTCTTGGTAAGCCGGTCTGGTGTGTCACAGTCTCTTGGTAAGCCGGTCTGGTGTGTCACAGTCTCTTGGTAAGCCGTACTGGAGTGTCACAGTCTCGTGGTGGCTCTAGCCTGAGAACAAGCAAAAGGTGATCTACAAGTGGGAACGGGTCAAACTTTTTAAGCCTTCAACGAGCGACCAGCAATTTGGAATACTGAAACTTACGTTTCCTAAATTTTATTTCTACCTCGTTTTTCAGTGTTTTGTTTCTTGTCATTTGAGGATACCAGCTAAAATTGAAGCAAATCTCATACTTGATGAAACTGGTTAATAATAACGAGAAACGGAGAAAGTTGTACAGCGAAATGATTTGTATCACAGAGTACTTAGTCGCTGACGAATGTTTCTATTTCTTGCATATTCAGCATAAACTGTAATTAGATGTCAGAGATGGGAGCAGCCTTATGGAACAAATTCCGTATTTCTAGCTTTTCGCGCCTTGAACTTCTTCATTTCGATGCTCTGCGGCTGCAAGCTTCAGCCGTCTTCAGGCTAAAAATTTGAGCAGTGTTCTACGCTCCTTTATTAAAACAAGTATGCGGAGTAGTGATGGGAACCTCAGTTCTTATCCCTGAAATGAGTGATTTTAATGTTGCGGTTCCTATGGAAGTTTATTCATAGAAAAAAGATTTTTGTGCGGTCGCGGTTATCCGACTGGCCGATTGGCTTGTGAGGTAAGCAAACAGCTTTCAGGGCTTGACGGCATTCACGGGACCGTGATCTGTAGCAAAATTTTGTCGCGCACGGCTAAAGCAATGTTTGTTTACGAGAGGGATTAGCTTCGCCAGAGGCAGCATATCCAGGAAATTCTGCAGAGAATTTGCAATCAATCCCCATCATTTGTGGAGTGCGCTGAAAGGTTCAATCTTCGATGCTGAGCATTCTTTGGCGGTGTCATTGTTGACCTGCTGGCTAAGACGGAACTCCTTTCAGCTCACTTCCATAGCCACCAGTGTAAGACAGTGTTATCGCTATTGCGTCGATGTCACCCGAAGCCTCGTTTAACTTCATTAGCATTTCGATCAACTACTGTGCTGGCGCTTTTGAAGTAGAGACCGACGATTTTGGAAAGACCGGGGCAGGGGTGACCAAAAATCAAGTAGCCGAGGCCGGGACACGGGCGACCAAAAACCAAGTAGCCGGGGCCGGGGTGACAACCAAATAGCCGGGGCCGTGGTTGGAGCCGGGATGACTAAAAATAAAATGCATTATTTTACTTCAAGTCACACATGTTTTTTATGTTTTTCTTGCTCTTAGTATATTAATTGGGTCAATTCAAGCCTATTTACATGAATAATGTTTTCATCGCAAATGCTTAGTTTTCGAGATGTATGAATTTGAAATTTCCATTGTTTTTCTATGGGAAAAATGAACAAAGGTTAGGTAAGGTTAGGTTAGGCCAGGTAGGTAGGTAGGTTTGGTTAAGTTCCCGTTAGGTTGCTAACAAGCTTATAACGACGCCGGATATTTTCTCCAATAGAAAAACAATGGGAACTTCAAGCCATATATCTCTAAAACTAAGCATTTGCGACGGAAACGTTGTTCATGTAAATTGTCTTAAATTGACCCATCCCTTGCAGAGAAGGCACTCGGGACCCTTGCGTGCGTAAGGCCCAAACATATTGTGGCAGGAAAAGGGCCCGCCAGAATATACCTCTGAGGGCACCGGTGCGACCAAAACCAAAGGGCCATGGCCGGGGGGTTTCTTGCTCTGGCAGTAGTTTAAGACAGTATATTGATATGATATTGACCAATTGTACCTCATTATTATCATATTCAGAAGTTTAAGTCTCCGTTCCCACAACAATGGCGATATCACAGAGGAAGAAAGAATGGACATACAACATGACGATAGACACGTGGATCCCATGCACGAGGGTGTTCCCACGCAGGATCAACGAGCAAAGGAACAGCAAGCTGGGTAAAAAGAGGAAGAACAGATGGAAGAAAGATCAGTTGGAGGAAGAGATGAGAAGGAAGCAAAGTGGACACGAAAGACAGACGTCCCGAAGGCCTAGCTAATGGCTAAAGTAACCTACACGAGCCCGCTGGGGTCGCTGCGCCCCATAACATAAGATGGGCAAATATAACTAACCTAACTCTGTGGCCTATGACCCATCCTATGCCCCCTGTGGGGATCGTAACTCATAATGAATCAGCTTGCACAAGCGGAACAAATCAGCTTCCCCAAAAAACTTGTTTCATTGCTTGTTAAGTGTTTTCCCTCCCCCTAAACAAGCCCCGGCCAAACCCCCGGTATTCACAACTTGAAAAACCGGGGCCGGGGTCGGCGCAGGGGTAAACAATTTTCGATAAAGCGGGGCCCCGGAGGCTGAAAAATACTGGGGTTTGCCGGGGCCGGGGCCTCGGTCGGTCCCTATCTTGAAGCACCTCGGCCCATATGGTGTACTAGGGCCGGTTGGCACGTTTCTCTTCTTTCATAGGAATATTGCTGTAATTCTTACTCCCAGGTTGAGCGTTATGTTTAGCCACTTGCTTCGATTGGGATGTTTTCCTCGTTGTTGGCTTATTGGGAATATTACACCCATTCCCAAGCGTCAAGTTTCGCCAAATGTAGGAAGTTACCGACCTATCACCTTGACGTTTATTTTGTCGAGGGTGGTCGAGAAGTTGGTGGCGTGTAAATTGAGTCACTTCGCTGATGCTGAGTCACTACCAACGGGTCAGCTTGCATACAGAATAGGCCTGGGTTGTTTTGACACAGTTGCTTCTATTACACCAGTTGCAGTCACGTTAAATCAATGCTCTGAGACCGACCTTGTTCAATTGGATTTCTGTGCGGTGTTCGATAGGGTTAACTAGGTATTTGGCCTTATTGTACAAGATAGAGGCATTTGGAATACCTAACGAGGTGGTAGGGTATTTTCGATCCTTCGTGATTTTGTTCACGCAGCATGCGTCTGCGGACGGGTATTTGAGTGCATCATTCAAGGTGGTTTCGGACGTTTCCCAGACTAGGTATGCTGCTCGCGCTGTACACGAGTAATGTCTCTGTTGGAGAACACTATGATGAACTACGTCGATAATTCCTCTCTGATAGCTGTGATGCAAACGCCAAGCATGCATGATTCAGTCGCTTAGTCCTCGAATAGGGACCTATCACGGATTATTACACGGTGCACAACCTGAAATATGCAGCTGAATGCAAACACGACTAAATCTATATATAACTTTCCGTCGTTTGCGGACGCTTTTAACCCAGTATTCGCCTCTGATGATTGGGCACACAATACTGCAGAGGTCCAGGTCTCTGGAAGTGCTCGGGGTTCTCTTCCTTAAGAAGGTTACATTTGAGGTACATGTTAGGTCCCTTATTTCATGTTTGAAGTAGGGTTGGGCTCCTGTGCAAGGTCATTGCCGTGTATGGTAACAACAGTGTTGTCTGTAGGTACTTCTACGCGTTTTTGCTGCCTTTGCTGAAGTACTGCTCTCACTTCTGGACTTCAGCTGCTGCTAGTCACCTTCATCTGTTGCACCGACGTGTCTGCTCAGCTGGTCCGTTGTGTGTTTAGAATAATTTGGGGAACTCGTCCCATAGGCGGAATGTTGCTTGCCTCTGCACGTTCTTAAAGGTATTCGATAATGCGGGTCATTGGCTGCTAAAGCCCAGGTAATGGTTACTTTTAAGTACATATAACTTTTTTTAATTTAGTGTATTTTCCGATGCAGCATCCGAATCTGAAGTTCGTTTTTTCGCTCGCCCCTAGTTTTTGAGTTTTAGGGAAAAAACCCTAAATATAGGGAAAAACCCCCAAAAATAACTTACGGCAATGGGGGAGCCGTGGGAAACCGGGGTTTTTGGGTTGGGCGTGAGTCAAGGAAACTACTGCTATATTGATGGTTCCCGGCGTACCTACGTGCATCGAGCACAACGAAATTAGGTAGGTATGCAGTACATATTTTGTATATAATCTGTTACGTTACAGTTAACGGAAAAGCAGAATTCAGTACCAATAATGTGTTTGGCGTGTAATATGTTGCTTTTCCGTAAATGAAACGGCCATTCAAAACGACCACACGGCCATTTAACTACAAACAGCACACACTTGGAAACGATTTTGAATTATAATTCTCTCTAGACATAATGATACGTCCAACAGTTAACTAATGGCACTTGCGGAGTAAACTGAACTGACGGTAAACATTTTCACGCCATTTGTTGGCAATCTCAAACCTGTGTTTATAAAAGTTCAACATAACTTTCGAAGGAAAAATTAACGATACTCGTTCTTTTGACTAGCGTGTGTCATCCATCATCAGTGATAAAACAGTATCCCGTCGTAAGGTATTTTTAGGGGTTTTTCCCTATTTTTAAGGTTTTTTCCCTATTACTCGAAAACTAGGGGCGAGCGAAAAAAAACGAACTTCAGATTCGGATTCTGCATCAAAAAATAGACGGCATTAAAAAAAAATTATATGTACTTAAAAGTAACTATTACCAAAGCCCATCCCTTCCCGCTGAAGGTGTAAGGTGCCACACTCGTCAGCTCGGTCGTAGCTTTATACCCAGATTTGTGTTGACATGTCAGCCATCGCCTCCGCTCATGTCGGCCGTGAATGTTTTTATCGTAATTCTCAGCAGCGCCCAGGGTATCTTGGGGTGCTCATTGCCTGTCCATGGACACGCAGACGTGTAGGTTTAATAATCATCATAAGGGTTATGACCCTGACTTGCATATATGATGCTGCATAGGCAAGGCCAAACTGTATGCATATTTTGCATATTATATGCACTTTTTGAACATTGCATATTTACCACAATGCTTACAATATATTGTGCATAATTTATGTAATTATAACTTGCATATGATAAGCACGTGCATATGTGATGCAGGCGGCGGTTGTACATAATATTCATACACAGTGCGGCATTGTATTTGTGCATATTTTATGCCGATAAACTCTTGATCAAAAGTTTAAGACGATTTAAAAATGTAAAAAAACGTTTTAGTGATACATGAATAAACTCCTTCGACTAGGTGTCAGTAATTCCTAAAGGTAAAAAGTGAGAAAGACGAAAAATACCTGATGTAGCAATTTATTAAAAAATGTACATTTTTGTCAAATAGTGAGTTTTTCAGTTGACCAAAATTATAAGACCACAAACAGAAATCGTAGGTAACCTATCGACAAGGACGTTGGTGTCGAAGGAATTTATTTATCACCATAACGTTATTATTTACATTTTCAAGTGGTCTCAAGCGTTTGATCAGGAGTTTATGTGCAGAATGAAGGTTAACTACACTGGAAAAGTTTTCCAAAGAGCATATATTATGCAGGAACGCTCTGCATATGTTATGCAAGTGCATAATATGTGCATCCTGTTCATATATGCAACTTTCTTTTTAACGTCTGCACAGTCACAATCCTAATCATCATCCTAATAATAAGCACAGATGCAAAAAAATCGATTACTATTTTTTGTGAGAAGGACGCAGGGCCACAAAACAAAGCCCTACAATGGCTTATTACAGATAAAAGTCTTGCGTACAGTTTTCTTGTTTCATTTTATTTGAGAGAAATTCTATTACTTACTGCATCCCTATGAATATCAGAAGCTTTCCTTTTACTTCTGGTTTTCATTGACATTTTATAAGATAAGTCAGATATTAAAATGTCGATACTTTGCTAGTCTAGAGGTTAGTAGGAATGCTTGCGTATCGGAACGTGTTGATCCAAATTAGCAATGCACTGTTGTCACTAAAGGAGGCCGGTAATGTCGCTCGGAAAACATCACCACTTACTGAACAGGCCCGCAGATCCGGTGGTAAATTGTCTGGTGGTGATTGGGGCGAACTCTCTTTTCAAATGGACTAAAAGACCAAGTATTACGCCCAATATTGAATTATTCAACATGCAAGCAAAATATATCGAATACATACTAGTAAAGGCACCATGGAATAAATTGCGGTTTATCATTATTTGAACTGAAATATCAGTTACTGAATTACTGTATTCCCACTACAGATTACACCTACTCCACATGGGACGTTTAGCCGCCAGGGTTTCAATCTCGAGTGAACTCGACGAGGGACTAAACCAAACCCTTGGGAGCGAAGTCCCCACTTTCCTTTAGCTCATTAGGGACGGAAGTGCCCAGCGGATGTTACTTGCATAACAATCTGTTTAATGCGCAATAATTTGGATCAAAATGAAATTTCGCATCTACACAAGCATGAGTTTGCCCGGACACACACAGGCCGCTAGGGAGCCAAACACAGCCTCACAACTAATACGGACAGATATGCGAATACGGGCACACAGAGCTCCAGCAACAGACACCACGCTGTTACCAATACAGCCCGCTGCTGCTGACACTACAGCGAGTAGCTGAAGTGAAGTGCACTTTATTGTTTCGCTTGACAAAAGACCTGTCCCAACGTCTTGTATTGCCTGCCACATTATGTTTGGGCATCACGCACCCAAGGGTCCCGAGTGCTTTCTCCGCAGGGGATGTTGCAACTTGCCGCAGTTCCTGCTGACGAGGTTAGTTTCGTAAAGTTAGGTAGGCTCTCAATACTTCCCCTTCTGTTTCGGGAGGTCTGGCTGCTGATCGAGGTGGCTGACCTATTCCCGCTACAATTCTACCTTCTTGTATTTCATTTCCTTCCCCTATACGGCGTAGCTGAGCGAAAGCGTTCAGCCGTGCCCGGGGGTTGGAGATGCTAAACTTGCGTCTTTTTCCTGTCAGTAGCGCACTGACCCCTCTGAGACCTACCGGCAGAAAAGCCGAGACAAAAATCATTGACAATTTAAAACGCGCCCTAGTTGGCGCACGAGCCTGTGGTTAAACACATGAATAGTTCGGCGCGATGTAGGCAGTATGCCACTGAAGCGCTAATAAAACTTCTACTACTACTACCCCAACGTCTTGTAAATCATGATATGAGCTTTCAGCTTGTATATCATCTCATTATTTTGAAATGGTACTGCAGTGGCAATACAGTCAAGGGCAAAGGATGGGCCAGGAGTCATATAGTTAAGCTAGTTAGGTTCGCCCATTGAATGTTATGGGGAGAAACGCCCCAGAGGGCACCATGGCCTAACTAGGTAAAGGAAGCCCCTATAAGCATCTCTTACTCCGCCCCCCGCCTTGCTTGCTAGCCAGCTGTGACGTCATTTGGAGACCAGAATGTGCTCGCCCGCTATCGATTTTATTCACGATTTTCGTTTTCTCATATTATTAAACGTACTGGCCATAGCGCATGTCCAGTTCAATTAAAAAATAAAATGGGATTCATTACAAAAAATCCTGTACAGCTTTCCATGACTTGATAGCCCTGTAAAAGAATCCTTTGGTTTTCACCAAATGCATCTTTTAACCGTATAGTTTTACGCAGCGTATGAGAAACAAAGTGATACGCGACATTTCAAGGAAAGTATGAAACAGATATTTAAACTTACAGAGACTTATAGTTCCTCAATAAATGTTCTAGCTGATAAGAATTATAGTCATCTATAACTCCATATATCAACTAGGCAACTAAATAAGCAGGGACTATTGAAACTCGTTCGGCGGAAACACGCAAATAAAATAGATCTGTGTATTTAAATTGGTTACCTCAAAATAGTGCGTTTTAAATTTTTTGTTGTTATTAATTAATGAGGGATACTACGCCAAGCGTGAAGTCAGAGCTTGTAAGTGGTAGTCCCATGATGGTGGTAGCTCACAGATAAACGTTGGATAAATTCGCTGGTGTAAATATGGTAGTTCTAGAGTTGGGAGTAATGACGTCATTTGATGCATAAATAAGTTAATAAAATCCACTAACGTGCTTCTTAAAGGTAATTTGATCTAGGAAACCGAAACTAGTAGGCTTGTACCTCATGTGGCGCCCACGTTATATAATTGAACACTAGCGTGCAGTTGCTAAGGCATGAAGATATTAGTCTGACTATTCTCGGTCATAGCTTCAGAGGATAAAATTTTAGTATTTGTAACCTTTTACGTGATTAGGCGGAGACAATCTTTATCCATATTGCACGAGAAAAAATGTCGAGCACAACTGAAACCATGCAATTCACTCCGAAAATTGCGCAAAATTGCCTCGTTATCAACTTTGCGCGTAAATTTCTATAGTCAAGATAACTAAAGAAGCCCACTGTCAAGTTTGATTGTCTTTGCTTTAAAAACCAGGAAAACAATCGATGAGTAGCTTTTTTGTTCACATTACTTTCATAAACTGCCGCACAGGAACGGCACTAGCAGCGCTTGAGGTCTCCAGGAGGCGTTTTTGAGCGAGGTGCACTGAAGAGTCGCTAACTGATCAAGTGATGGGGCGACCTTCACGTAGTTATACCATGAGACAAACCCATAGTTCTAGCTCGCTGCACTACAACATAAGCGAGGATATTCTAAGCAACAGCGTTAGTCTCCACATGTGTGTCCACGCGCCTTCTTTGTGGGCAGTGTCTGCTCGGGCTCAGTGCCTGCCATATTGCTGACTTGTGAGGTTGTGTTATGCTTCAGGCTATGGGTTTCCGTACGGACTTTAGCTTACCTTAGCCAGGCCTAAAAGTTGCGTTGCGTCCGTTCCCATGTTGCTTCCTTCCCATTTTCTAGTTTTACAGTCAATATTTGCTCTGTACTTCTTCTTGCTTCCCGACTTGCTGTACCCATGCTCTGTGTTCCTCCGTCTATGGGTTCCCATTTTTATTGACACACTGCATGCCCTATACTTATTTTTATTCTCTGAATACACTCTTGACGCCACACATTACATGCCAAGGCGTTTTGTCTTTTTATTTCACAGGAAAAAAAAACTCGGAACAAATGACCATTACCTCGAGGACATCCGCCTCAGGATACAGATGCAACATGTGTTTTCGTCCTTGCAGCGCAGGACTTCTTGTTAATCAGATCTCGCATATTTTCAAGTTTCACTCACGTAATTGCTAGAAAAGGTGACAGAAGCAAAAAGGTTTTGCAAAGACAGTTGTCCGCTGGCTGATAGTCAAGTATTTTTTACTACCGTATAACAATTGCAGGTATTTGAGTTACCTGTTGAGTGGCGGTACTGGGGAACTGTGACATTTCCTTCTTGTACAATCCGCTTGAATTTTGATTTACCTCGAAACGTAATTGTGCTTCTGCAGCTGTGACAGCAGCGACATTAACACTACAGGATATATTTTCCTTGTAAAATGTCTTTAATTTTTGCAGTTGATCTGCTGATAATAATAAAGCTACGTTTCCCGAGAAGGGAAGCTATTAGCTTTTTTTAGTAGGAACAATATTGTTCCCGATGCTTTTCATTTAGTTTTCCGAACTGACAGGAAAGTACTTTTTCTATTTTGCCGTTTGCTTACTCCAGTGTCTGAAAACAGAGACAAGTCAAGACTCTCGGCTTACATTGGAACGACAGAACACTATCCGGAGTAGCGGGTTTACGTTCTCAGACTTATAGCCACCGGATCCGTGGCCACCAAGATGCACGCACGATGCGAGAGGCCTCATGGTGAAACGTCACACGAGTGGCCTCTTTTGGTGACCTCACTGCGTCCGCTATTAGCCCGACACTAGCCTTCCCCTTTATCTGCTCACATACTATGATTAGATTGCTTTAGTGTCTGCATGCTGCAAATAAACTTATTTCAATTAATTGAGATCAGATAATTAGGGTTATATTGTTGAAGGCTTGTCTTCCGACCTGAACGGAAATGGCCAGTTGAACGGTATTTTCTAGTGTAATTTTCCATCGGAACTCTATTTAAACGGTCAAGCAGCTGTTGCAAATGAGAAAGAGAGTGCATCATCCTCCGTATTCTCCCAACCTTGTTCTATTTTCGTTGTCATAATTTCTTCTTCAAAATTGTATGTGTGGAAGGCAACCCGAACTATTTTTCTTTCAAAATATCGCTGAATTTCACAGAGATGGTGCAGAATACCTTGAATGGTTTTAGGTTAGGAAGAGAAATGCGCAATCGATTCAACGCCTTGTGCTTCCCTTCATTTTGTGTGTTCTTTCGTGCATGTTCACTCATAGTCCTTGTTATGCCATATATTTTCCTATTTCATACGATGAGGAGTCTTGAGGACGTTAAAGTATAGTTGGGTACAACTTTTGCTCCTGGTCATACATTTTGAGAAGACGGCAATGGGAGGGAGGGGGGCTAAATTATCGATTGAGGATCGATTGTTCTGAAATTGGCACAGTATATGTATATTTTAAAACGATACACATGTTGCTCCCACAACATTTTTGGATTTAGGCCTTAGTTTTTGAGATAATGGGAAATATATATATATATATATATATATTTCTTGGGGGGAAATTTCAAAAGAATAGACGTCTTTTGGAATTTCTGAAACAATCCTGACAAGGCTATAGAGCCGCATTTTCCTCTTTTGCCCTCATAATATGTTTTTATCACAGCTCAAAACCGAATCCGCTGATTTTAACTAAATTTAAATAGCGATCGCAACAGAACAGAAAATGGAAAATCCAGCTTTATAGTTTTGTTAGGAATATTTCAAGGATTCTAAAACTGTCATTTTTTTTTCTAGCATGAAAACTCATTGAGTTTTATTTTTTAATTTCCAAAAATACGTATATATATATATATATCCCCTTATCTCGACACCTAAGGCATAAATCGAAAAAGTTGTAGGGGAAAATGTGTTTCTTTTTCAAAAATACATATTCTGAGCAAGTTCCAGAAAAATCAGTATACAATTGATAATTTTAAGCCCCCTTGCTCCCCGCCCCATCAAAAATGTACCAGGTGCGAAACTTCTGCCCAACTTTGTTTTAATGTCCTGATCATATAGAATAGAGAAATACATAGTAGAGCTGTAGAAGAGAAACGTACACAGACACCTCCCGCCCCTCAGAGCCAGGACTATCCATCAAACCAGCATGCCAGACCTGCATGATTTCCTGCGTTGCATGGAACGGCTAAGCTATTCCTTTACATTTCTTGCTCTGCACGCTGCGATTCAGAAGATATATGCGTTGATTTCTTGCGCTTCACAACTCCACTTCGAAGGTTTACATTTTCTGCCTCGATAATTTTTTGTTGATTGAAAGCTCAAAAGAAAAAAAAAATATTCAAGAAGTTCGCGCAAGCTGCGGCCGCTAACAACTTTCACGAGAAGTGTTTACCGACCCCTAGATGCTATCGACCATCTCGGCACCCTGTCACCTCTTCACTTCTTCGGAACTGCAAAATTAAAGCAAAAGTTAGTGCAAATCCTTCTTTTCTTCTCTGAACTTGTGCAAATCTTTCCCTCCTGGCACAGGCTGCAGCTTTGATTCTTATCAGAGCTTCTGCATCGATTGGTCTGACGTGGAGCGAATGGCCCAGTTGGCAAACCATTAACTGGCTGTAGGGCATTATTGCAGACCTGCTCATGGTGCAACTACACGTCTGGTATTATTTCTCAGCTTCAAGACCCTCGAAAACTTATATACGTCATGCTCAAAGTACCAAGTTCAAGTCTATAGGCGTATTTCCCAACTTGAAAACCCTTGGCTCATATAGTTGTTTCAGTCATGATTTAAGTACAAAAGACACGTTTGGGGCCGTCGCCTAATTTCAAATCCTGTGACGTCGTAATTTTAAAACGGATTCATAGCGTAAAACAGTCATTACATTTTTTCTCGAGAGAGCACACTGAATGTAGCAACAAATCAAGGCGAACGCTTGTTTGAAAATGCACATAATGGTACTTCAAAAACAGCATCATTGGTAGAGATTCCGTTTATAGTCTAGGTTCTAGGGGAATATCTGTGTACATTTTTCTTTCACGGCTCTACCATGTATTTTCCTATTACATATGATGAGGTAATTAATAAAAAGTTGAGTAGAACTTTCCTAACTGGTATATTTTTTTTACGGGGGCATGGGGGCACAAAATTACCAATTGTTGACTGATTGTTTTGAAACTTGCTCAGCACATGTATTTTTGAAAATGAAACACATTTTTTTCATAAAACGTCGTTGATTTAGGCCTTAGTTTTTGAGATAATTGAGTTTATATATAAATATGTAAGTATATTTTGGAAATTTCAAATTAATAGAACTCAAGAGCGGCATGAGCGGAGCTTTTGTCGTCTCACTTCGACGGGAAGCAGAGCAGAGATGTTATCGCATTGCCTCATGGATGCCACCCTGAACCTCGCTTGATCTCTTTGGCGTTCAGATCTGGTACAATCAGGATGTTGCTTAAAGGCCTTTATCCGTATGGAGGTGTGGATCCGGTGGGCATGTTTCCTTTGTTTTATAAGCAGCTGGCTGATGTTCTTGCCCCCAAGCTTGCAGTGATCTTCCGGCGCCTGATACGGTTAGGAAGTTT
>LQNS02278143.1:5831858-5843941 GCA_001587735.2 Parhyale hawaiensis | reverse complement strand
TTTTAATAGTTTCTTAGCTTTTGAATTTACATATTTTATTACTATTTTATAGAGATCTGTTTTCATTAAAGATATTTGTTTTAATTACAGAATCACTTTGAACCTGCAATCTTGTCAATAATTTGAAATTCTTTGATGTTTATCCTTGTGTGTTCAATGATATGTAAAATTATAAGACATTTGAACCAGCATCAAATTATTGCTTCACTTACACCTAATACCGAAGGCCTCAGAACCCTTCAGTCAGCTTCGATCACGTGGCAAAGCCATGTGTTTACTCGTTACTCGACCAGAGAGAGCTTGGGATTGCTCCTCCCATTAGAAGCTCCTTGGTTGCCACTGTCCTTGAAAACAGTGAGTTTGTAATTTTGTTTCTCTTATAGGGACGAAAATACTGAGTTTTTGTACCGGGTTTTATGTAACACTTTTGGCACGAGCTATGGCGAGCCACCGACTGAGAAAAGGAAAACAGTTGTTATCTCAAGTATATATGAACAGCTGCATGAAAGGCTGAGCTCTCCCACTCCTACAATGCAAACATGCATATGTAATTGACTTCATATTTGGCTAATAACGAACTCGTTAAAAATGGAACACGTCATGTGTGACCAGCTAATGTAGGAACATCAGTGATGAAGTCAAGCACTAATTAGTAGCACTGATGGAGCGGCGGTGGAGATGCTTTGTGAAGTCGGCAGGGGCCGGCGACTCTAAATCGGTTTTTATATCTGCTGCAGTGCATCGTGCCTGCAAATACGAAGCCGAAGGCTACAAAGCAGCAGTAAATAACGCGATCCCACGCTTGGCTATTACATTACGCTGAAATAAACTGGCCCTAATTTGCAATTCAAATAATATATCTCACATCGTCGTTTAGATTTGCATTTCCTGTTTCTATTCTTGTCTTTTTGAAGGCATTTGCTACAACGGACAACACAAATGTTCCTGATATACGATATGAATGTTTACCCCTAATCACAAGAATATCAGGTGATATGTGGCAAGCATTTTATGCATTTCCTCTCCAACCCTTATTGAGTTACTGGTTTTATCAAACATATTTCGTTAATGTACGAGTCGCTAGCCTACGTCATAGCTTGACGTCAGATCCTATTTCTTTAAATAAGCGTGCAACTAATGTCTCTCTTGCTTGCTCGTTGATATTCTTCTTCCCTGCTTTTCATATCCAAACAGAGTAGGAAAATTTTGTCAGTGACGAAGCTCGGTTGTCAGCGCCCAGGAAGACAAGTCAGTATTGGCGCTCGCTGCTCACCCCCTCGTGTCGACGTAGTTCTGCATTTCCTATAAACACAAACTGTATAAATAATCTCGCTTTGATTTGGTACCTTCTTATACTACGCACGGATATGGAAGTCGATCCTTGTCCCCTTAGCTACGTTCCTGAGCTTCAGTGAAATCGATCTACTACATATAGTGCAGGAGATGCTATTTTTTTTTTGTTGATGGAGGTTAAAAATTTGGCAATGCTGGAGCAGCCGCTTCTGGATCATTTCAGTCTGGTCATTGTGCTGTGTTCGCCGTTTAGACCCCAAGGCTTCCGACATGTGGGTTACGACCCTTTGAGAGATCACATAGCTCGGGGAGTCCTAACCTTGGCATGGGGACCTCGTAGCCTTGACGTGAGGGCTTCGTAACCTTACTAGAGATGTTTTGGGATAATCCTAATATAATAAAACACTTAATGTATTTTATTATATATTTCGTGTCGGCATCTTAATGAAATAGGCAAAAAATAGGCCGGGTTGCAGATTTTGTAATTAAGTTACGTTTTCATAGAGATCGATTACTAGGTTACAGAATATGGTAAAAAAGGGATCCTTATCCTTTTTTTAATGCAATTCTTGCTTGTAACACTTTTTGAAATCGAAACAATATATTTGCAGCTTCCGGAGTCTGATTTTATAGATTTTTCTCCCAGGTCAAGACGTATAAATTCGGTAGATGACTAACGAAACACTTACGAAGTGATGATTTTTCACGGGCAGTGGACACAAGTGAGTAAATTTTGGTGATAGCGGTTAGTCTGTTTTTGCGTTTGAACTAATGCTTGGCAGCAGCATAACTCAAATAGTTATGAACGGATCTTGAAAAAAATTACACAAGTTGTTATGTCTGTTAAAAGGCACAAATGATTACAGTTTGGTGTTGATACATAGGAAAAAAAAATCATAGTTTCAGAATCAATTTGGATGTTACCATGCCTAGCTTGGTGGAGGTATGCGCTCTTAGAGTACTCTAGTTGTGTTTATTTTACTATTGACTGAAATTAGTTCTACTGCTGACTAAAATTTGCGTTCATTACCTCGAGAATATAAGAATGCTGCATCACTGGATTTAGTGTAAGTTATCAATAGAGAGGTTGTATCATGATTGTTCTTAAAAGTCATCCCAAAGGAAAATAAAGAAAACGTCTATGTGAAGATATATTTGGTTGGAAATATTCTGAATCTAAAAATTACTAATAACATATGTAGTTCCAAAGCTATTGTCAAATCTAAACAGCTTAAAAGTTGTCAAAAGTTGCTAGCTGCCAAAGGCTGGTGTATTTCAAGATATAATAGCCACTATAATTACATCTTTTCTGGTAGAAGGTTGTTCACACTAATTGCAATTTATTTTCGAAGAGTGAGATTGGTCTGATTCTTAACAAACACAAATACAACAGCCCAATTTCCGGACGATGTGCTCAAACGCACGCGGCTGAGCTCTTGATGCGAAAATGATGTGCGAGGCACCGACAGAGCATTGTGCTACGAATGACTTTGACTTATGAAGAATGTCAGAAAGATGAAATGAAAAATTAGTAATGAACGTGCTAAAAGATCTATTTCCTGGTAATTACATTAATGAAAATTTAGCACACTGTAAAAATTCCGTAAATTTACTGACAAAGTGAAAGCAGAAAATTGCCAACATAGCCGCCTAAAAAAATATTGATTTTCCGTAAATTTACCCAGTGGTCAGGATGAAGAGTAGAGAACATCAAGATTAGAACCCTTCTGTTGAAATAAAGCCTTGTATATCAGCGCCCTAACGGAGTGCGCTAATTTTTGAGATGACGAAAGGTACTTCAATTTTTCTTATTTAATACATTCTCCTCTTTAGTTCAGGTTCATTGGTACAACATAGTATCCATTACAGGTATATACACTATAAACATACATTAGGGTGCCATTAGTGCTTAGTTCACCTATGCGCTGAGAACGTGATATTTTGCATGGTCCGTGGCGAGATACTGTTTAATAATGACACTACCGTTTCTTATGCAAACTTTGAAAGAATCAGTTTATATTTATAGGTGGCGTACGTGAACTGAAACTTGCACTATGCACAACAGGGGTTCCCAAACAGGGGTGCTTTGCACCCCCTGGGGGAACGATATGACCTTAACGGGCTGCGAAAGCTAGTGTTATTCAAATATTAGTTTAAATCGTTGCATAAAAATTTATACAAACCCAATTTGTTATCATCATGAAGGTTAATTATTTTGTAGGGGTTACGAGAACACATTAAAAGTTCTCCAGGAGAACCAGGCAAAGAATAGTTTGGAAGCCACTGATGTACAGGTTTTAATACAAAACAGAGGTTTAAATTTACTTTCGCCGCTGTAATTATAGACCGATTCGCTTCAAATTGTAAATATATGAAAGAGGCTGTCTCGTTAGTAAATGGGATTCAATCAAGGGCTGTTGAACAATATAAAGTTTCAACTTTTCCTGCTAAGCGCAACTGGCACACTGCTAGAAACACAATAGTCCTACTTCTATCTAAGAAAAACATGTATATTTGGTTAGTACTATGTTGAAATTTAATAAATGCCTATGTTCTAAAAAATGTGTTTGTCAGCAAAACGATTTTTGCACTAATATTCTAGTAAAACCCAACTGCGCTGGTGCAATGCTTTTTAGTTTTGTATAAATTACAAAATTCTGATAATACTACAGTGTTCGCGCTGTAGAAAATGACTGCAAGGAATTTGCTGATCGTTCCTCTTAGATATGTTGTATATGCCGACTTCCCATCTTTATCCTTCGTCCCTAAGCAGAGCCCGTAGTTGGACGCCGGGAGACAGATTAAACCTGAATGTAGCCACGTGCGCATCCCAGTTTTACTTCTATAAGTATTTTAACCTTCATGACGTTTTACTTTTTGCTTTAAGTACTTGCTATCTATTATTACGTATTCATCATACTTACAATACACTGGCCACCTGACGGAGTTACTACTACATCTACTACAACATCATAGTGAAGGATTCACTATAGATATACTGTACAATGGCTAACTCAAATTGTTATAAGAGATGAGTGCTCTCTGTTTCAATTCATTTGAGCAGCACACTTTTTCCTTCCCTTACATGAAATGCGAAAAACACTCAATTTATATTAGCAAAAAGTATTGCATCGCTCAATTTAACTAAATTTTCCGCTGCGTAAGCTCTCCACGGTGTGACACACCTTCAGTTCACTGAAATTTTTGTGCCCCAGCAAAATTTGCTTCGTAAAAGAAAAAACAAAAGCGAGTTAAAAAAACAATTCTGCTAAAAATCGCCTCTCCTGTGCTGCATGGAGCATCCACTCAATTTGTACGTCATGAACTGAGAGCAAATAATGTAGTAGTAGTAGTAAAAATTCAGACTCAACGGCAGTGCTTGCAGAAGCTGTAAATTTCTTGATTGTTTGGATTTCATAGTTAATTGGCAAGAAGTGGATTCACTTGTAAGGATAAAGATTCCTTTCCGACTCTGGCAATCTGTTTCAACCTGGTGGTGTAGTTTTCGTCTATCAATTTCCATCAAAGCTCAAAATAATTACAAAATTTTCAACCAGGCCTTTTTCACTCATCTGTTTCGTTTAGAGCATGACACAAAAGATATAAGTATATAAACATACGGCAGTGTTTATTGTACAGTTTTGATTTAAGTACAACCTGAATAAGTTGTTTAAGAAACAATACAGGTATTCCTTCACGACCGCGAAATATTAATCCGCGGGATTTCCATATCACAGATTTATTTTGTGACCACGCTTTCTCCACCGCCCCAAATATGTTCAGAACGACATTGCAGAAAAAGATCTTATTCTGTCGTGTTTGGAAAGCTGCCGGCCACAGCATAACAGTAGTTCTTTACAAATTTCCAATATTTGGCCTTATTAACCCTATCCGTTACCAATTTTTTTTAGCCGCTTGAGCGTCAAGGAGGTACAAATTTGTGCTGCCCGCTAAAAATGCTTATATCTTTATCAATATCAGAGTTTTTTCTTGATAGTTTCATAAGTCATTTATTCAACTATTCTTTCAACTATTTAATTAAAAAAATATTGCCTCAGAGTAGTTTTAATGCATATCTGCCGCAATTTTCATACTTTCACAAGCTGAACGTATAATCGCTTCTATTTTTCATTTCTATCCTTGTTACAGTCTTGTAGTGATAAATTTTGAAAGTTCCTTTCGTTTAAAAAAATCTACACGGAAATTTTATCATCTAATTTTCTGAAATATTTATATTGATCTATATTTTTGGCTGTAATGTGCGAGTATATTAGAATTTATTGATGGTCATGTTCAATTGAGAAAAGTCACGGAATTTTGGGCGCTGAACATCACTGGGAGCAGAACTGTGAAAGGAAAACGGTAGGGTGGTACAACTTTGTACCGCCTTGGAGCAGATAAGGTTAAGAAATGGATCAAAAGAAATGCACCGCAAAACATTGTGAAAGTATAGAGGAAAATTATTGTAGTTGATGGTGCGATGAGTCTCTGTGAAACCTTATACGATGGAATTAAACATCATTAACTTGTGTGCTAATGTTCTGCTTTCATTACATAATTGCGGTATACGTATTTGTGTGTTTGTATTTCTTCTAATCCAGTGGTTCCCACTGGGGGTGCATATGAACCTACGGACCCACTGTTGGTTCACACATCTACCCCCTACTGGTTCACGATGTTTGAAGCTTCTATGGCAATATTACATTGTATCAATCCCATAGATGATTATAATTACGGAATATTGTAAGGTTATAAGAGGAAAAATATATGTTTGAGTAGCTTATAATAATCTTCTACATAAATTTATTGAAATTGCAAAATTTTTAACTCCGGTATAGTTACCCCTAAATGCTTTACTCGATCTCAAAAACTTAATTTTTTTCAAAAACGGTGAAAGCAGCATATGCTGACAATCATTTTATGCAAATAGTAATTTAGGGCGAGTCAAAATAAATTTATGAGCGTCTGTTGTGAAAACTTGCTGTATGTGAATAATGGGCTGAGCTGGGATCTCACGTGACCGTGACATGAGTGTTAATATGTTTGGCGTATGTTGTTATGCCTCTGCCGTTCTGTATTAACTGAAAAGCAATAGCCTGGAAGCCATCGACATCTACAATGCTCATTCAGTACGTAATATACTAAGCTGATGCCATTTTAATGACGGGGGGGGGGGGGTCTGTGTGCTTCAGGGCGTTTGCACAGGAGATCCGTAGTAAACTGAACTTTGAGAACCACTGTTCTAATCTGTTAGGCTTGAATCATACAAATAACTCAGTATGTATAACTGTAAATGATATACCTCTGGATTGTGGAACAAAATGAACGTGAGTGACCAGTCTTATTACTTATCCTCTATTAGATTCTATTAGTTGCCCCATGAAAAATACTTTCTCTCAGCAAATTCAGCAAAGAAAGCTGGCAACTCTTAGCCAAAACTAATAATTTTACTCGTGATTTGACGAAGGCGCGTTGTGGCGTCGGCGGTCAAGCTTGGAACTAAGAGAGCTCGATCGTGGAGGAATACCTGTATAATGATATTCAAAACAAGCAAAAATTTTTCTTCAAGATCCCATGTTGCGTATCGAACAAAGATGGCAGCTCACACGGTACTCTCTGCCATGTGGTACAACGCGCAGTAGGTGAACTGGCGTGCAGTATGTGGCCTTGAGAAATTACGGGAATTCTCCAGCATATCGAAATACAGTGCTTTTCCGTAAGATCTGAGGAGCTTCCTCGGGAAAAAATTCATGAATTTTTACAGCGCATGATAACACTCTTTGCCACGAGCATCAGTTAGATTCGATTCACAACGATACTGAAACCTGTGTTTTACTATCCGTAGATTTAAGTGACCTTTTCAACAGAGTACAGTATATCTACTCCATTGGATACTGAAACTTACGATGTTCTTTCCGTAGACTTACGTTATATTAGGATAAGATTTCGTTAGAGTCAAGAAGTTCTTTGTATAATGAAGATATTCTGTTTTTCAAAGCATTGCATACAAACTGTATCATAGAAAACTTGGCCACACGATCGTAGAGTTGCAAACAGTAGTTCCAGGAGTGAGACCTTGGATCCTAGGATAAAATAAACCCCAAAAAACGCTGCAATCTGTTTCTTTTATCATTGGCAGCGCGGGCATAAGACGTTCGTAGCCCAGATTGGCCTTGTTAATAGTTACAGAGGACTCGTCAAACGTAGACGAAAATATTCTCTTCACTACAAGAAAAGTCTTTGCTTCGATATAAACAAAGTTATTTCAATTCATTTCATGTGCTTCGTTTTCTAAACAATGTATTGTAATTACAGAAAAGGTCATACATAAACCAATAACCCACTTTTGATTCCTTGTCAGAACATTTAATGCAGCTGAGGAAACGAAAAGCATACCAGTGCAAGCAATATTCACCTAGTTATCGTTGTATGCAAATTTTTGTTATGTGCGAATTCGCCTATTTGTGAATGAGCACTTGTGACCTCTGACTCCCTTCTTGCTAGAAAAATTCGCTCCTATACGATTTCTGTGTCTGTGGGGAAATGCGAGACAAGCGCGGGAAGCCATGCCACAGAATGATTTGTTTATTTTTTCATTTTGATTTTAACATGGATAGTTGTCATACACCATAATTGTTGTGTTTCAGCTCTCTTTCAGCGTAGTATTATCGAGAAAAAGTGTCATGGGGAGGTAGTAAAAACTGCATTATGGTTGCACATCTTGCGTATGCAGTGATAAACCATGCCTCCAGGGCAGCCCTGCAGTCTGTCCAGCTTACTGCCGGGCCTAGTTTACTTCCTTCCCATTTGATTCTTTTCTTCCTCCCTTCCTCTTCATTACCGCGTTGACTATACGTAGAAACACCTTCGTACATGAGTTGCTCGTTTTTATCGACATGCTATACCGATGTACCTTATTTCTTGCTCTCTTAGCTAACCTTAGTTGTGGAGACGGAGGCTCAAACTATTCAACATAATAGATAAAACCGACACCTTTATGTAAAGTAAATATATTCGAATTCACTTAACGTGTTTTTTTCGCGAATGTTACCCTCGGGTGTAATGAGAACAAAGTGCATATGATAGCGAAGCGCACAACCGCAGAAGTTATGATATTATTTGTCAACGCTATTTCCATGCTTGGATATCACATGAAATAGTCTTCTGTCCACGAAACCTTTTAATCGAATAATCTCAGCAGCTGTTAGGGACCCAGAGACACTTCTGCTCGTCTCCATAAGGGTCTCCTTTGACGTATATTGAGCACCCCCTCACTTATATTTTGTTTCAGAATGGACAAGAGCTGTTCGGTAGGGTTTAGGCTGGGTGAAGCTTAAGATATTCTCTCCTTGATGGTAAGAGTCTTTCAGAATGAAGTGATAGCCTCGGCTGACTGCGATGTAGCATTATCATGCATAATTATCTGCTGACATCTTCGTGTAGGTGACAAGTCATCAAACCATGGTCAGAACTGTTCATCAAGAACCCGGGTGCTACTTGCTGAAGATCTTAACACCTTCTGGTACTGAAAATGACCTTACCAGTTCTTTACCAATGATTTCTGCCCTTGTTGATATCTAAAGCGACTGAGACGAGAGGCTCCATGAAGCATCCACGTTTTGGCCCAGCCATCGGGACCATCCAACGTAGCTCGGGCCTGTTCCTTGAAAAGGACCTCGCGTAAGTTCTCCTTCAAACATTTGTTAACCCAGGCGTTGGGATTCAAACTCTTTGCCACCTCTTTGAAAATCCTGTTCTGAGCGCTTCTGAATGCTGGTCTAAGCCTGGCATCTTCACGTATTCCAGCACTGGTTGTTTCAGGACAGCTCTTTACCTGTCTACATAATTTCCGCATGCCGTCTGGCTTATGTTTCTTCTCTTCGCTTTTTCTTTTCTATCTTTATTGATATAGTTCTTCACTTACGAGTTTAATGTTAATGAGTCCAGTCAAATTATCGGAGTATATCTACTACAGGGACACCATTTGTATAGCTTTGGACAAACTTCTCCTATGCTTCAGATGTCAAACGTCATTTCTTTGGCATATTCTCACACCTGCAATAAAGCGTGACCCAACAGAAAACGACGTATAAAGGCCTGTCTACACGGTACTCTTTTGAGCACGTTCATTTATCTACTCGTCCGAAGGTTCTGCATGAGTCTTCATCAACACAACTGTGTCTACGCCACAAAAGTTGTTAAAATGTCAGCCGTCAAATCATTGTCTTCGTCAAGTGTCACTAGACAAATTACGGATAACTTTTCAATTTTTTGAGTGAAATAAAACTCCGGAAGCGGTGAACTTTCCTGCGGTTTTTACGGCACAGTATCACATTCCGACCAGTGGATGAGTGAACGCGTTCAAAAAACTAAGGTGTAGATCGGCCATGATACAGTAATTGACATAACTTTGTATGTGCTGCGTTAATCGTATTGAAAATTCATAGCCATATTACTCTTAGTTGAACCTTTTTTGTAATGAAGTCCACTTTTACTTTTGCTCTGAATGTTAAAAAAACAACAATTTACAATAAAGCGTGACAAGCAGATAAAGGTATGGCCACAGGGGGCAGTGACGTCACCAAAGGAAGCAGGTATTGCTATCTACCACTCCACGAACTGGCCCTGTGAACGCCCTGTTGTCATCCTATTGTATTAAACATTATTCGTTCTAATAACACGTATGTATACTGTGAATTCTATCGTCAATATGGTACTAAATCAAAACAAATTGAAAACGCCATTCTATGTGCATTAATAAAGATTCAGAGGGCCCTAGCTGTCGTGAAGGTGCTGCTGCTCCAGATGCATTCATTCAACTGTTAACTGGATATTTAAATCCGTGTTTGTCTATTTGTGTGTTTGTCTGTATGTTTGTCTGTCACCAAGGTAACGCAAAAAGTTGTGAACGGATCCTTACGAAATTTACAGGGATATTTAGGCGTGTTAGCAGCACCACATGACTAACTTTTGGTGAAAATCAGTTCATCTATTTGTTTGTCTGCCTATTTTTTCTTAGCGCCATAACTAAAGAAGTTATTGACGGATTTTCATGAAATTCGCATGAATTGTTAGTTCTATTACGAAGAGTGAATGACCAAATTTTTGTGATGATCTCTTTGCTCGTTCGTTTGTTTGTCTATGTGTTTGATTTTGTTTGTCAGCATAATAGCTGAAAAAATTATGGATGGAGCTTTATGAAATTTTTAGGAATTGTTAGTAATGCTAAAAGACATAAATGCATAATTTTTGGGGATGATCGGTCGGTGCGTTTGTGTGTTTGACTTATGTTTCTTATAATGCGTTAGCTGCATAACTCAAAAAGTTATGAACGGATCTTCGCAAAAATTACAGAAGCTGTCAATACTATTGAAGAACACAAATGATTGGATTTTGGTGTTGATATAAAGACTATCATGGTTATGGAATCAATGTGAATTTTTCGTTAGAGTTGCCTTGGTTGGTGGAGGTATGCGCTCTGAGAATGCTCCCTAGTCATATAGCATTGCTAACTGTTCACGCTTCAGTGACCGCTGCATAATTGCCCTAGGCAAAAATGCCTTGCCTCCATAAGCTTTGTAAATTTAGAAGGTAGAGCCTCGCCAGAGATGCTGGAAGGGGCTTTGGGAACACCAGTTAGGTGGAGTGGGGCCCCTGCAGAGGGGGGCGTTGGGATTGGGAGGGGGCAGGGTGCATGCACGGGTCAAGACAAGGGTGGCCGCTGCTATTTTTGGCTGCCCTGCTCCCTGGCCTAACAAGCACCCTTGCCTACATACATCTGACTGTGCCCTGACTTGAATGCTCTCTGTTTTATAAAATGACAGTCGGATATTATTTCATCGTTTTCAGAGAGCGTATTACTCGAATTAACATAATAACAAAGTGCCATGAATCAACAATGATTCCACGCCACTATGGCGCATCTCCGGAATTCAATCAGCTGATCGTATCGGCGAAAGAGCCAACAGCGCTCAGTACGGTAGGAAAAGTTGCAGAGTGAGGTGGTGCTGCAAGTCGCTCTTGTGTTAGTGACGGGCCGTGTCCCCCAACCTCGAGGCAACGTATTTTCCCGGTAATCTATCGCCAATATTCCATTGCCCCGCCCTTATTTACGAATGTTGTTAACTCGCATATTTCCCGGCGACCATGAACATTGCTTGGGTTAAGCCGGATCGTGTACGTAAGGCTAACACTGTGGTACTGAAAATGAACTTTTTGTGGTGCGGAGTGCATTGAATGACACGCAACTGACGACTTACCGGTTGATTTTCCGGAGATAAAGCGGCGCCAAGTTCATCGCCCAGTCTTGTTGCTCGCTGGATCCTGTGCCGAAGTTTGTGCTCCTGCTGTTGTTCTGTGAGTATTGTGCCGCGACAGTGCTGCTCGAACCTTCAAATTAGTGAGAACATCCATGAAATTGGGTCTAGCCTAGTGGTATTATTAAGGTTTAATGTAGGTCCAAAAAAAGGATCTTTTTATTTTTTAATCAAAGTATTTTTCGATGTAGAATCAGAATCAAAAGTCAGTTTTTTCACTTGCCCCTAGTTTTTTAGTTACTTATAGGGAAAAAAAACTATCTCATTGCCTTCCCATTGGAGAAAATACCCAACGTTTTTGCAGAGCACTGGACAACCATTTAAATAGGATTTTAACCTAACCTAGGTTAGGGAGTAGGGTAATGTCTCAATTGCCGAATGCACACAAATACCGAAAAAAAAAATTTGAAAAGGCGCCAGTTTGACATTATCGCGCCGGGTGGCGTGTTGAGTGTTCATTACCTGTGCTTTGAA
>LQNS02278143.1:5807637-5826524 GCA_001587735.2 Parhyale hawaiensis | reverse complement strand
TCGAAAAATTTACATGAATAAATATGTTCTTTAAATTCATTTTTACGTATGCTGTGCAAGTTTCAAAACGATCTGACCATGAATAAAGAAAATAAATTGGCTCACCTAAAGTAAACAATTGCCTTAATTTGGTATATATAAAAACTACTTTTGGTGAATTTTCAAATTTTAGCCTCAGGTCAACATCAGCGTGGAATGACCTGGAAGCGTTTCCCAAGAAAATGAATGTAGCTATGTCCAGTAGCTATATGGGAGGGTCGCGCCTCCAGGGACTACATGTATTGCCTAAGCATTTGGTAGGCCTCCTTAGCATCTTTCTTAATTGAAGGTCCCTTTTATTTCTTTTCAGTTTTCTTGCTCCTACTGTTGATGCTCATTGCTTTTTTTTTTCGTTCTTAGTTTCCTTTCTCCACTTGCTGTTCCCGCGCGCGTTGATCCTGTGTGGGCGCATCCTCGGGCATCGGTGATACGTTGTCTGGTGATGTATAATCTCTTTTGAAACAGTACAAAAAGCTGATGTGCATTTTGTATCTGTTTTGTATCCCTCCGGCTTACAGGGGTAAGGTATGCGGAAATAATATTCTGAAATGAAGGAACGTAGATGATAAAACGAGCGCCGGCATAATCCACCGTCCAAATGATGCTACCAATCTGAAGCACTACAGGCAAGCGATAAAGGCAAGTGAAACCTGCTACAGCCCTGGTTGGATGCGACAGAGGTGTCCATCTTCCGTCTCTCTCTCTTTGAAACACTTTTTTTCTCCTAGCTTTCATCCTTTCTTGAAGCTTCTGTAGACCGAAGTTGGTCGATGCATTTGGAGTTCGCAGCTAGGTACTGAAGATGGCTTTGGATGCAAAACTCTCATTGCCACGTCTGCTTTTTATGCTCCAAAGTTTCTGATCGCCTTGCGTTCAAAATATCTGTCACCACGGGAGCAGAGTTGAGTTGTCTACTGTCTTAAGCGCATTCAGTTTCCCCTTATGACCTAAGACTCAATCCAAGCTGTTCAAACCATCGCCTTGAATTGACTTTCCAGGCGTGTTAATTTAAGTAGCTTAAATGTGCGTTGCAATGGAACTCGCTGCGATTTTAAATCGGGATTAAGGTTGAAAGTGACGTCACAACAGCAAACTCTGTTAGATAACGGTTCTTTGTGGTACCTACTTAAATCAAAGCGAACTTTACCCTGTCCTCAATTATCTACTTCACCGATAGGCAGGTATGGGATGGGTCATTTCTGATGCGTTTGTCAAGTTGGCCCGTATAATGTGGCTAGCAATAAAAAGTTATTCGGCCAGGAAAAAGTTAGGTACTTCCAAACAGGTTTACTTCATTTCTTCTTTGAGCATAAAGTTTTGGAATAATCGTTGAATGCGGAAGGAGAGCGTTCACCCAAATGAAAAATTTTGATCACATTAAAGGCCGACCTTTATCAAGTTCTTATTCGATTAGCTTAGCTTTACTTCGGTCGTGGTATTCGGAATCACGCCCCCTGGAAACAACTTAGCCTTCCCGTGGTTTGATGCTCGAGTGCCGTGCTTGCGTGTGCCCCCCCAGGGGTGTATTCTTGTGAGCCCTTTCCCTGCCAGAATATATATGGGCGTCACTCGCCCAAGGGCTGTTCCGAGTGACTTCTCTGCAGGGGATGTTGCAGCTGCCGCTGTTGCTGCTGAGAAGGTTAGTTTGTTAAGTAGGTTCTCTAAATATACTTCCCCTTCTGTTCCGCGAGGTGGGCTGTCGTAAAGTGTTAAGCGACTCATCCCATGGACCTCCTATCTGCTCCCGTGTGGGAGGGCCACGGAAGGGACCCTCCGCACGCGTGTTTTTTTATTCATTTTTTCTATTTTCTTTTTCGTCCCTTAGAGATGTTTTGCGATTAATGTTCGTGTCCAGCAGTAGCGCACTGGTTCAACAGAATGTTTCCGATAGGAATGCCGAGATAAAATATTAATATGGAAAATATATAGGGCTATATATATATTAATTAAATGAAATTTTTACTGATTCGCCGCATAGCTATCAGCTGCTTTTGGAAAACTAATCAGCACAATATGATAAGCACCGTCATGTGTTGGTTTATATATTTACATACTTGTATGTTTCGTGTCACGTTCTTAACGAAATAGGCGAAAAATATGCCGTGTTGCAGATTTTGTAACTAAGTTGCGTTTTCATGGGAATCGATTACCGGTACCTGGTTGCAGAAGATGGCAAAAGTGAAATCATTATAGCTTTTGCTAGTGCATTTCTTGCTTGAAACAGTTCGTGACATCGAAATAATGAAGTTATTTTCAACTTCTCTTAGCGCGATTATGGTAACTTATTTTTATCACTTTTTCCATCCATCGTAATGTACCGTATTATATGTTTGTTTCATTGAAAACTGAAAGGTAGACAATAGATCATCATGCAGACGATAGCAAACGTAGATCTGAATGCAGTTCTTTCTTTTCCAGCGTTAAAATCCACTCAATAATGCAGATTCATACAACTGTTCTAAGCACTCCTTTGCATCACAATTCGATCGTACTCTCTTCTCTGGTTTCTTTCATCCGAGCTTCAGCTGCCCTGAGTTTGCGCTGATGCTCTCATATTTACTTCATATTGCATAACCATCGAAGCAATTGGCAAGATATTCTTCAGCAGTAAGAAGGCGAGTAAAGAACACGAGTGTTTTTTCGAAGCCAATACGTTTCACCAATTTGGGTTCTTCTGTCAACAGAACAACACATCACTTGAGCAAAAAAAAAAAAAAAAATCTGCCGACTTATATGATAGCATCGAGTTTCCTGGATACTGAGCTCAGTATTTATTACGAGACAAAATCGATTGTGGGAAAAAAATAAATAAAGAAATAAAATTCAGCATATCAACGAATGTAATTTTTGGCATTGCTCAGCCCTAGCATTAAAGCAAAATCATGATGAATGAAGACGGGTTATCACAAATCTTCGCTGTCACTTTTGTCAGCGCGGGCACTCTAGTAGATAAATAAATGGGCTTGCGTGCTGAAGTTCTCGCGTTCGTCTCCTCGCCAGGCAGGTAAATTCTGTCAATCCCTGGCTTGCGGCGTCGGCATTCCGGCTATTTTCACTTCAATGCGGGGGTATTGACACTAACCAGAAACAGCGCGGTGTGGCAGTTGCAGTTATCACACGGGCTCTCCGTCTCTTGACCCCATAGATCTATCTGTCGGGACTATAGCTGTGCCGTCCTGTGGGGTCTAGCTGGTATCTGTCTGCCATACGAATAACTGTATGTGAATTTTTAAATCCAGTTCACTTTATATTGACTTCTACTGATTCTCTTTAGCGTGGTTTTCGCTTTCTCCTTCCCTCCCCCATGGGGTGTGAAGGATGGGCCATAGGCCGTATGGTTAGGCTCGCTTATCTTGTGTCATGGGGAGCAGCGCCTGCAGGCTCAGGAGAGACTCGTAGGTTACCTTAGCTAGGCGTACAGGTATCCTTTCGTTGTCCTCTCCTTGCTCTCTTCTATTTTCGTGCTCCTACTGATGGTGCTTCGTCCAGATGTTCCTCTTCATTCGTACTTAAAATGTTCCCATACGCGTTGATGCCCTGTGGAAACACCCTCTTGCATGGGCTCCAGTCCACGTTGCTATCAGTGTACTACATGCTCCTCTCGTTTTTTGTCTCTTGAAGCATCGTAGTTGTGTGTAGTGAGGCCTAAAATAACGTACTGACCATCAACTAGTCTTGGCCATTCCTTCTGAATTCGTCCTTACCGTCCTCCACTTATTTCCTACTTACAGTTTACCTAATTTTGGTGATGGGTGATATTTTAAAATCTCTTTTTCCTACTTACTATTGCCGGCCGCGGTGCACTAATTTCACTTCACTTATTTGTGCCTTCCTTGTGCTCCTTGAAACACAGTTGCTGTCGCTATGGACAGCGCATAGCTACTTCTACCATGCTGGGCAATGTCGGCGAAAATTCAAACTGGTTCTGAAACCAGGATTTCTGTTTTGTTATCAACAAAATTTAGTAATTTGCATTTTGTGCATTGGCATTAATAACAGTTCCTGGTACTTTCTTGAAGATCCGTCCGTAACCTTTTGAGTTATATGACAAACACTAAGATAAAAATATTTAGTTGAACACACACCAAACCGACCATCAGAACATTTGCAACAATTCCTGCAAATTTCATGAAGTTCCGTCAATAATTTTTTGAGTTGGTTGCTGACAAACGCTAAAAAAAACTTATGGTCAAACACATGAAGCAAAATTTGATCGTGTATGCCTCTTAACATTTCTAATAGTTCCTGGAGATTTCACGAAATTTTGTTTTCACTTTTTGGGTCATGCTACTGACAAACATAAAAACAAACTGATAGGCGGAGTGACAGACTATTACAAAAATTTGGTTAGTTCCTCTGCGAATTTCATGAAGATCCGTTCATAGCTATTCGTGTTATGTTATCAAGATAAACAAGGCAGACAAACAAATAAATGGCTGAACGGATGTTCTCCATAAGTTAATCATCTATTCTACCTAGTAGGCTTAACTTGTCCTGTAAGTTTCATTAGGATCCGTCCATAACTTTTCGAGTTATATTTTGTGACAGATAAACTCCGACAGAGCATAACCTCGTTGGCGGAGATAATCAGTTTTCCACTCCCGTCACCTGATGACGTCATTACACCAATAATTTTGCCTTGTTAGACAACGTTTGGCCTGTCCACGAGTCCCGTGACGATCAGGCATCTGTCTCGTATTGCGTTCAGATCCCGCGCGTCTCATGGCCTCAGCCCCAGAGCTCGGTGATGGCAGAGTTTCACTGGCATTCCAATTCTTATAAAGTGATTCTCTCGCCGTCATACCACGCGTCAGATGGCCGTGTGAAGAGCCAAGCATTCTTGACATTCTTGCCACAAAGTGCGAGCTGCAACCAGTGCAGTGTCTCTGCAGTCTGGATGTTGCAGAAAACTGTTGCAAAGCCTCCTATACACGGTTTAGAGTCAGGCAAGTGTGTGCCGCTCCTCTTTAAAGTAATCCTCAACCGTCTGACAGCACGTTGCTGTGTATCATCAGTGTACTGTATATAGGAAGACCCAAGTGAGTTTATTCTTCGTGTGTCTCGTCTTACATATGCTCTAGTCTCAACGACTGTATTGCCGTAGTTCTTCATTAAAATTTTGGCATTTTCCAAGTCTTCTATTTACCGTAGTTTTGTGTATTAGGTGCGTCATTCCTCCATCTATTCCTCTGTCGCCTGACCGCAACCAGTGGTCCAGTTTCAATGTCGGCAGGATATAATTCAGGCAGATCATGATGCGTGTCATTCCCCCCGAGAATTCGAAGATCAATGTTGCTTCTCTGCATCTAATATTATGGCGATGTTTTACTTGTCCTCAGTGACCGCTGCCTTTGTAGTCTTGTTCTTTCCTTGCAATATGCGGCCGGTGAATCTCTTCCACCGGCCGCCATATTGCGCCTATTTTTGCTTGCGTTTCCGGTGCGGCGGCTGCCGCTGTGGAGCCTGCGGCTCGTGTTCGCCAGCTGTACAGGACGACCAAGAGCCCCGGAAACTCGTTTGAAAACCCCAGCAATAACCGGCAAAATTAAACAACAAAAGAAACATTGTAGTTCTACATGGATGCCAGCCACTACGCGTTTTTTAAAAGTACCGTACTTTTTTTTTCCTTTGTGTGAAACAAATAAAATGTCGGTTTCTCGTAGAAATATTTTTGATGCGTTATTTATGAACGAGTTTCTTACCTAGACTTCGATCAGCGTGCCAATTTTATGCAGAGACCTCTATTTAGATGACAATTTTATAGGTACCGAAACCTCGATTAGCGTAACAGTTGTCTACCGAGACTTCGAATAGCGTCCCTCATCGTAACGCATTCAATCACGAAAATAACACGAGCTGTGCGTCAACTTTTTCTGCCGCTGCCCACTGTCCACACGTAGAAGCGACCTTCATTCAAATGAATGACGCCGCGCGTTCAGTTGTGATCTCGTTCTTTACATTTTCGCCCATATTTCGCGTCGGATTGAAGTCACATTTGTATCCCATGATCTTATAACCTGAATTTGCAATGAAGAAAAAGAATATTTTCAAAATATTTATAGCCTTATAAATCGATAAAAGGGAAATTGGCACGCAGCAATTCACTTCGTTGTCAAATCAAAGATGACGTCAGTGTTCTTACATTTTCAGCTTAACTAGTTTTCTTGTGGTAAACGGGAATACAGTGATTCTGATCGTTAAAGTGATAGTAAAAATGCGTTTTTGTCAACTTGTTTATGATTTGAAAACGCTATAGAGGATTAATTCAGTATTAATAGGTTCTGTTTACTGAACTTGAATCACGCGATGCATTCAAAAAAGAGACATGCTTCATCCTTCAGTCCCCCGCATTTGTTTCAGCTACTTCTAGCAAGTCACCGCGCCGCGTCCATCAGTTTGATTGAACGTGTTACTATGAGGGACGTGTGAATGTGGCCTAATGATTTGATGCAGTGACCTCGATTAGAATAACAAATTGATACCGTGGTAAAGATTAAGTCAACTAGATCGCACACTGCGACTGAGAAACCCACACGCACCGGTTCGTGTTGCCAATATATGCCAATTGGCCACAAAGGAGTTTACGAGTGCAGTCGATCACGGATCGTCAATAGCTATAGTGCCATCGACGGAAAGTTCTTATGCACCGACCTGTGCCCCCTCCCCCAACCTGCATATCTGATTAGATCAGTACTCCCACAAGAACATGCGGGCATCAACAGCTCAGTAAGCATCACAAACGCCACAAGAGCTTGCCTGTCTGCCTAGCAAACGCGAGCTAGCGACTTTCAGTGATGGTGAAGTCATCGCTTTCTAACCTGCCGCTAGTGCGGGTATTGCGAACGTGACTTCGGTTAAATTAACAATTTCAGCGAGATTTCGCTTAGTGTAATAACTAGAGCCCGGATTTATTGCAGTTTCCGGCATAAGTGCAATAAGTGCAATAACCAAAGTAAGTGCAAAAACTGCAGTGAGAGCTATAAATGCGACATATTAGGCCGTGTTCACACCTCCCTCATTGTAACGCGTTCACTCAAACTGATGGACGCGGCGCGTTGATTTGAGAGAAGCAGCTGCTGCAAGCGCTGTAGGCTGAAGAATGAAGCATGCCCCCATTTTTTGAACGCGCTGCGTCATTCAAGTTCAGTAAACAGAACTTATAAATGCTAAATTTATCCCTTGCAACGTTCACAGATCATGGACGCGGCGGCAAAAAAATCTGTTTTATTTTACTTTAATGATCAGAATCACTGTAGAGTACTCCCGTTTAAGAGAAGAACACTAGAAAACCTGAAAATGTTATAAGAACACGGACACCATCTTTGATTTGGTAGTCGAACTGATTGCTCTGTGCTGAGTTCTCTTCTGCCTGTTTATCAGGCTATAACTATTTTAACATTGGGCTATTCCTATCAAAATCAGTCTATAAGATTATGGGAGACAAATGTGACTTCAAACCGACGCGAAATATAAGCGAAAATGTAAAGAAATGATACCATAACGAAACGCGCAGCGTCATTCATATGAATGAAGCACACTTCTACGCGTGGACAGAAAAAAAAAAGTTACCACCCAGCTCGTGTTCATTTTCGTGATTGAACGCGTTACGATGAGGAGACGTTTGCACTCATGTCACTTATTATCAGTGCCACGTGTCACAAGACTTCAAACGCGATGACAATTGATTCCCTTATCAATTACTGTTCCATTTATTTATTGGGGTAAAAATATAATTGAGTTGAGCGCCTCTCAAAGTCTGACTATTAAATTATTATAACCTTTTTCGTTCGGGGGAAGCATCTTGGGAACAGGTAGAGCGGGATATTTGCAAGAATCATTCTCGCCATTGGGAAGAATTGTCAATTAGCTCAAGCGCAATGTATACCTACTGATAATTCGTATTTGGAACTGAAATAGGTGTCCGTTGATCCACTGACATGCCATTCCCGTTTGCTATCCGAGTTTTTTTGGTCCTTTCAATTTTTTGCTGCATTGGCTTTTTGTTTCCCATTTCTTCCACTCCTTTGCTTAGGTGCAATAAGTGCAATGTTTAGGTGCAATAAGTGCAATGTGTAGGTGCAATAAGTGCAATGTTTATGTGCAATATCTGCAGTTTTTAGGTGCAATAAGAGCAATTTTTAGGTGCAATAAGTGCAATTTTTAGGAGCTGTAACTGCATTATTTTAAGCGCAATAAATCCGGGCTCTAGTAGGTAATAACATACTACCTACCGAGACCTCGTATGTTCCTTCATAAAAACTGTTCAATAAGCTGGAAGGTGATGGTGTAATTAAATTAAACTTAGATAAAATATGTACAGTTATTTTTTCACATGTAAAAAAAATTGTTGAAGTGTTCTTTCCTTTTATTGTTAGATAGGATTGTATCAAGGATATTTCGTCTAAACTTTCGCAGATGCCCTTAGATATTAGAAATTATTCAATTTGATACATATATTACATATTATTAAAAGGATATTTAGTGTAAAATTTGCGCTGCTGCCCCCGTTTTATTTGAAGTGAATTTTACTAATTTCCTGAGTAGGTATCGACAAAGATTTTAATGTGTCGTTATTGAAGCAGGGAGAAACTGTTATCCTTGATAGACAAAATTGTGGTTAATGTAGAAAATATATATTTTATGCCACAGCTTCACTTGCACCGGGTTCAGACGTACGACTTTCGTCAGCACTATTCTGTATTATGCATAGAGCCAACTCAATTAATCCCATTACGTTGCCGTGACCTTGAGTAGACGACTTGAAGTGTTTGTACATGGCGCTAAAAATACTAAAATAAAAATCTTCCCATTTTTGAACTCCTCAAAATAAGCCGAGATCGTGGAAATTTTATCAATGGTTCTTGCTATAGTAGTGTAGAAATTGCTGCGGCAGCTGAAGGTTTCAACAATTTTGTACAATTTATTACCGTATGTGCAACCAAATCGGTACCGCGGTTGCGTATGCCAATTGAGTTGCCTTTACAATACCTATACTG
Source organism: Parhyale hawaiensis (assembly GCA_001587735.2). NCBI lineage: Eukaryota > Metazoa > Arthropoda > Malacostraca > Amphipoda > Hyalidae > Parhyale > Parhyale hawaiensis. The sequence continues at coordinate 5,817,489 of LQNS02278143.1, read as the reverse complement.
GCACCCACGTGGCTATCGTCATACGTACTGTATATTCCTTCTTTCCTCCTCTGTGATATCGCCTTTGCTGTGGAAACGGAGACTTCACTTCTAAATAATAGTAGGTATGTTGACAGCACCGACGAAAGTCGTACGGTGAACCCAGCTTTAGGCAATCCTGTCATATTCGCCCCCATATCGCCGTGTGTCGACTGCGGTTGACATTCTTAACATTGCTGGTCTTACCAGAAGCCAAGTTTTGATTCTCCATTTCAGGGTCAAGGAACTGAATGTCGTTAGTTATTTGTAATAATTATCTTACCTCAAAAGTTGTCTTTACATTACCACTCACAGTATTTAACATGCGTTCCTCTATATTTGGTTAACGTAGGTACCTCCCGACTGTTTACGGGACTGAGGGACTGTTTGTCCCTCACCCTCGGAGCGGACTGTATAGGCACAAATGGCTCTCACGTGACCAAAACAAGCCCATGTGTGGCATCATAACCCGCCACAACCAATGCCATTAGAGGTGTCGTCCCATTTCGTGGAATCGGTCGTAGGAAGGTTGCCGTTGCTACTGGTCATAGCTAAGGTGCGCTTACTGTAGTTTGGCTCAACCATCCTATGTCTTGGGGAGTAGGGCCATCATTCGCAGTAGCTACGCCCCTGGCATAGGGCATTTTCCGCGGTCACTGTGCTCGTGTTATTTCCTACATCATTTGACGGCATTTTTCCCCATTTCTCCAATTTGCGCTTCCCATGTCCGTTAGTTAGGTTTGCTCATTCTATGATATGGGGCCCGGCGACCGCAGGGGGCTCGTCCAGACTACCTCAGCCATTAGCTAGGCCTTCGGGACGTCTGTTTTTCGTGCCCACTTTGCTTCCTTCCCGATCTCATACTTCTACTTGTTCATGATTTATTCTGTTCTTCTTCTTCTCTCTGTACTTGCTGTTCCCATGCGTGTTGATCCTGAGTGGGAACACCTTCGTGCGTGGGTCTCCGTTTCTATCGACATAATATATGTCCCTTGCTCTTTCCTCTGTGATACGGTATCGTTCCACTCGGAAACGGAGGCTTAAATCTTCTAACTATAACTAGCTAGTGCTATTGATGAAAAAATTTTTACTGTATGTGCAGATGTTCCAGTTCTGCTATATTTATATTTTAGAAAAGTAGCACAAGTGTGTGAATTCTCAATTTATCAAAATACCAAACTTTAACGCGATTTGATATGTTACAGCTATATTCACTGTAAAGCTAATTGGCCGATTAATAAATGCCTTTAAAACTGTTATCGGCCAGTTCAATAAGCAGGAATACTGTAACTTTTGCACAACTTCAATAAAGTAAAACCGCCTACCAAACGCGACGCATACGCCGGCCGTTTGATGTGTGCGGTCAGCTAATGGATAATTTTGCAATGTACTTACGACACAGTAAATGTTTTTACGATACTTGCAGAAAATATTATTGAAATGGTAGGTATTGCGCTTTCTATGATATTCAGGTACCAATTGTAGCTATAAATTATTTACGTATAAAATTTAGACATTCGCCGGATAAACTCGTATTGCTTTCATCCCGCATTTTCTCCCTCACGCCACTTTACTTCTCCAGACTTTATCAAAAACTTCTGGACCAATTTTGATCATTCGCAAAGTTTCGTTTCATTCACAAGCGCGCATTATTCATATACCTATCATTACCCATAACTTTGTCGTGTTGAAAAAATTGGCGGAAGAATGTTCGTCTTACCGATTATTTTTATACTACCTAGCTTTTTTTCTCATCTCTTTCAAGCTGACAAAAGAATAATTTTAATTTCAATGGCTGGTATCTCGAGATGATGCAAATATGGCAAAATTCGTAGCTAGGATATAAGGTACGAAGCGCGCGGTGTTGGACTTCTTCATTCTAACGCATTTTTGAAGTGAAAGCGCTATGTTGGAAGAAATAAAATGACCTTGCCAAAAAAGCGTTAGAGTGTATAAACACAGGCGACGCCTGTACGGACAGACGAGATGCGACGCGATTTGCTTCTTCCCGTACTTTTCCATTAATCCCTAAGCAAATAATTCTAATTCCCACACACAGAGACAACGCGATGTTGCTCACCGTTGAGCAACGTTGCGAAACGCAGGCGATTCGTTTGTAGTTCTGTTATTTCCTACCTGTTTCACTAGTGACCCCGCACACAGAGGTAACACGAAGCGATTCGGGCCGTTGTGGCAGTCCAACTTCCCAGTCTTTGGAGTATCGGCTGACCCCCCCCCCCCCCAACACTGAAGCGACGCGACAAGGAACGATGCCATTGTCACAATATCCTAAGCAACACCAGGGGATTCTTTTATATCAGTGCACTATTACTACCAAAGAGCGATGCATATATGCATTTAATGATGTATGGAAACATACCGTATGTGCAGTGACCGCTAAAGCAAAGTTTACCCCTGTGCTACAAAAACAAAGTTATCGTATAATTCGCCAAAAACTTCATTTTCGCATTCCCCGCGATATGAGAGGGGAGTGGTATGACATGTGTTGCTCTGCCCCCCACCTTTTCACTTTTTTGACACCATTCCAAAAACCACAGCGGCAACACAATGGATCGGAAGAATCTTACCACTGAAGAAAAGACTCGGGTCCTCATGCTAATCGAGCAGGCAGTGCCGGTCAACCGCGTAGCTGTCGCACTACTGCCGGGGCCATTCTGTCACGCGAAGAGGGATGTGAGTGCAAGAGAAAGACAACACTTTGTCAGTCATTGCTATTGTCTTTCTCTTGCGCCCACATCCCACTGCGTGGCGGTGTGGTACCGGCAACGAGTGTGGCAGCTGATTTTTTAAGCTTGAAGTTGGTCACTCGGCTGATATTCAGTTCGACAGCTACGCGGTTGACAGTCACTTCCTGCTCGATTAGGGCAAGGGCCCGAGTCTTTTCTTCAATGGTAAGCTTCTTCCGACAAATTGTGATGCCGTAGTGGGCTTAGATTGGGGGCCAAAATAAGTGAAAAGGTTGGAAAGTAGACGCCCGTTGTTCAGCACAAAACACGTGCACTCTGCTCAAGCTCTGATAGAACACAGACTGACTGTGTAGCGGGCATATAAGTGTATGGCACTGGGGTGAAGCAACACACGTCATACCGCCCTTCTCTCCCCTCTCATGTGGCGGGGAATTCGAAAATAAAGTTAAAGTTATTGGTGAATTACGCGGAAACTTTGTTGCTGCGGCACAGGTGTAAGCTTTGTTTTTGCGGCCGCTGTATGCCTGCATACCTACATATGAAAATTTATCTTTATGTATTTACTAATAAATTCCGCCATTGTCTCAAAATCCTCGGAAACACCAGGCAATTGTTATGTATCTACTAGTGGACCTGTGCGTAAAAAATATTCATGCAGTAATCAACATGTTAGCTCTCTTCTCTAACTTCCTGTCTCCACATTTTCTCCCTCATGCTTATTAGCAGTTCTTATTCCCTTTTGTAATCTTTCTGCTTCAAGTCTTTCTTGTCACTATGTTGTAGTGACACTCTCCAATGGTAGCACGTCTTCGTTCTTGAGACTGTAGTAGTCTCGTTCTTTTTTTACGTTCCCTATCCTCTTAATTAATTAAAACCTGCGTTTTCCCAAGTAAAATCGTGAGTAAAACGCTGCAATGAACTTGAATGCAACTCCAGTCAGCTTATATGCAATGTGAGTGCACCGTATCCATGATACTGTCTGCCGTACTCATATAGTATCTGTTTCAATGAAGTACTGAAATTTTAGCCTATGAAGCGATATCAGCTTCCTCAGAGAAATACAGTAAGCTAGAAGACATAATTGTCTACTCCCCGTGAAATAATTGTCTGATGCCCGTGAAATAATTGGATACTGTCCGACGCATCGTGAGTACTCTGTTGATCATCTGCCTAAATTATACGTCGTGACCTGAGGAAAAAAAGTTATATAATCGGAATCCAGAAGCTGCTTATAGTCTATATTGTTCCGATTTCAAGAAGTGTTTCAAGCAAGAAGTGCATTCAGTTAAAGGGAAAAGAATCCTACTTTCACCATCTTCTACAAACTGGTCATCGATCTCTCTATCTTTCTATCTTAAAGAGAAGAAACTATCTTTGTGCAAACAAGACACAAGCAAGTAAATAAACAAGGTCCACAGGCTTTTAGTATAATGTAGATTACGATAGATATAGGTATTCTTCCCGAATTACAAATATACGGTTGTTAAATATAAAGTTGATGGTTTAATAAATGAGGTTGCAAGCAGCCTAATAATGGAAAATTGGATCGTAATAATAATAGTGCCAGGACATTTTTGTGAAGGTTTATCGTAATATGGTAATATTAATGAAAGCAATATCATACAATATAATAAACACCGTCGTGTGTTTATTTGTTTATATATATATATATATAAATTTGTATGTTTCTTGTCCCCCCTAGCTCTTAACAAAATAGATGGGCGAAAAATAGGCCACGTTGCAGATTTTGTAATTAGGCTGCGTTTCCTTGAAAATCGATGACCAGGTTGAAGGAGACAGCGAAAATTGGCTCCTTAAGTCTTTCCCTCAATGTACGTACTTCTTGGTTGTAACACTTCTTGGAATCGAAAAATAGAGATATTGCGTTTTGTCTTTGCGCGGCCATGCAGTTTTATTTTTATAACTTTCTCCATACACCGAACTATATAGGTTTGTTCTCAGTTTACCACGTACAAATTCTGAAGCTAATAATCAGCGAAGGATGGACGAAGCGATGATTTTTCACTGGCGTTAAACATTATTTCTTGCTTCCTTTTTACGGTGCAGATTTCACTTCAACACAAAATATTCGATGTACTCAAGGCTTGGTCGGTGTCATGAATTTAAATTCACTGAGGCATTGCTGCTTGCTTATGTTTTACTTCTCGGAGTAAGTATAGGGAGAGACGACATAAGTCCTCGGCAGTGGGACCAAAAATGGGTTCGCAGTGATTACCCTCATGGCGGTCATCTGCTCCGGCGTCGTGATGAGCTCCATTCTCGAAGAGATTCAATTGCATGTCCTGCACCCGATCAGCAGCCGTTTCAACAGGCACTTACTTACAAGCAGTTATCGTTCACAAATCTGAAAGGAATGAATATTTATGGAGTGTAGTAACCTAGATACCAGGGACTATTTGTGTCCAGTGCACTGACAAATTGAAAATCAGAAACTTTTCTCGGCTGGAAACTGGGCAGTGTTTGCAGCTAATGAAAGAAAATGGAAAAGAGCATGAGTCTACAGATTTACAGGTAAAAGAAATTTCAGCTGAAATTATTCCGTGCCACCCATTCCAGCCAGCCAGCTCGCACCATGAAGTGGCCCGCAGACTGCGTGCAGTATTTCGGTTACGACGCTTCCCCTGTGGCTACTTAATCCGAGTAAAACTTTTTCTGCATGTGACCTATGGTGTTAAACGATTGTGCTATTCACAGGAATTGAAAGAGAGAGCACTTACCTCTTATCACAGTTTGAGTCGGCGGTTGTAGCGTTTGTTTCAGAAGCATGTTAGTGACAAAGGAAGGCGGGTCGTCTCAAATTCTTCGCTGTAATTTATGACAGCAAGGGCACTCTAGTACCTATATTATGAAAATTAAAGAATGAATTACATGACTAGCAGCCTCAGCATTCGTGAGCATCGCTATTTCTATCGAGATGTCTTCGTATTTGGAATTGTTTCTAAGTTTTTCAGTGGCTCTAATACCTATTGCACTTTCTTTAGCTCGTTACCCTGTTTTCAATACGCTAACAGGTGGCTATTTCTGTCAAGTTGTATTAAATTTTGTAATTCGAAGCGTTTTTTTAAAGGATTTTATGCTGCAATTACAAATCATAGCATCTCTGCAGATTCAATACTAAACGTAGCCATAACGACAACAGGCACTCCGTTAACTACTTTTTCTTACCTCCTTTTTCTTAAAATCTTCCTTCTACGATAGAAAGTTGAAATAAAGTGACTAAAATTGTTGATGACTTGCTAGCTACATGTTGACGAAGCAGAAACCCCTTTAAATGTTGGATAAAATTCCTAGAACTAGGAAAAATAAAAAATATGAAAATAACAATTAAACAAAAAACAGGGTTTTTGGTGTAAAAAAGAAAAAAAAAAGTGTTTTCCAAATTTGCGCCGCAGTAGACTTGAGGTTAGACGGAGTATGTGGGGTTCAGTGACAGGCGTTAGTTTAGACAGGGTAGCATCAGTAAGACGGGCTACTTTTCGTCAAACTAAATTATAATACCGTAGCTTAGGTTTGCTGCATTTTAGAAAGCGAAAACATTAACTAACCGGGCAATTTCCTCGGGTCCCGCTAGTCATTAACAAATCTCCCACCGCCAATGAAGAGCCGTCAGATATCTTACTGTTTTCGTTTATATACAATAGAAGGAAATTCGGATTAGGTTAGTTTTTTAAACGGTTTTGAATTAGTATCTCTCCTGTAAAAATGTAATTTGGTAAAACTGCCTCAATATTCCCTAATATTTTACATAGTATAATGTAATTGGTTCATACCTGCGCGCGGTTTGTAAAATGTTTACCTAAATTAAAAGCTGTGACATCGTGACTGTGTTGTGTTATTTATATACCTGTTTTGCTCTGATATTGTAGCATTTTCGCTGCGCTTTCATTATTCGAAACAGATGAAGCGTTTATATATGCGCATAATACTGTTTTATGCCCAAAATATGTTTCTAAAGCAGTGAATTTGGGCCTTTTATAAAGCGAATATCACCCGCAGTTCGCTTTAACGCCGTCAGAAGTAGAACTTACTGCATGCTACCGTCGGACCCTCTGTCAGTCAGACGTCAGAGTAGCTGCGTCCTTCATTAGCCAACAGGTTCTAAAGGCGACGAAAATTTAGTAGCTAGTGTGAATCCGGCTTTAGGGTTTGATTATATATTAGTGGGCCCGTGCGTGAAAAAATTCACGCAATAATCAATATTTTTGCTTAATGTAGGCTGTGCCGAATCTTCTCTGAATTGCTTTGCTTCTTCATTGATCTTCTGTCGGGCTCTTATCCTTAGGTCCTTTTTTCTCTGACTTACCGTTTCCACATTTTCCCGCTCACGCTTACAGCCAGCTCTTCTTCCCTTCTGTAACCTTTCTGCATGTTTCCAGTCTTTCTTGACACTATATCGTATAATCGCTTTATCTCACTCCATTCGTAGTACGTCTTCGTTCTTGACAGTAGGAGTCTCGTTCTTCTTTTACGTTCTCTATCCTCTTTTTCAAACTTGCGTCTTCCAAAGTAAAATCTTGAGCAAAACGCTGCAATAAACTTCAATGCAGCTCCAGTCAAGTTATAAGTAATGTGAGTGCACCGTAGCCATGATACTGTCTTTGATGATATCAGCATCGTTGAAGTTCTGAAATTTTAGCATAAGAAGGAATCTGCTCCTTCAAATTCCGTCAGAGAGACAGTAGGGTGGAAAAAAATAATTGTCTACTGCCCGTGGAAGATCATCAATGCGTGAGTGCTGTCTTGATCATCGGCTGAATTTATACGCTGTGATCCTAGAGAAAAAGTTATAAAATTGGACTCCAGACAAAAAGTTTAGAATACAACAAGAAGGGAAACTCCATGGCGGGTTTTATCACTGTCACTTCAAACGGGCCCTAGGTGGCGCTAGTGTCGTTTTAAGCAAGGAGGTTCGATTTGTTATTCAATCTCCCGCATGTTTTGTCGTGCCGCGTCCGATGCGTCGCAATCAAAACTTGCCAAAAATAACGGTATTGTAGCAATCAGGGTGTGCAATGGAGGTTTTATAAGTCCTGGTAAAACTCCGGTAAAACAGTTTCACAGGGGTTTTACCAGGCTTTTACCAGGGCTGGTAAAACCTCCATTGCTCATCCTGGTAGCAGTTCCCTACTATAAACCTACATTAGACCACGATATTTTTGATAATTAGAAACAATAAATCAATAAACTGTATTTTATACCCAATGATGCAATATTCCTTAAGGTTAGAAGCTTAGAACTGGTTCTGGTAACGAAACCAAAGCTAAGGGTGACGTTTTAGCTACTTTCGAAGCAGCGGCGTGGAGTAATAAGCACTAATACTGATTCAATACTAAATTAAACAGCACTATATCTAAAATTAGGCATTTCTGACGTCTTTGACTTAGAAATTCATTGATTCATAAATTTATTAAGCATTCAGAACATGTTTTTTTAAACTTTGACGCTTACGTTCTCGTCATGCACCGCCATATTAGAACTTGTACATAACATATAGCATTTTAATGTTATAATGTGTCCATGAGTATTGAATAAAGTTTAACATTAGGCAAATGAAATGACATCAAAGTGCCACCAGAGGGCGATAGAAATTGGGATAAAATATCTGCACATACTTTCCGCTCTTGTTGTATTCTAAACTCTTTGCTCCACAAGCTGTATACATATTGTTCCGGTTTCAAGAAGTGTTTCAAGCAAGAAGTGTCGTCTAATAAAGCGATAAGGATACAACTTTCACCATCTTCTGCAACCTGGTCATCGATCTCTATGAAAACGTAACTTAATTACAAACTGTACAACCTGGCCTATTTTTTGCATATTTCCCTGAGAGTGGACACGATGCGTTTTATTATATAAGGCTTTGATGGATGAAAAATGAGGTATCACTGATGAGCTCATAAACAACAGCTGTCAGATAAAAGCTGCTTCTCGCTGGTCATTGACAAACTTGGAACTTGGAACTTTTGCTCCATTTAAGCGTATCAGACGTTAAGTGGAAAGGTTGACAGGCTCATTGCTTGTCACTCATGACAAGGCGTGTGAACGGTGCATTGCTTTTGCGTAAAATGTTCTCCTCTGTACAACATAGTTACAGATTAACCATAGATTTGCAAGCGAAGTGGTTCTAATTACAAGTGTATTTTTGTAACAACGACCTACATTTATACTTACGTTATTGTTATGTTGCATTTCATAGGAGAAAAAAAACAGTTTAGTTGCAACAGCAGTTGTTAGGCAGTACGAAAGGTTCAGTTTATGTATGTTCTGCATACACTGCAGTAAAGCACTAAAATAAAATGATCTGCTTCAGACCATGATTAAGTATCTCATAAGTAGTAATGTGTCTTCAGATATCTTTTTGCTCTTTTTTAGAAAACAATGTAAGTTAAGGGTAGGTTCACTTTATAAAGCTCCTGAATTGAGTGATTTTGAAATTAGATTGAACAGAAAACAATTAGAATTTGCTTAAAAAAATAGTTGGTCTAAGCTGTCTTGATGTTCAATTATTTTTTTTACATTGCAACGTGTAACAGACTCGTACTTGCACCATGTAAAATGTTTACCTAAGTTAAAAGCTGCAACGTTATGGCTGAGGCGTGATACGTGTTTTACTGTGAAATTGTAAGTTGTTTAGAATATTTTCGCTGCTCTTTCGTTATTTTAGGCAAGTGAGGTGTTTATATATGCAACCAACTCTTTTTTATGTCCAAATTATATTTCAAAATCAGCGAATTCGGGCGTTTGATGAAACGAAGCTCACTCGAAATTCGCGTCGACTGCGTCAAAAATACAACGTTCCACTACTTCACAATATATATTATTGTTGGAGCATTATGACTCCATCGTAGTGACATTGTGCCAATGAAAAAATGTGGACGTAATCTACTTAGATTTTGCTAAGGCTTTTGACAAGGTTGACCACGGAATCCTATTGTTGAAACTTCCCCGCATTGGTATCCGTGGAAAATGCCTTCGGGGGCTTGGAGCATTCCTGTCAAATAGAACGCAAAGTGTAATTGTCAACAACAAAGTGTCATCCAGACAGCCGGTACTCAATGGAGTACCACAAGGCACCGTGCTTGGACCTGTTCTCTTCCTCATCATGATC
>LQNS02278143.1:5757605-5797452 GCA_001587735.2 Parhyale hawaiensis | reverse complement strand
TATGGATCCGCAGGAGGGTCCAGTGAAGGTGTCGGGCAACTTTATCGTGCCTGCGCTTGTACTCCTTATGCGCCAGCACTCCGCATTCGCTTATGACGTGGTTGATGGTTTCATCCGAGCTCCTGCAGATTCTACAGGTACTAGGGACGTTTCTCTTGTCAATTTTCCTTTGGATATGCCTGGTTCTGAGGGCTTGCTCTTGAGATGCCAGGATAGTGCCTTCTGTTTCCCGTTTCAGCTCACCCCTCAGGAGCCAGTTCCATGAGTCGGGGACTATTTTGTCCTGAACAGCCTCGAGGTAAGGGCCGGACATCTTCATGCTCTTCAACTTGTTAGTTCACTCGAGGCGTCGTCGCTCTTTGAATTGCTCAGCCGTTTCGGTCTCCTTCAGCAACTTCGCCTCGATTAAGCAGCGTGCCCACGGGTCGTCGCTCTCTCTGAAGTGTTGGGAGAGAGCGCGTTTCTCCGCTTCGGCGCAGTCCCCGACGCTGATGAGGCCATGGCCCCCCTCTCTTCTGTAGAGATAGAGTCGGTCTACGCACGATCTTGGGTGCAGTGCTCAAAAGAAGGCCATGAGCTTCCTAGTCTTGATATCCACGTCAGTGCAGTCCTTCATTATTATTATTATTATTATTAAATAACACCGGACTGGCGACGTGGGAACGGAGAAACTCCATGAGGTTAACAACCCCCCACGCAACCTGTCCAGCGGGTGACGAAAACAAAAGAATGAAAAAAGAAAGAAAAAAAAGAGAAAAAAAGATCCAAGATCACGGAGTAGCTCTGTGTATAGATCGTTTAAAGCTGCCAATACCCGCACCAGCAAGACAGAGTCATCAAGACCATTCCAAACATCCACACACGATGGAAAAAAAGGAGGGAAGACTGGCCCGTACGGCATTGTAAGGGTTCCAAGGCAAACTCATGAAGAGCACTAGTACGTCGAGTATACCTCACCCGAACAAATGGATCCGGAAGAAACTCAGACAGTGGATGACTGAGGCAGTTATAGATTTAATACAACTTGATGTTTGAAGGCAGATGACGCGTGCTTTCTGAAGTATTGATGTCAATTGACACGGGAGTCATGCATCCGGCATTCCTTCTCAGCAGAATACGCCCTTCTTTTCTTCCACTCTCCTTTAAATTAAGATTGGCCCGGAGCAGAAACTGAAATACTTGCAGTAACGTTCTTGTAATTCAACATCTACCTACGTCGTTCAGGAGTGGCTCTACTGATATAGTCCTTTACTGTAACCTCTCAAGCCGGCTCAGGCATACGGATATTCGTCACAGTCCCATTGTATTCCGTCTGTTCTGAAAAAAATAATTGCTCCACAGCCACAACTTTCATAACAGGAAGTACCCAGCCAAAGGAAATGAAATTTGTAGCTGTGGGACACCTGTTTCATAACAGAGGAATACTACTTCTGCAAAGTTGCCAACAAACGTAATCTATTTAAGCGGTAGCTGGGGGCTGCTGTGGGGCAGAATGCTTGTGTTCTCCAAAGTGGAATTGGTAGCACTGATACCCAGTAATAACAAGATCAAGAAGCAGCGGTACTTTGTGCAATGCATCCCTCCTCCCTCCTCCCTCATGACCTGTGCCCGATAGGTTAGGTGCCTTTTCCTGATTTAGGTAGTGGGAACGTCTGTCGTTTGTGCCCAATTTTCTTCCTTCCATTTTCCTAGGTCTAATGATAATTCTTCGTTCGGTTTTTCCTCGTTTTCCAAACTTGCTGTTCTCATGCGCATTGATGTTCTTTGGGAACTACCTCGTGTATGGGTTCATCGTTTCTGTCGACGTAAGGCAGTGCTGCTTATTTCTTTTCTGGTACATCACCGATGTTGTGGAAACGGATGCTTAAACTATCAGTCCTATATAATAATTCAAGTCATGTTTTTATTTATTTATAACTATACTAGAGAGCCCAGCCGTCAAAAATGACGGCAAAAAATTTGTGATTGAGCTTTTTATCGTTCCGGTTCACAGTATAGCATAATCAAGGAGCTGAATTTTCATTTAAGCAGTCTTCTGAACAGTAACAAGCACAGGAGACAGCGGGGATTTTCCTGAAATGCTAATTTTCTGCCGGCATTTATAATGACGGCTCGGGCCACTATGTATAAATGAAAACACGACGGGTATTATTATATAATACTGATACTGATATGACGATGTAGCTTTCTCTTCAACTGTATCACGGGCACTTGGCAGTAGACAACTATTTCATCTAGCTCACTGGCTTTCTCTAAGAGTGCCTATTTCGCTTCAGAGGCCGAAATTTGAGCACTTCAGTGTAGCAGAGAGTTAAGTATGGACGACGGTAGTATGGATACGGAGCACTAACATTGCATATAAGCTGACTGGAGGGGCATTCAAGTGTATTGCAATGGTTTAAACGAAGACGTGCTATCATTGGAGAGATGAAGCGCCTATGGCTCACAGTGGCATGAAAGACTTGAAGCAGAAGGGTTAAAGAAGGAAAATAAGAGTTGCTAATAAGCATGAGGAGGAAAATGTGGAAACGGCAAGTGAAAGAAGAAAGCAGACATATTGATTACTGCGTGAATTTTTTCACGCACTGGTCCACTAGTTCAGTATAATAATATACTATTAGTCAATCCCAACCATGAATACCTAAACGGTATAGATGGTTGCTTTTTGCCGTCATTTCCGACGCAGGATGCACTACTTAGTCAATTACCCCCGCCAAGCAGGTTATGTTTTCGTCGACTTTGTCTGTATTATTCTGTCCGTCACCAAGATAACTCAAAAAGTTACCAACAGATTTGGATGAAATTTACAGGGATTGTTAGTTATGTTAAGAGGAACAAATGATTAACTTTTGGTGAAAATCCGTCCATCCGTTTGTTTGTCTGCCTCATTTTTCTCAATGCTGTCATAATATATATGGGCCTTACGACCCGAGGGACAAACCCGGGTACCTTTTCCGCTGGAGATGTTGCATTGGCCGCAGTTTCTGCTGACGAGGTTAGTTTTGTAAAGTTAGTTAGGTTCTGTATTTCCTTTTCTGTTCCGCGAGGTGGGCTGTCGATCGATATAGCGCACCTAGTCCGCGGGATTTCTCTCATCTCTCTCGTGTGGAAGGCCGTGAAAGGCCGACCACTCGAGTGTCTCCTACTATGCTTTGCGCCTTGTTTCCTGCCCGTAGTAGCGCGCGTGGGCCACGCGACAAATTATGTAGTATTTAAATACTACACACTCATCTCTGTTGAAATTCCTGAGTTGCGGCTACGGAGGTTAAACAAAGTTTATAACTAATTTTTCTCAACGCCATAACTCAAAATCTTGTGGACGGATTTTTATGAAATTTACAGGTGTTGTTAGGTATACCACGAAGAGTAGATGGCCAAATTTTTGTAATGATCCGTTTGTTCGTTCGTCACAGTTTTTGATTTTATGCTTAGTAGCACAATAACTAAAAAAAATAATGAATGGATCATTACGAAATTTATAGAGTTGTTAGTAATGTTAAAAGACATAAATGGTTAAGGTTTGGTGCAGATCTGTTTATTTGTTTGTTTGACTCATGTTTGTCATAATGTTTGCTAGGAGCATAACGCAATAAGTTATGAACGGATCTCAAAAAACTTACTGAATCTGTTTACACTGTTGAAGGGCATAAATGATAAGATTTTGGTGTTGATAGAAAGAAAATCATGGTCTCAGAATAAATTTTTTTTCGTAACCGTTACCTTGCTTGGCGGAGGTATGCGCTCTCAGAGTGCTCTAGTTTAAATTGTTCCTAAGAGGAAGAATGAACATGTTCTGTATTGTCTTCATTGCCCCGGGTTCTATGTCTTTTCAGCAGAATGCAACTCCTTTCATTTCCAAATGAAGTACTTGCCATGGGGTTTCAGGATCAAGTCTTCCCCCTAGTGAACACGTTCACCTCCTAGAAAGCAGTTATTCTCTTTGTTGTTGCAGATTTGAGGCTCTCGGCATCACGTGCACTGCATCTCCGCGACTGTTGTACTATTTACTGCACACGGTAAAGTCATCTGAAGGTTGAATGGAGCTCCTCGGGGGGCATATGATGGGCCATAGGGTTAGGTTAGGTTAACCGTTAGCTAGGCCTTCAGCACGTGTGTCTTTCGTGCCCACTTTCCTTCCTTCCTGCTGTTCAGCCTCAAGCAGAATAATATTATAGATACTAGTGGACCCGCGCGTGAAAAAATTGACGCAATAATCGAATTTTTTATTAATATAGGCCGTTGCGGAATCATCTCTGAATTGCTTCATTTTCTTAATTGATCCAAAGTCGTGCTGTCAATTCTTAGGTTTTCTTTTCTTTGACTTACCATTTCCACATTTTTCCACTCACGCTTTTCAGTAGCTTTCATTCACTTCTGTAACCTTTCTGTTTCACGTTGTTCTTGACTGTATCGCATAGACGATTCACCTCTCTCCATTCGTAGAACGTCTTCGCTCCTGAGACTGTAGCAGTCTCGTACTTCTTATACGTACGTTCCCTATCTTCTGTGTTAATAATTAGACGTTCGTTTTCAATATTGTGAGAGGCAGATATAAATCTTTAGTAAAACACTGAAATAAACTTGAATGTAACTGTAGCCAGTTTGTATAACTATAAGCGCTCCATAGCCAAGATGCTGTCTTGCGAACTTGAATATCTGCTTCACTGAAGTGGTGAAATTTTTGGGCTATGAAAATTTGCACCGTCAGAGAACGACAGTGTTAGGGATGATATGCGTGATATGGAGCTGGAGGAACACATGGTTAATGGACAGAGGTACATGGAATAGCAAGATCTACTTTAGTGACCTCCTATGAACAGGGATAGTACTGCTATAGAAGAAGAAGAGAAAGATAGCAAGCAAGAAGAAATAGTTGTCTACTACCCGTGCAGAATCATCATCTCGTGAGTGCTCCCTTGGTCATCTGCCGAATTTACGCGTCGTGACCTGAGAGAAAAAATGTTATAAAATCTCGACTTCGAAACTGCATACATATTGTTCCGATTTCAAGAACTGTTTCAAGCAAGACGTGTCTTCAGATAAAGGGATAAGGATCAGCCTTCGTAATCTTCTACAACCTGGTCATTGATTTATAAAATTTTCAGCCTGGCCTATTTTTCGCCTATTGCATTAAGAGCGTGACACGAAAGATACCTATACATAAATATATCAACAAATTAACACACGACGGTGTTTATTATGTTGTGTTGATTTCACCAAGTAGGCAGAATTAATTGTGAAAGAACTTCGTTGTGGAATGGTCATTGCCCTAATGAATTTGTGGGAGGGATGTTCGACTATTGTTGCCTTTAAGTTATTGTTCGCGTATCGTCGTTCCCTGCCGTCTTGACGCAGCAGAGAACTGTGTTTTTGCATGGTTCGCCGATCCACGTGTTCCTGTTGCAGTGATTGATCGTGTGGGCGCGGACGACGTAGCTAGCTTGCTTGCTGCACTCTACATTCCCTACGGAAGTAAATTTGAAGCTTTGTCCAATATGGCCTACATACAGAAGGGGTTAATACTACTACAGGTACTCAACCTGCGCTACGCGTACTAGTTGTTGTACGCGAGGACCTTCCTGAATTACTTTGTGAGGACATGAGTAGATGCATCCCTTACAATAAATTAAATAGTGCCCTTTGTTGTTGGTCTATTTGCGTGTTCTACTTAACTGTAAATTGATAGGCAACTGATCTATTGGAGCTTTTGTGGAATCAGGTGGTACACGGTCACGCGACGGTACGAGACCTCCAAGTACTTCGTACTCGAACCGCATAGATGTTGGAAATCACTGATATTCAGTCTCTCAAGAGTACCGCCTTCATCCGTCTACAGTGAAGAGTAGCGCACCAAACAGAGCTGTGGCACCCGGTGACGAGATTGTAGGGGCTGTGCGCTCCCTCGCCGTTCTGTCATTAACTTCCGCTACAACCGATTGCTTAGGAAATGGCCAGTTAGGGACCCTGGGGACTCATCAGACCAGCGGACACACGGAACAGGTGCGGCGTGTGTGGACATGTCGGGAGCGAAACTGGTCCGCTCCACTCACTTGGAAGATGTGCGTACGGACGCCCAGGGCTTCGATTCTCAGACCAAGCGTTTTGTTAAGGGAACGTATCGTGTCGGTGAAGGATTTGCCGATTGGGAAGTTTATATTGAAAACGAAGAACTGGGTGTTTCTGGAAAATTCTGTTAATAACAATAACGTCCTATGCTCTTTATACCTTGATTCCATCTGTCAACAAGCTTCTAAATGTCTCCCTTGTAAAATTGTCAAGGTTTTCATGTGAAATATGAATCTAATTCATTGCTAATTTCTCCTTGTGATGTCGAGCTAAGGCCATCTACTGCAAACTGTTTTATAATCCCAGAAACAGGTGATAATCCGAGGGAACTAGGTCAGGCGAAAGGGCTGGCTAGGGCAAAACTTTCCAACCATATTCTCCTAGGAGTTTCTGTGGTCTAGATGACTCCCTTTCTGTTGACTAAAGATGGTCGCTTTCGAATCAAAGCAGCTTTCAAACCACGAAGATTATCACAATTGAGATTAGCAGTAATGGTCTGATTGTTGTCTAAAAGTTCGTAGCGGATAATCCCCTCAATGTACCACATTATGCTCAACATGATCTGTTTGGGATGGAGTCCTTCTCTCGGCTGCTGCACTGGTCTTTCTCCTCGATTCTTCCACGATCGCCGACTTTCTAACGTTACGGTAGAGAATCCGTTTCTCAGCACCTGTTACAAGCCTAACCGAAAATGATGATTGAAGCTGTCGCGAAAGCAAAGAATAGGCATAATATAAATTTAAATGATTTAAAATTTCTCTTTTATAAATCGGCAAGTACTTTTGCCCTCACCTGATGAAATGATACACAGTGTATTGTTCCGTGAAAAAGTACTGCTATCACCGCTATAGGATGTTGTCTCTCATTTGTACTACTATTCGGGTTAGGGTAGTTACGTTCGCATCCCATGTTATGGGAAGCAGGGATATCAGGTGGATTTAGTAAACTATTTAGGTACCTTAGTTATTAGCTAGGCCTTTGGGGTGTCCGTCTGTCGTGCCCACTTTACTTCCGTCCATTTTCATACTGATACTTCTGATGCTTTGTTCTCTTCTTCCTCATCTTTCCTGACTTGCCGTTTCCTTGTGCATTGATCCACTCTCCTACATGGGTTCCACTTTTCTATCGACATACTACATGCCCTTTCCATTTTTTCCGTTGAATCACCATAGTTGTGTCTATGGAGCCTCAAGCAACTAATATAATAATACTCAGTAATACTCACACAGTTACATACAAGCTCGACCCGCTCAACGCAAGTGCCCCCAAGTGCGCTTCTGGACATACAGTGTGTTACCTTTGATTATGCAAATACAATTTTTTTACTTTATCTTTCAAGATAAGTGTCTAACTTTGAAATATCAATATCGACTAAATGTATGGTTCTGTTGCAAATATAAATAGCACTTCTAGAATAGATATTCAGCCAATTGCTAAATTTATCATACAATTTGCTTATTTGCGAGTTTTTACTGTTATCTCAAATTAAGCAAAAGTTAATAAAAACGTCATGAAGAGGAAATAAATACAAGTGAACAGGAATATTGTTATGAAACGTCCAAAACCAAGAAATTATGACCAAAACAATTCAATAAGCACTGAAATAAGAGTTCAGTAGTGGTAAACATAAGTCAATTTTGGACATGGCAACCTCCATTTTTCATTATTTGTATAAGGCAATTATCAACAGACTTTGTCAGATTTGATATTTCAGATGGGGAGTAGAATCTGCAGCGGTTTTTACTGCATTCCACAGGCTTACTTTGCTCGAAAACTGCTGACCACCTTCATAGACCTTCCTTTTGATCATTGCCCAGAGATTCTCAATGGGATTTAAATTGGGGCTATTCGCTGGCCAGGTCATAATCCTTTTTGATTCAAATCCTCCATCTGCAAGCCAGTTAGCAGTGTACCGTGCTCGGTAAGAGGGAGCGTTATCGTGCAAAACTACCAATTTCGATCTGCGTGCGATAGTCTGCTCATCAAGCCATGGAATCAAGTTTGCTTCAAGAAACTGGCAGTACCTTTCTGCATTCAGTTTAACTCCTTCTGTCACTTCAAATGGACCAATAAGGGTGTCACCTATTATCCCGGCCCAAAACATTACACCTCCACCACCTTGTTGACGATTAAGCCGTGTCTGTTGAGGTCAGTCATGAAGGACCTACCCAGACGCCCATCCATCTGGATCATAAAGAGTGGCTCTGCATTCGTCAGTAAATATGACATTGGAGAAATCACTTTTCATATGCTCGTAAGCCAATTTGACCCTATTTTCTTTTTAAGTTTTTGTTAGAAGTGGTCGTTTAAATGCCTTCTTTCACATTCCCTAGCTTATGCAAAACCTCACATCTTGTCTTTCTGCTTAGAATTGGGGCTCTAGCGTCTTCAAATATTGCCTTACTAGTAGAAAGTTATTTTCTAGCCATAGAAACCTTCAAATTTCGCATATCTCAAGCAGTCAATATCCTCGTAGAGGCTCTATCCGGAGTTTTCCGGTTGACATTACCTTCAATTGCATAAGCCTTAATTGTTCGGTGATCACTCTGCATTTCCTTGGAAACTTCGAGTGTTGTCTTACCAGAAGCCAATAACGAGGTCACTTTGATCTTCTCTTCACTGGTCAGACCGCTTTTCTTGCCCATGTTGACTAGAGAGTGATGTTGCATAATCTGGCGTAATAGCAGAACCGCGTGCGATAAGCAAATGTCGCCAAAACGTGGGAAATGGTTCCGTTTTATTTTTCTCTCTTTGTTTTTATAGTTACAACATACCTGTGCACTAACTTATTATTAACATTTTAAATGTTTGACACTTATGTTGAAAAATAGTTAAAAAAATTGTTTCTGCATAATCAAAGGTAACATACTGTAAAATGATACTATTTTTTTCTACTCAACGGTGTTTAATATCGCCTAGAATCGTGTTTACACTTCGTCTTAGGATGTATCACACTGACTGTGAAGTACTTTACTGAACACGAAGCGGGCGAATCTAATATTTATAGCTATTATAGTATAAGCTTCCATTCGCTTGAACAGTTTACAGTGAGGGCAAAGACGGTAATCGAAGTAATAGGATCAGATTGTCACGCTAACCGAGATTTTGCTCTCACTTTCACCTCGTACATCGTTTATGCCATCGAATCTCACGGCGCATCCGGGCGACGTTCACCTGCACGTCCACCAACAACATAAACTTGTGATTGTATAAAAATGCCCCCCCCGCACGGCTGCGACCTATAATCCTATCGCAGTACCTCCAGTCGGGAAAATTTCGCTTTCGACCAGTGGCTCCCAAAAGATGGGTCGCAGCTTCCTAGCTGCATGATCGCGTAGTCATTAGTTACAATGTCTATACAGACAAATCTGTCTTTAATACCACCAGAGGTTCAACCAAACACATTTGATTGTGAGGATCAGTGATTGAAGTTCTTCCAGCTAAAGGTAGCTTGCATAACCATGGAAACCATTGTCTCGAGTTGAGGTATTTGGCACACAACTAGAGAAGTATGTCTAGGTATTGTCTAAGCACGAAGAACTTTTCTCGGTCCCGGTGTAGCATGTGGCCTACCTCAAGATGCGTGTTAGGTAAGGATAGGTTCAGTTCAGCTAGAATCGGCGACCGAACTAATGTATACAAATTTTTCTGAATCCCAGGTTAGCCACATACTATACGGGTACTCTTTTTTCTTAGGTGATCATAACTTATTGTTGGGTCGAAAGTTTAGGTGACATTCACTAAAGTTGTCTGTGTGTGAATATAGGTTCCTGCATATTCTTTGTTTCTCGTTGCAATACTTATCCATTGCACCTGTAGTAGGAGGTTGTGTGGATCCGTAGCGTTTGAGCAATAGGGCACGAGTTCAAAGACGTTAAGAATCAGCGTTCAACTAACAAGATTTTTTGTAGCATCCTCGTCATTCACAAGTTCCGGTGCAATTTTTGAAAAAAATATCGAGTTTGGACGCAATGGCCTTTAAATATACGCTGCTGCATTGATGCGAAAGTGAGAGCTGTATAGGCAACGGTCCGAATTTGTGTCCGCAGGCTACCTCTACGGTAGAGAGCATTGCTTATGCTCACAGCAAGCTCAATGTTTTCTTATTTGCTGGGACAGACCACATATTAACCCTGTTCTAGTTAGACGCTGCCAACTCCCTCTAAGGGCTATTTCTCTCATAGAAGTACCGAAGGGAAAGGAATCCTCGTAGCTGAACAGTGCAGCCCCAGTATGATAGGGTTAAAAGCTACATTTTGACTTCAGATGTAGGTACAAGAAATGGTTATTTAGTCCAATGCGTTTTTTATTCATTTCAGTAAGCAATCTTCTTACTGACGGTACGATTTCTAGAAATTTTAAACAAACTCCGTACTTTTGCAATATTGACGATTTCAGTGTTGCATCAGCTATACGGTGAAGAAAAAATGATAAGTTATTCCATTTAATTCTGTTGGAATTCAGCTGCAGTTCATTAACAAGCATGTCCGGAAAAGCTATCACCCTGAATAATAGCATTCCGCATGCGTGTTAAAGATCGCAAAATAAAATCCAATTGAATATTGTCATCAGTTTCCCCAGGCTAGTGGGTCCTCGTACTGAATAAGTTTTATGTTTGTCCTCGCTTCTGTTGACGACTGCGTACGGAGGCCAGGGGTAGATAGGCCATGTTTTTATCACTCTTATTATGCTAAGCAACTCTGGCATCGGCCGTCTATATACCCTGGTCTCCATTGTATTGCTCTCTAAGTTTGGACGTAAACTGTATAGCGTAGCGACTTTATTGCATAGGGAAAACTGCCATGCTTTTCATCTGCCTGTGAGGCAACTTTTTGAGCTCCAATAAGCCCACACTTCTATGCCTGACAGCATCCCTTCTCTGGCGGCGGTATGACAGCGTGTAGAGAGAACCATACACTCTCACGTGACCTAAACAAAGCCAAAGCGATCATTCAGAGGAGTCGAGCTGTGGGTGGGAAACCTGCGAGAGTGCAGTAGACCGTGCCGGTGTTGGACTTCATGTGTATGGACTTGGTCACGTTGTTGCTTTCCAACTTCCGCTGTTGTCTCTTTCACGCTCATGAGTTCTCATTTTTGTGACTGCGATGGCAATACCCAAAGCAAAGTGAAGCTTAGGTTTTGATTCCTCGATGGGAATGGGCACCTTGGATTTTTTGTATTGTCTCACTATGTGATAACACGCAATTTGTTGGTTTGTGGTTTGCTTGGTTGGTTGGTCTTCTCGTTGCTGTTGCTATTTGCGTCACCCACTGAATAGATAATCCGTGTTGGCAATTACTAGCCTATTAGTCAACTAACCAGTAACCGGTTGCACTGAAAGATTCGACCTGGAAACATTTTTTTACTGATTATCATGGATACAACTGTCAAGCAAGTGAAAGAATAAATAGAGCTCAAATAAATTTGTTTGATTAAACCTTTGTAACGACCCCTATACCCCCTCAGAGGGCACAATATGGGCCGCAGGATATAGGACTGGGTTGAACACAGGTTCGCTCCTTCAATTTCAAGGTAGGTGCGGCCTCTGGACTAATTTAGTTGAACAGAGTCGGAGTCGAAGCGATAGGAGTCGGACAATTTTGGGCATAAGGAGTCGGAGTCAGGAGTTGGTTGAGCCTAAGAGTCGGAGTGCTGAATCTGGCGAATGAGCCTCACGAAGCCCGTAATTAGAGGAGAAGTTCTAATAGAACTTGTTATTGCTCGTATTGTTTAATATCCAAATGGCGCCACCCAGCGTCTCGTAAATCAATTGCATCCTTAGAACAAGCCATGTGAGTCGGAAATTCGAAGAGGTAGTAAATTCTTTACAGCCAAAATTACTCGAACGTAAAGTTACTTCCCAAATGGATCGTTCACTTCGATCCTTTGACTTCATAGCCTACCGTATAATATGTACCTTGTTGCAGCTGGCTGCAGTTCCTGCTGAGAAAGTTGGTTTGTTAGGGTAGGTAGACTTTCAATACCTACAGTACCTCCGCTTCTGTACTGCGTGGTGGGCCACCGAATGGTGGTAAGCCACCCATCCTATGGGACTCCTATCTGTTTCCATGCTTGTGGGGGTCACGCAATAGACCTTCCGCACAAGTGTTTTCTTCCTTCTGTTTCCTTCTCTTATCGTTTTTCGTTTCTCTTCCTGCTCTGCTTTACTGAGCGAGTTAGCTCAGCCGAGCCGCGTAGGTTTGGAGATGCTTTGCGCCTGATTTCCTCGCCAGTGGTGGCGCACTGAGTCAACCGAGACTCTCCAGCAAGAATGCTGAGATAAAATATTTCTACCTAACTATGTAGAACGACCGAGTCTGCACTGTACGGATCACTTATTGAGTGGATACAATGGTACAACTATGACTATAATAATAAAAATAATATTATTATGTAGCTAATAGTGTTATCGCTAAGGGCAGGGCAAGATTATGCTATGCAGTGAAGGGTTTAAAGGTTAAGTTCCTTTCCGTTTTTTAATTAAATGTTTTTGAAAGGTTTAATAAGAAATAACTATCAACTAATCAATAATATATTCTCCGTTGCCGCTTACAACCTTTTCCCAACGTTCTAAAATATTTTCAATACTGCGTTGGTAGAAACAATCCAGTTTTGACTCTGGGAAATTCATCCAACAAGGCTTTCAATTTTGCATCATTATTGAGCACAACTCCGCGCATAGCACATATTTATGTACAGGCACGGCACTATTTTTGCTTCCAATGACGATTATGTAAAGAAATCTTGCTTGTGTTCATGAGTTGAGCGGTGACGAGCAAGGAAACCGGCGGAGATTGTGGCTCGTTAATTTTTCGTTGCTGTCACTTAAAGTGCGTGGAACCCAGGATCCATGCTACTGAATCTTTCCCATCAAGTGAAAATGGTGGGAGCATTCCATTTTCTGTGTCAGTTCCTTTGTCGTTTGACGAGGATGTTCGTGCAAAAGATAATTCAAACATTCCCCATCGATCTCAACTGGACGACCAGGATGATTTGAGTTTTTGAGGTCAAAATTTCAATTTTGAACTTGGTAGTATTCCAAAAACGAGTGGTCCTTTTAGCTATGACACTCATTCCATACTCGGCGCGAAGAGCGTGCGTAGCTTTTGTGGCCTTAGAACCTTTGTTAAAAGCAAATGGGAGATGTCGAAAATACTCCTTTTCTTCCACTGAACAGTCCATTTTGGCGGGATAAAAAACAAAAAATTAATTATGACTACTCGAAAACAAGAATATCTAGACTGCAGATATCGAAAAAAAATTAATATTTTTCTAACAGTCGCTTCCAAAATTGAAAAATACAATACATTCGAAAATGGTAGAGAAAAATAAACCGGCAAAAACTTGAAAATTTCCAGCCCAATACATCGTTCACTCCACAGCAGTTTCATGGTATTTACATTTAGGACAAAGTTAGGGCAAACAATATTGAAACTAGAGCACTCTGAGAGCGTATACCTCCGCCAAGCGAGGCAACGGTAGCAAAAAATTCAAATTGGCTCTGAAACCATAATTTTCTTTGTGTTAACTCCAAAATCGAATCACTTGTGTCTTTTGACAGTAACAACAGCTTGTGCAATTTTCTTAAAGATCTGTTCATAACTTTTAGAGTTATACTGCTAACAATTGTTATGACAAACATGAGTCAAACATCCAAATGAACAAACCGATCTGCACCAAAATTTAATCATTTATGTCTTTTAATATTACTAACAACCCCTATAAATTTCATAAGGATCCACTCATTATTTTTTGAATTATTGTGCTAACAAGCATAAAATTAAACACAGTGACAAACGAACGAACGAACAGACGGATCATTATAAAAATTTGGTCATTTACTCTGTGTTATATACCTAACAATTCATGTTAATTTCATAAAAATCCATCCATAACTTTTTGAGTTATGGCAGTGAGAAAAATGAGGCAGACAAACAAACAAACAAACAAACGGATAGACATATCTTCACCAAAAGTTAATCATCTGTTTCTCCTGACATACTTAACAAGCCCTGTAAACTTCATTCAAATCGGTTCAGAACTTTTTGAGTTATCTTGGTGACAGACAGACAAACACACAGACAGAGAGACAAACACGACGAAAACATAACCTCCTTGGCGGAGGTAAAAATTGACTACATTCCAGTTGTGTACTCCCGCTGCCCGCCCTACTTCTTTCTAGTCACTTGCTCTACCACGGCGGTCCTCATCTCCTCAGTCCATCTGAAGCGCAGCCAACATTTGGCAAATTTCCCCCTCTCGTTATTGAGGAAAATGCACCGTAATGTTTGCAGTAGCAAGATGCCGTCTGCTGGCTCGGCTATTTGCCGTAATACGAGAGTGTGCTCACTCGGCTGCTGCTCATCTCTGTCGCTGAGCGCACGGCCGCGGCCGCCGCAGCGCTCTGTGCTTGCTTTCCTTTGTGTTACTTCGGTCAGTCGCTAATGCTGCGGCGCTGTTGTGTACGTACTGAGCTCTTCCTAAGTGAACCGACTGTTCGTTGCGTTTTTTTTTTTCTTGAGGACGCTGGCGCTGGCTGATGTGGTGTCTGTAGAAGTCTCATTGAATACTATGGCTGTCGGCATCTTGTTGCAAGCTACGAGAAATTGTAGCTCTAATATCACTGGCAACGACTTTAACCCGCCCACAGTTGGTGCTTCCCGAGATTTCAAACAAAAGTAATGTTCAATGTACACTTCGACGCACATTCATTAAAACAGGTAGAGATACCATTGGAGGCTTATTGGAAGGCTTGTTGCTGCGTTGCCACACCTGCAGTTAGGGTGTCCTTCTTAGATGATAGACTGTGAGTATGGGTTAACCTCCTGTTACTGTTTCGGTGACGGGATGGAAAGAACATTTAAAATTATTTCCAGATAAGCAACAGTTGCAAAAGCCAGTTAGAAATTGTAAGCGTGAATTTCAGTCTTAAAACAAACTCAGTCGACACCAGCTCGAAAAAAAGTTTAAGTTTGTTGGGAAAATGGGGCTCTTCATGTAACAAGCTATAAAAGGCAAACCATCATTTTTTTTTTAGAGTTGTACCACAGAGCAACGTAAAGTTCATGGAGTGTCTATGACCGTCTTTTTGTGACCACCTTGCGGATCATTCCGACTGATCCCGCATGATCCATGCCTGGGTTTTTGTGACCACTTTTTGACGTGATTCTGATAGCAATTAACAGTGATCATTGGTGAAAATTGATCGAACCGTAATTTCACCAGCGGGCTGATCATACTTGAACAAAGAGTAATTCCTGCCGTTAGACAAGCAAAAATTCAAAATTTGCAATGTAAAATTCGTGATGTTTTCTCATGTTTAAGGATAAATTGCGTAATATTATGATTGTTTGTATTCTGACTTGCAGAGTATTAGTTTCGTTACAGCGGGGGCACACTATCGCAAAAATTGCTCAGTCCCACAAGTTTTGCCTTCGGCCGTCTTGTGGCCGTGACTACTACTCATTGTGCTTGAATGTCAGCCTAAAACTGAGCGTCATTGCAACTGTAAAAGTAAAGGTAAAGTCAACTTAGACCACACCCTTACCCGGGAAACCAACATGCACTAGTTTGTGCTGCGGGTATAGGCCCACTGGCCCCAGATGAGTAAGTGTAGTCGCAGTCGCCTTCGGGTCACCATAAACTATGGCGCCAACTTGACGGAAGGAACAAATGACCCGAGACCCCCACCCCCTCATCTGTGAGGGGGGCAGTTCCGCCACAGCGCTGTGCATGGACACACAACTGCCGAGTCAGCACACCTAGATCTACAAAGAGCTCGAGTGTCGGAGTATCGAACCAGCGAGCAATACAAGGTGTTAGAGCTGAGCACTTAAGCATGCAGCTACCGTGGCGGTAACTGTAAACTATCACAGAAGTAGAAGGTACTCTAAAAGCTTCACCGTTGCTGCTTGTTATAACGTTACAAACTGCAAAACACGACTCGTATACCTTATGTATTATTTTCATATTCATTTCAGTCCAAGCCGTAGCCTAGGGCGCTGCAGCGCAATCGAATACTAGTTGCATTGCAATGCAACTTTGGCGAACGTGTGCCCACGCTCTTAGTTTTATGTCTGTGCATGTTCAAAATGTATTGAATACTGCTAGTTCACTTATCCATTGACTTCAAAATAAAAATATTTAGTAATCCATTCCCCACAGTCTCTTGGGTAAATACGATTGGAATCTAAATTTTGAAATTAGACATGGCGTCTCTGGAGTGTTTACATAGTCATTGGACGGTTCTGTGCTTTTCAGTGATCACGATGATATTGATCACGGTGATTCTGATCACAATGTACGCGCTATTCTCGTATGTTTTTGGTTTATTGCGCACAATAAATAAGTAGGTACACAATAACTCTCTAAATTAGAAAAGGTCTCCGAACAATTTAAACGCACTCCAAAAGCTCCCAATCGAAAATTTAGGGGCATTTATCGGCTGTCTATAGGATAATAGTTAAGGACATCCAATAACGTCGGATAAAGGCCTACAAATTTTCGATTGGAGTGACGGAACAACTTGAGCACTAACAAACACTTTTAAGCACCAACAAACACTTTTAGGAACCAACAAAAATTTTTAAGTACTAATAAAAATTTTAAACTCTAACAAAAAATTTTAAGCACTAACAAATTTCAAGCACTAACAAAATTATTTAGGCGCTAGCAAAAATTTTGATAGTGCTTACAAGTATTTTAAGCGCTACAAAATGTTACGATTTTTAAGCAGCTTAAGCAAAATAAGCTTTATGCATTTATTTCAAGCAATGTCCGGGCTCTACGCATCACCTTACATGATTGTGATTGAGAGAATTCAACGCAAAGCAGTGAAATTGATATCCTAGCTGAGTGACTAGTCCTACGAGCGTCCACTTCAAGAACTCGGACTCATCTCTCGAGCCAAGATGACTCAGTAGTAGCTTGTTGAAGCATTCAAGCATTTGAATAACTTCAATTAACGGCGTTCCGACAACGGGAGTTTTTAGAGACATTGATGATCGTCTCCGGAACAACGGATAAAACTAAAATAATCTTAACATCGTAGAATTTCACTAAGTCAGCCTTTTTTCCCGTACTTCATAGCGAATAATTGGAACATACTGTCCTCGGACGTTGTCGGTGCGGAGACACTCAGCGCGTTACACTGGGAGCAGCACCCTCCATAACTACGAAGTTACTCCTATGGGACTCGCTAACTCTTGACGGCTAAAGTTCTTGAGACCGGTTTGTTTCATTGTATTTTTCATGCCCCGTCTAACTTAACGTCTCCTGACCCTGAAAATGATGCTTCGTTCCACTACTGTTCATACCTTATCTAACTTAACTTCTCCGAATTCCTACGGGTATTGTGCATCTAACCGTGCTTGCACAGTCACACATTGGCTCAACTTTTAGAAGATGTTATTTTCACCCAATGACAATAGGGCTTGGTGAGTCCCGCCTACTGTCCGGTAATGGACATATTCATTGGTCGATCGCCAACTATCTAGTCTAACATGATGCATCGAATTGGTTATGTAACTTGATGCCTACTCTCTCTATAGTAATTGTTAAATACTGTTTTAGTCGGACAGCGGCAATTTATCAGTTGTGATGGGAGGTCGAACGTCTCTGTCACGGCGGAACACCAACAAGCAATGCATGCAATATTCAACCGTCTTAATTTCTACCACGATCTGCAACTTATTTTTAAGTTTCACCCGTATATATAGGTTCTCAACAGGATTGCCACAGTCTCCAACCCGGCCTAATTTTCGCTGATCTTTTTAAAAACTTCAGCAAGGTACGCATATATAAATAAGCATAGAAATATATAAATAAATATATCCATAATCACACGTTCGTTTCTATCATATTTTCTTAGTAGTATCAACTTTGATTTTTTACGTTAATCGAGGTGCAATTAATAAATTGAGGTTTCGGCATCAAAATCGTTGCCAAGTTGAACGGGTTTCACACTAAGACTACCTACCTTAATCGGGGTTGTCCTGATTTATCCTGTGTCTTCTACTTTTCTGCTATAATTGTACTAAACAAAAAATTATGAAAGTGAACATCATGATACTAATTTAAGCCATTTAATTCTGGCCAACAAGATGAACATCTGTGATCGACTCTTCACATTTTTTTATGTCTCATTAAATTTTTATTTTTTTATCGCTACCGGTATTCACAAGCCGCCGACCATGAAAATAGCTATGTAAGGCTACGTGTCCACATCCGTTGGTTGTGCAACTAATAAAATATCGCACATTTGATCCACCTCTATTTAGTGCATAAATTAACTATCGATTATGAGCTTCTTTTTCTGAGACAATCATAGTAAAACGTACAACTCATTCATGCAAAATTAGAACATGGATCCCCGGTTTTATCGACGTGCTGTTTGTCTCCTATTTTTTCCTCTGTCAGATCATCCTAGATGTCGAGACGAAGGCTTAAGTTATTCAATAATCTAAACCAATAATCTGCAACATTAAATACAGTCTTACCAGCGGCAAAGGATTAACAAAATCCTCCAAACAAGAATCTGGTCACGTTTACAAAAAACGCTGTTTGAAGTACCGTCCGTAGAGAAGTTCACTCTCAGGGACGAACTACCACTTCAAAACTCAAGAGCGGCGACTTTTTAAATTTCCTCTCGGTTGCTTGGCCTCCAATTGTGTTTGGGTCTTGTAATATAAGAGTTCCCTGAGCCGATCCCACCGTCTTGCCCACCTCGGGTTCATTATTTCATGCTGTTCTAATTTTATTCCGTGCATGTCCTCAGGGAGGCCGCGTTGCAAATTCAGTCCGAGTTTCTTTGAGCTCCATCTTAATATCCCCTGAGGACATCCAGTCGCTGAAGGTTTCTTTATATCCTGGAGGCAGCACGGCAGTCCTGCGCTTGATGATCCGCACTGCAGCATTTTGTGCTCTGCGAAGTTTGTCCCGACTCCTCCTACCTGCCAGCCGGCCTGGCTCGTGGTGCAAAGGGTTCTTGCGCTGTACCGCAGTCCCCTGTACTGGTGGACTTGTGCTGCGACACACACTGCAGTCCCCTGCACTGGTGGACTTGCGTTGCATACTGTGTTGTGGCACACACTGCAGTCCCCTGCACTGTGGACTGCTGTCGTGTACGGCGCCGCTGCCGTGTCTCCATCAGAGCATTTAATATCTCTGCCAAGGGATACTGTTTTTGCCAGCATTTCTGTACCAGTAACTCAGGAAGTTATGGACGGATCTTCATGAAATTTACAGAGACTATTTGGTGTTGCTAGGAGCAAAAGATAACTAATTGTTAATATTTATCAGTTGTTTGTTTGTGTGTTGGTTTACAACAGAATTCAAAAAGCACGTACCTCTGGACCTACATAAAAGTTTCAGGAGCTGCTAGGCGTGTCACTAGGAACTGATGGCTAAGTTGTGATCAGAGGTCGGCGTAGCGGCGCTACAAATTTTGTAGCGCTGGCATATGTAGCACCGCTACTTTTTAGCACTACCTACTTTACTACCGTTACTTTACTTCTATACCAACCAAATTACAAAAATGCTAAAATAACACTCAATTTATGTTAATATGTATCGATCAGGTAAAAATAGGGCTAATATTTACTCTTTCGGCTAGTATGATAGATGCATATAACTAATATGAAGTATATTTCTTTATGGATTGACACGTCCTGAATCCAAGTATCGCTACCGTGTTTCGGGGAAATGCTCATTTTTCGAGATGTTTGACTTTGAAGTTTTATTTTCCTCGATCTATTACTGAAGAAAAGGATTCGGGCGTTAATTTTTAATGTTTTGATGGCATATATAAATGGAAGGACACATTTCGAGACGTTTTACACGAATGCCATTTTGCGCTCATTGCCAATGCTTGGTTTTCGAGATGTTTGACTTTGAAGTTCCCATTGTTTTCCTATGGAATAAAATACCACGCAATATGCCACTTTGCGTTAGGAAGCTTTTTTAATAGTTTTTTTAGGTTAGGTTAACACAGTTTTGATTATTGTGAAGCCGCCGGGTATTTTCTCCCATAGGAAAGCAGTGGTAGCTCCGGAGTCAAATATCTCGAAAACTGAGCGTATGAGATTGGAGTGTCATTCGTGTGTAGCGTTTAAAAATTTATCCTATTACCTGTGTATGGCATCGGGATGTTGAGGATTCTCGACCAAATTTTTGCTTCAGTATTAGATGGGGAACTAGAGCACTCTGAGAGCACACACCTCCGCCAAGTAAGGCAACGGTAACGAAAAATGCAAATTGGCTCTGAAACAATGATTTTCTTTGTATCAACTCCAAAACCTAATCATTTAATTGTGCCTTCTTATAGCATTAAGAGTTTCTGCAATTTTTTGAAAATCTGTTCATAACTTTTTTAGTTAGCCCTATGTTACGAACAAACATTATGACAAACATAAGTCAAACATGCTAACGAACCAACAGATCTGCACCATTTAATGATTTGTCTTTAATATTACTAACAATTCCTGTAAATTTAATAAAGATCTATTCAACAATTGTTGAGTTATACTGCTAACGAATATTATGACAAACATAAGTCAAACATACAAACGAACCAACCGCTCTGCACCTAAATTCATTCATTTATGTCTTTTAGCATTACAGAAACTGCTGTAAGTTTCATAAAGATGCATTTAAAACTTATTGAGTTATTGCGCTATCAAGCATAAAATCAAACACAGCGACAAACACACCAATGAATCAACAGATCACTACAAAAATTTGGTCATTTACTCTTCGTGATATACCTAACAACTCGTGAAAATTTCATAAAAATCCGTCCATAACTTTTTGAGTTATGGCATTGAGATAAATGAAGCAGACAAACAAACGGATAGACGGATCTTCCCTAGAAGTTAATCATCTGTTTCTCCTAACATACCTAACAATCCCTGTAAATTTTGTCTAAATCCGTTTGTAACTTTTTGAGTTATCTTGGTGACAGATCGACAGAGAGACTAACAGACAGACGAACCCGACAAAAAATATTATCTATTTAGCGGAGGTAAAAATAGAACTGCAAAGTCCAACGTCTTGAAAAGTGGGCGTTTCCCCGGAGGGCTGCTGTGATTTGGTATTCAGGACGTGTAAATCTGCAGGGAAACACATTTCATATGTATCAATTTCACTGGACGAAAGGGTAAATAATTATATATGATGATGATATAATAAAGTAATGTTTTAAGAAGTATAAAAGTAATAAGACTTAACGTTTGAGTGACGTTAAGTTATACCGATTCATAACTCATAAGTCTTCCAATAAGGAATGAACGCGTTTGTTACGAGAATGAACGCGTTTGGTACGAGTATCATACGTGTTCCGCTTGGGTTTGCGTTACTGGCTGATCGACTACCGCAAGAGTACCGCACAGTGCATAGAAAGAAGTGGAGTACCGCTCAGTTACGCTTGCAGAGCCATATGATGTGGTTGTCGTCATTAGGTAACGTCTCTCACGTTTCTGCTCGCTTTAAATTGCCATTACTGGGAATCACTGAATAAATTTATTACAAAAAGATCCACAAGTGAAGCAACTTTAATTGAAGTTGTAACTGATGCAGTTGAAAATACTGAAGTAGAATTTCAAAGTGAATCAGGCACTCAAAGTGTTAAACAGAGCGATCCGTGGCCGCTTATATCCAAATATAAAGAGTTCATGAAGCTCAAAGAAAGCAAAGCAGTCTTTCGCGCTCAATGTTCTCTCCAGAATTCCTATTTCATTCTTTCTCCGCATACCAACAAAAGATTCTTCTGAATCTCTGTGCGTCTCATATCTTGCCTGTCCCGTAAGCACACATGCTGATGATAGTGACGCTATATTGAAATTTCATCTCATATTTAAAAAAAGTAGCGCTAATAGTAGCGCCGCTACCTTGTGCTTAACGCTAGGGCCGCTACTTTTCTAATTCTGTAGCGGTACCGCCGCTATGTTTTTAAGCTTGTAGCGGTAGCGCCGCTATATTTCTGCTGTAGCGTGCCCACCTTTGGTTTTTATGCTGGTCGGAAACCCTGGATTCTGGGCCATTTTTAAATTTTTCGTCTGCATTGCATTGGTTGGCGGAAGTCTGCGCGTTCGGGTAGCTTCTGTAGTAGTTTCCGCTGAATGCGCTTCGATTATTTGTGGTACTAACAGTTGTTGACGTTGCAGTGGAGGAACGTACCAAGAAGTACCGTAAAGATGATAATGTCAGAAAAAAACGTATCCTTCTTTTTCCAAAGTGCTGGCGCTGTTCTTAAGTAAGAAAAACTTCCCTATGAGAATATTCGACCGTCCAAGAAGTTGAATGGGATTTCAGCTTTTGTGGCGGCCAAAAATTCTGATACAGATAAATAGGACGACCAAATATATTGATTCCTACCATAGCATTTACTTCAGTTGTACCAGTGACTCTACCTTTGTTGATGCTGGTTTTTGCAGTTTTAAGCAAATTGTAAGCAGAGTGATTCTGTGATCTTTAGTTCTCTCTTTCTCTTTCCTCTTTCTGGGCTGGTTGCACGGGGGTTGATCACCTTATGGAGTTTCCTTCGTTTTCACGTCGCCAGTCTGGTGTATTTTAATGATACAGTAATACTGTACTCTTGCTTTGCTGCGAGCTGTGCGCTCGCCGACATTCGGTGCTTTATTTCGTTCCGACTTTGTCTATGACGGCCACACAGCAACGACTTTTCTGATGTATTCTTAGTGCGGTGATTACGTCATTGGCTGCTTTACTTGGAGCATGTGACGGTATTCACGTCGCTGACGTATTTAGTTACTCTGCTGGTTTTCTGCTGTTGGGCGGCCCAGCGCGAGTGGACGGGGCAGCAGCGGTTTACCATTCATCTTTTACCATTCTTTTTAAATACCAGTTAACTTTTTTTAAGTTTATAAATTTTATAGCAGTGGCATTTCGATTGTGTGGCGACATTTTATAGAATATTGCCTTGCCCTCCTCCCCGCCGCACGGTGAAGCTATTAGAATATAATAAAT
Organism: Parhyale hawaiensis; assembly: GCA_001587735.2. Lineage (NCBI taxonomy): Eukaryota > Metazoa > Arthropoda > Malacostraca > Amphipoda > Hyalidae > Parhyale > Parhyale hawaiensis. The sequence goes on along the minus strand of LQNS02278143.1, from coordinate 5,774,403 downwards.
ACTATGTAATATCATCGCTGTTTGCTTCCGTCTCTGCTCGGAACGCGTACCTCACAAGTCCTTTCAGCGCTTTCTGAGGGTCCGGAAACTATCCGTACATTCCTTCACAGTGATACGTTCCAGAATTTCCCAAGTAGCTATATATGGAAGTTTGTCCGGTGTTTGCGAAATGTACGTAACAGCGAGGCGTTTTAACCTTGTAATTAATACAACTGGAGACGGGCAAGCAGCTTGTCCATTTTAGCAGGGAATGATCTTTGAATAGCTTCAAGTTGTTTTAGTTATTTCTGGTGCTAACTTCTAAGGTGGGGAACATTGCTTCCACAGAGTGAGGATCACTATTGCTTCGCGCGACAATAAAGTTCGTATAACCCATCAGCTATATCTATATAATGTTTTGGTGCCTCATCTTGCATTCTCGCTAAGATCTATTTAAACTCGTTTGCAATTTCGTGTCCGTTAGTAGTTGTATACATTGTGCATGGACTCGGCGAGTGTCCAGTTTTTTCCATAGTAAAGCGACTAGGACTATAACCCTTTCGCTACGGAAAATTTGCCTTTATATGAGGTTCTATAAAAAGCTCATAGAAGACACTATCATTGTTGTCACTTGAGCTCACTTACAGTTTAGTTCAGTCGAAGATAAAACACTATCACTGACTCCAGACAGGTTGTTGAATATTTTGTCGATATTTCCATAGCAGGAAACAACGCACTTTTTTTAATAATCAAAACTTTGATGCGGGACTTATACGTCTCGTCAGTATCGAAAAGGTCAAATCATGTAATTATTTGTTGATTATCAAAAAATACATGCCAGATCAAATGGAACAGAGCGTCAGCCTTCCATTGTTCGCCCAGTAGCTAGCATTTGTGTGTCGTCAACAGGTAAAGAGGGGGCGGCATGGTTGCCTCGGTGTCCCATGTCTTTCTTTATGACGAAAATTAGTACAGGCCCCAGCACGGTGCATTGCGGTACTTCTCTGAGTAACGACTGTCTTTATCATTCGGTTTTGAGCACCTGGGTTCTATTTGTTAGAAATGCTTCAAGTCACCGCTTACATTTTTATGGGCACCCAAACGGTAAAGTTTTAGCATTAGAATGTGGTGGTCTCCCTCAGAATATAAATACATTAAAGCGTAGTTAATCAAAAAACTGAAATTGTGTGTGTTGTCCAGCAAAAAAGTGCATCTGGCATCAAGACATGATCCAATCGGGGTTGCAACCCAGACACACGGTTACTCACTATAATATTAGCAAACAAAAACCTGACTTAGATGAAATGCAATCGTCATATCCGCTGCAAATAGCCCCGCAATAGTGTAACATAGCTTGTAAACAATTATTTTTATTTTCTGAATTTCACCATTTGTTACAATAGTATTATTATGAAATTTATTATATTTCAGATTGTTGATTGTCGAAACATCCATATTTTAAATAGGCATGTCTTTTAGGTCGATCGTCTTCGCATTAAACCTGGTTTTAAATTTGTGTCCTATTTTACAACCGAACTTGATAAATCTAGCATTACTTATGCATAAAAGTAATATAAATTATAATACGACACTCAGTGAGAAGTAGAGAAATAATATTGAAATATGCACCGCTATCTCAATAACAATTGCGTGGCAATTGATGTTTATCACCCGCGAACGAAGTGAGAGAGGTAATAATGTTTTCGTTGAAGATTTAAGTATATAGATATATTTGTAAATATATAAATACATATGTATATTTGTCTATCCACCCAAAAATTAGTCAAGGGAAGTTGAGCAATTTCAGAATGTTTTACCGGAAGTTTGCTGGGTTCACCTCGATGTAACTCATGCCAGAAAAACTAGGCCTAGCTGGCCATAAAAAATAAAAAAAATGACAGCGTTGAATTTTTTCTACTGCAGCGATTTTGCCTCCACCGCGGCGAATCGTCTTGCGCCGCGAGGCGTTCTATTTTTTCCTGTGTTATTATTGAAAAGCTAATCTCTAATCTCTGGGAATGGGGCAGTGCCCTAGCCTCGTTCTTCAAAAATGACTTCGTTGAATTTGCCCCTCCTGTTGGTGTTGGTCTTACGCCACCGGGCGTTCTAGGTTCATTATACCTTAGGGCTGACATCTCGGCATCATTTACTCAAGTGTTTGTTGAGTTCACTTTACAATGTTCTTTTGTGCTTTTTTGGTTGTGGGATAAGCCGTTTGAAGGTACTTGCTTGCGGACCGCTATTTTAGGCAAGAGTATACGATACATGATTCAAGTGGTGAATAATTTACGTCTTAGTTGGTATTAGAGCGAAGCATTTAATCGGGTTATTTACTGTTTCATGTATATAATGCACAACGTTGCAAATAATTTATTACATGCAAATATATTGTGGTAGACATAAAAATTAACTGACACAATTATTCATTGCATGACTTGCCCGTTGGTATTTTAATAGCCTGGTTTACCATATCAAATGCCTTAGCAAGATCCAAGCAGGCATGTAACACGTCTATGCTCTTGCCTTGGCATAGTGAATCTGTCGAATATTTTCATAATGTCGCTGTAGGTTGCGAGACACTTCGGTTGAGCTGGATCTATCCTTTTGCTGGGATCTGTGGCAGGGTTGGCTGGATCTATCCTATTGGTGAGATCTGTGGCGGGGTCCTGTAATCAAACTTCCTGTAGGCTTAGTTGAGGATCGACGCATAGTATGTTGGTAGGTACTGGGTATTGTTGTCCCCCGTGGGTTATTTGAAAATGTTATTTCAAATACTTTTGAAGTGTGTAAATGCATACCGTATTGAATTACATTTTATTGTATCTAAATACTCCAAGTTGAAAAATTTTACTTTATCTATTTTAGCTGTGCGTTATTGGTGCTTTTGATGCGTTTCGTCCTGCTTTTCAATTTCTCCCATTTTTACGCATACGCGCAGTTCTTGCTATGTATTATTGACTTGCTGTTACAATAGATATGGTCCGTAATAATGGGTCGCAAGCGCTGCATTTCCTCAGTACTTACAACGCATGACTGGTAGGCTGAACAAAATTTTGTAATATTAATCATGCAAACGCGCTGCTTAATGATAGGGTACTGCATAGCAATTGAATGCCGCATTTAACTATTTAACGAAAGGAAACCTTGAAGACGGTGCTATTACACGTATCTACTTTAATGGTCAGCCTGCCTGCAGCACTTCCGGTCCAAAACTTGACGTACGGTAATCCCGTAACGCAAGTATCTGAGATCTTTTGACAGAACTCGTTGGCATATCTCCAAGTTACTTTTGCACGAGGCCTACGTTTGTAATTTATTTTGATGACAGTTTACGCGCGGCACTTCAACTTGAGTCTTACATTTGTTGTAGGAATAAGATAGGGTACGTTGGTTCCCCATCAAGAAAAGAGCTTCAAGCATTTAACTTCCATCTGCTATTCTAGAGACAGTATATATTAAACCCTAGTAGGTGTCGAAAAATGGAATTTGCATTTGTATTCGGGGTAAAGGAGTTCCTAATAACATTTGCAACACGATTTTGAATAGCAAAACCGAAGATCTCGTTTGAAGCTTCAGACAAGCGAAAACAGTGTAACACTTATTTGATTGTGCGCCCCAATTGGGCCGCATACATGCATTTGTTCAGGCTGCTGCTACATGTACATTGAACGGCAGTCCCCAAATGACTGCACGTCCCTAGTCAATAAATAATCGTCCAAGCTGTTATAACAGAGACGGAATAGCTGAAGGATTACTGCGGCCTCCTGACCATTCCCGTATCTGCTTGAGGCAGAGAATTTGCAAGGGGGCATAAATGTCAGATTCACTGACGCAGTAAGCTGAATATCTCAACAATTTACGCACTGAGCTGGTGAGCATGCACAACACTCTTATAACATCCCGCCGATGCCGCTATGGAGTCAATCCTAGGAGACTTATCATAACCCAGCAGCACAAATGCGAGTATGACAGTCCTCCAGGTCTGAATTTTCCTGAACTCCAAACTGGGTGTTCAGTTCAAAATCTAAATACCGTATCGGGTGTTAAAATTGAACCGATTACTCTTGACCCTTTAACCACAACATCACAAGTCAAATAAGATAGTCATAAAGGTCAAAATTATCGAGAACATTAAACTGTGCTTTGGTGGCGCCCGTTGACAGAATATCAGGCGTTAAGCTTAAACCGATCACTCTTGATACGGCCAGAACTCAATTCTGTTCTGTAACATGGAGTTTTTGGTCGTCTAAAGCATACCGTACCTGGGGTTAGTGCTAGACTTGCAAAGCGACTCAAAGGGTCAAAACTTACGTTTCTGTTCAAGTTCTGGACAAGTCAAGGCTTATTGGTTTAACTAAACACGACTTAGCTGTGCCAATCTAGGACACCTTATCCAGGCAGTGTAATCGTTACGCCTTGAAATTTTAAAAAGGGCTCCTACTTTAATGAGCCTCCGCACTTGATTTTCTCGAAATGTTTTGTTGAGTGTCCAAACAGAGATGTAGGTATGCAGTTAACTGTGCAAAGTGGAACATGTCGTCTCTACGTTCAAAGGCAGATTTAAGTTGTCAATGAGTGGTTTGTTAAAGTAGGACCAAAATAAACCCACGAGGCATGACGCGCTTGGAACTTCTAATAATAGTTCTGCTTTCATCATTCTGAATTGTGTTGCAGGTCTAACAAACCATTCAGCCTAATTCTGTGTAAGTGGAATGTATTATCACTTTGTGTCCGATATATTGTATTACGTATAATGTAAATTACATATAACAATTTGGAAAACTCTAAGAATTTGTCGTCGAGTTCAGTTGAGCCACTAGGCCGGAATTGTCCAGAACTTCAAACAGACGCTCTCACTTACCATTTCTGTTAGAACTAACCTAATCACGGCTACAAGCTCCATTTTACGGAGGGAGACTAAGCTTTTGAAAGTCTCATTTAAAATCAGGCAAGAGTTAAGGTCTTGAAACTCGATCGAAAGGGTGAAAGCCAACTTGTTTGAATTTCTGGAAAAGTTTAGCCTATTGGGCCTAAATTGGCAGCCCAATCGATGGTTCATTTGCCTTAACTTCTACGGAAAGGTAACAGTTGCTGTAAAGTCCACTTCACCGCATAACCCAACGTGGAAGCCCACACGCACTGCTGCTGATACATGTGTACCTTCTGGCAAGGCCTATTAAAGTATTTCAGAAGGCCTTGCTTCTGACCCTAGAGGTGTGCAGGGGCTCAATCGACCACAGATCGTCAAGAGCTATGGCGCCAGCGATGGAAGCTCCCATGCGACGGTTTGCGCCCCCAAAAATCCCCTTTATGGTTAGGGCCAATAGCCCCCGCTTTAGCATCTGAGCACCGAGTTCTGCGTCAACAAGCCAAGTAGAAAAACTCGCCTGCTGGCAACAGTTTCAAACGTATGCAGTTCGGGTTTGGCATTAACACTGAAGCATCCTGCTATTGCACGATGCTTGATTAATGATGTGGGGGTAGATCTGTTTGTGGGTCTGTTGAAGGTAAAGTCAACTGGATCGCACACCTCAACTGTGGAAAACCCACTAACACTAGTTCATTATTCGAATGCCAGTTCCCCGAGCCATCAATGTAAATGACGGTAGAAAGTTAGTAGTTCAGGAAACACCCCGTTGACTCCTGTGCTTTCTAATCTTCAGAGGATTTCTCAAGTGAATATTTAGCATTTTGCCTGAAAAATTGGATAGGTATAATATGGTGCAGGCGAGCTCAGTTTCCTCAGCTGGAGCTTCCGAGTGCGGGCGTAGTATTCCCCCGAAGCATTGTATTCCACCGTAGGATTGTATTCCCCAGTAGGATTGTATTCAAACAACACCTAGGTACTGTCTCCAGTACTTGCTTTTCCTATCTTATTCCCATAGACCGTGACGGGAATGATATAAATATATTTATCAATAAATAAAACAAGACGCGGATTATTATACAGTATTGGTATTCTAACTGGCTCCCAAGAGTACACGGCTGCATTTCACCACACTTCGTCCTGAGCTAGATATATGTAAAATCCGAAGGTAGTACGATCTTACAAACAACATTTTGTCAGCTTGAATCATTTAAATGAACGGGTGAGTTAATTTTCAATAAAATAATAAAAAAAAATGTCCATAAGCTAACCTAAAAGCCGATGCAGACTAAATAAATTCTCTAGTAAAGCAATATCAGGTGCTAAGTTGGAAGCTCTCTCTTCTGAATTGTGTTTTCTGTGTTTTCTGGAGGATTAGTTATGATTTTTGCAGGATGTGTCACATATTTTACTAGCATATCAATAGGTATTCAATTCGTCAACACTAAAAATATGCATGAATTAGTAGTAGTATGTATTAACCGAAACCGAAGTATTTAAATACTTTCATGTAATTTAGTATTTAAAAACATTTCAATTTTAAAACTGTATTTAGTATTTAATTACATTTTCCCGATGCATTTAGTATTTGAATACTTCAATGTATTTAGTGCCCATCACTGCTCAGGGGGGGCATAGGATGGGCCATAGGGTTAGGTTAGTTAGGGTCGCCCATCCTCTATTATGGGAACCGGCAACTCCAGAGGGCTGGTGTAGGTTACCTTGGCCATTAGCTAGGCCTTCTGGACGTCTGTCTTTCGTGCATACTTTGCTTTCTTCCCGATTTCATAGGCTACTCCTACTGGCTCATGCTCTATTCGATCAATTTTTACTTCAGGTCCATAATAGAATTTCGACATTTTAAGGTGTTGTAAAGGTAATTGGATTCATTTAAACACATTTTACATGAATACCACTTTGTTTGCAAATGCTTAGTAGTCGAGATATTTGACTTTGAAGTTGCCATTGTTTTCTTTATGGGAGAAAATACCCCGTGCCTCCACAGGAACCTAAACTGACCAAACCTAACCTACTTTAACGAAACCTAACCTTCACTCAACCAACCCTAGCTTAACCTACCCTAACTAAATCTACCTTAACCTACCCTACCCTACCCTAACCTAACTTACCCTAACCTAAGTTACCCTAACCTAACTTACCCTAACCTAACCTACCCTAACCTAACCTACCCTAACCTACCCTAACCTAACCTAACCTACCCTAACCTAACCTAACCTACCCTAACCTAACCTAACCTACCCTAACCTCACCTACATTAACCTAACCTACCCTACCTTAACCTACCCTACCCAAACCTACCCTAACCAAACGGTCCAAACCTACCCTAACCAAACCTACCCTAACCAAACCTACCCTAACCAAACCTACCCTAACCTTTGGATGGGATTGGTTTGGATGGGATTGGTTTGGATGGGATTGGTTTGCTAATCTACCCTAACTTAACCTAACTTACCCTTACCTCTTGAGGAGTCCCGGGTATTTTCTCCTATCGGGAAACAATAGGAACTTCAATGTCAAATATCTCGAAAACTAAGCATTTGCGAGCAAAATGGTATTCACGTAAAATAAGTTTAAATGAGTCCTTTTGCTATAACACCTTAAAACATCGAAATTCCATTTTTGACTTGGAGTAATATTTCACCCTTGATTCTGTTCTTCTTTCCCGACTTGCTGTTCCCATGCGCGTTGATTCTGTGTGGGAACACCTTCGTGCATGGGTTCCCCGTTTCTATTGGCATGCTATATGTCCCTTGTTCTTCCTCTGTGATATCGTTCCGCACGGAAACGGAGGCTTAAACTTTTTACTATAACTAACAAGAAAGCGGATCAGCGATGCTTAAATTGCACATTTTGAGGATTTTAGCAGGAACATAGTGTGGTCCTGATGTTCTGTTGCCAGTCAGTTCGTCGATAGCCAGTTCGATGCTGAGCTTTTTGTATTCGAAGACTTGTCAAGAGTTATCATACTGAGAAAAATTTTGGCGCCTTTGATGCACATACATTGAGAAAGTGAAATACTTGCTATTACGCAAAAACAGGTAGCTCTAAACTGCCACCGCAGTTAGGTTTTGACTCTAGCTACTAATAGTTTATGGTTACCATAACCGACAGCTTGGCATGCGTGCATAGTCAGTCCCAGCGATACAGCACATAGTCATAACATGAATCTATGCATGTAATGAAAACCCTATCATATGTAACTACTACGTCTCTCCCTGAGCAACCCCTAAAAGGTTCGGCCCGAGCTGGAGTTCGAACCTGCAACTGATCTCTATTCCTACACAATACTGATGCCTTTATCCTCTGAGTCTCCATGACATGGTTGCAGTATGAGCCCCATCGTTAGTAAACTACTAATGATTAACAATTATTGATTCTGAAAAATAAACTACATTGCAACCAGTCGACAGCGAGTAGTTTGATGACAAATGGTGTCTTAATGTAATATGTGATACATGAGCTAATAACGGATACAGCTGAGTAGCCCATTTGTTGCTGGTGTGGGACTTCGTTGCTCACGTTAAGAAAACTAAAATGAGCCCAACTGGCTCACATGTGAGAAACCCACAATATCTTTAATGTTGGATACGCAGAAAGTTTTCATTTTACGTCACAGACTAATGAAGAAGCGAGATGATAAATTTAATATCAAATAAAGGTGGCCTAAACTCAAGGCCTGAATACTTTATCATGTTGGGTTATGCCTTCAGTGGGTCGTGCTCTCCGATATTTCGGAAAGAAAATGGCGGGAGTTGAGGAAATACTACAATATTTGTTAATGAAGGACACACCGTTAAATAGGAGTGTAAGAAACTTGAAATGAAGATTCACCTTGCAGTGATCATGTTTAATTCTTGTTTATTTAGTAAACTGAGTCAGATAGAGCCTACAGGCTAAATACACGTGGGCGAAATACGACTTGAAAGCGCGCAATGGTGTTGCCGGAATGCATCCAAGGTACCTCCGCCAAAAACCTAGCTAGAACAAATACTCTGAATCTAGATCGAAGCCTGCGTACCACAAGTCCGGCATATTGCGAGAGCAGGGACGCCCAATTGTTACCTATGTGACGCTCAAATTGCGCGTGGCGTTCCCCTTGCTACCTACTCTGTAGCTTACGGTGACGCACTTTGTAATTTGCAGAAAGTGGCTTCGTGATGTATAACGCCCCAAGTTACCTCAAAATGTCACAACCCTTGTTCATTACACTTCTGAGCAATTACTGCTCAATGGTAACAAATTCTATTTATAACCTGTAACTCTGCGGTCTCTCAGTAATTTTAAACCGAATGAGCTAAGCATTCCCTCCGCGCATTATGACTAATGTTCGTCGTGTTGTTGCATTTCAATTACATGCATTGTTGCCCCAGCACCGAGACATGCAAGTGCGTCATGAATATCCTAAGTGCTTCATCTTGGCACACTTCAACTAACTTCCGTAATTTAAAAATAATCATATGTATTACATTGCATACACTAATTTAGTAAAGATACTTTACAAGGTATGCCTTTTGCTTTAACTGTAAAATTTGGAAGCTCACATATTGGAGCAACGAGAAGCCCGCGCTACGAGAGTCCGGGAATCGAAGTCGGCCTGAAAAAGATTTATCATTCCTTCGTAGCACGGACTTCATGTCCTGTTTTGCACACTACCAGTGCCATATTGTCAAAATTCTGGAATAATTGAGGTAAAATGAAGTCTAAGCGAGGTGTATCCACTGGATGCGGGATAGTGAATGATTAACTGTTATCGTAAGAGTTTAGTTAAAGTGTGTCAAAGGAGGCTCATGATGCACTTGGCACGTTACTTGGGTGATGCACTTACGTGTTCCGGTTGCGACAAAGCCGATGATGCACCGAGATGTAAAAAACTGGTCAAATTGATGCACCGGAAGAGACGAAACATGGAATTATCAATTGTAGTACGTGGCGATGTGCGTGGCAGTATGAATCCGCGTCTCACTTCATAGGGGTGACAAAACTGCGAAGCGTTTTGGTAACTTTTTTTTCGTCGAAATAAGTTTTTCTGACTGCACGCTGTGCTGCGATGCTACACCAAACTACGCCATGAAACACTTACGTGCATTTAATTTTTTTTGTGAAATGCCTGCGTACATAAAAAAAATTTCTCAGTGCACTTGCTTCTAATAATAGAACTTTGGGATTACTTGTCGTTTCTCCGATGTGTATTTAGCGTGGTAATTACAGCATTGGCTGTTCTGATTTTTTTTTGTGGCGTTTGCAGCATTGGCTGCTTTGATGCTTTTTTTTTTTTTTTTTCATTTTTAATGTGACGATTACACCATCTTCCTATTAAGTGTTGTATTGAGCGGTGATTACACCATTGGCAATTCTGTTAAGTTTTAGGGCGGTGATTTTAGTGTTTACTTTTTTCTTTAACTCTAATTGGACAGCAGTTACTTTTTGGCTCTCCAATGATGAGCGGTGATAAGCTGCTAATATAAAAATGCACACCAATGAATTCAATTGCGAAATGACTTGGGCATTCTGACACTTTTGATTTAAATATTGCGAATAATTGTGCAGTTAAACTGACGTCGGTAGTCTCTACGGGACTTGCATTTTCCTATTGTTGATACAATTTTTCAAATAGTCCATATTTTACATCACCATGTATATCTATCCAACTGTGCAGCCGCAACTATTGCTGCTGTGCTGCACGCCCCCGTGCTGCTGCCGCTGCTGAACAGCACCGTGCTGCTGCCGCTGCAGAACAGCACCACTCACTTCCCGTCGACACGAGTTTGACACTTCAGTTTTAATTGGAATTTCATCACGCATTCATCGTGCTGGAAATAATGCTTCCATTTGCAAGGATTCCTTCGCGGAATTCGTTCGAGATCGCGGACTCTTGAGCATGTGCGACGCGTTCTACACCTTGCACTGCATGGGCGGTCTGTTCTTGGGCTATGGGGAGACGCACCGAAGTTACTACATGACTTCTTGGTGGTCACAATAGCCCAGTCTCTTGACTGCAGTACCGTCCGACTCCTACAATCTTCGCTGCTCACGGAAACCACGCGAAATCGGTGATTATAGGCGACAACTTGGTGTGTGTCCGCTCCCTGGGCCATGTCTGTTCGAGGCTGTAGACACCGTGCACGTCTGTGTTGTCTGACGTTACGGATTAGAAAATAAGCGCAACATCGATGAGTCTCCTTTGTATCTTTGGCTTTGTGTTCTGCAATGCTAAACGGACGAGCGTACAGACAGGATTCATACATTGTCAGTTCCCAAATTATGCCTCGCGGTGCACTGCATATTTAACTGTGTCCGATGTGAAATGCTTTTTTGACTCCTATGTTGCGCTTCGACAAGTAACTCAGATCACGTATGCCGTATCTGTTCTGCCATAATGTTGTTCGTTGCTGTGGGTAATGGGTTTCCGCGAGGATTCTTGCTAAGCCTAGGGCTTTACTCTCTACTGGAACAGTGAATGATTGTATATGGTTATTTCCATATGACAAGAGAAACATAGTGGGACAAAAGTTGGTTATATATGCATTTTATTTACTGACAGTAGCAGTATAGGGTGTCTACTTTTTAGAATTTGACGGGTGCCGCCTTGGCACATTTGGGTGTTTTTTATTCACGTCATAAGCCACGCCCACCTATTAACATACATCTTCATTGTGACTTGTTAGTTTTTGGAATAAACATATCAAGTCGGGTATGAAATCAAAGCTTATGGCAAGTAGAAAGTGAATATAAAAGTTAACAGATAAACACAAGAAGATGTCACCATTGAACGTCATACAAGGTCAAATGATATTAATTTAACAGGACTTCAAATTAAACGTGTTGAAGGGGACTAGATGAAAATTAGAATAGACTCTGTCCTCTTGCACTGCAGAAAGGTAGCTGAACGACTCAACAATTTGAAATTCACATTATTTAGCAAAATGAAAAGGCCAGCAATGCGGATGCATATTACACATGCTCTTCTCCAAGAGACTGATAATCTGAAGAGCATCCGATCAGAATGAACCTTCTGCTTTAGACTTTTCCATGTTTGGATCGAAAAAAGAAGAGAAAATCTCTGTTCATGGCTCAGTGAATTAAGGCTGCCAAGGAACTACCAAAATTCGTTACATGTAGACGTCAGTCAGTGCCACCATATTCCAGGGCTACTTATACTGCCGGTCAGCTAGCACTTGGTTGACACAGCAGCTGTGAAGCGAAAAAACACTGCTGGCATATGTGCCATCGAGACTAATGAGGATGAAGGATTGGATGAGCCTCGAGAAAAAGTGAAATCAGAAGAAAAGAGTAGTGGAGACAAGAAAACAGAGAGATTTTGTGCAAATGTTGAATATCTTTCAAAGTGGGAGATAATTGTCTCAAACGATGTGCAAATTAGCTTTAGAAGCCATATTGTTTCGTGGCTCTATCCCAATTCTGAATATCATTTATGCCGATACCTGCAGGAAGTACGTTTACATTTGTATGACTTCGACATTGTTAAAGTGATTTGTTTTGTAGGAAACTATGAAGAACCATAAAGTTTTATTTCATACAATGAAAGGATTTGACTGAAAACATGATATGCTACACGTTTAATTCAAAATTCTGTTAAATTAATGACATCATATGACACTGTATGACCTTAAATAACCTAGTAAAAGCGATTTCTACTTGTGTTTTATCTCTTTTGACCTTTATATTAACATTCTATTTGTCATAAGAATTAATTGGATGCCATACTCGATATGTTTATTCTAAAACCTAAATCATAATGAAGATGTATGTAAAAAGGTGGGCGGGATTTAAGAGGTCAATAAAAATTAATGTCCAAACGTGCCAAGGCGGCACCCGTCATATTCTTGAAGTACACACCCTATGCTTCTACTTTCAGCAAAAAATTTGCATATGTACCCAATTTGACAGTTATACCAAAATTTGGGACATGTCTGCTCGACTGTAGTCAAACCAGCGTAAGCAGTCCTTTAGGGCGTGGCTGAATTGAACGCAGTAGTGCCAAGTCTAATTTATTGACTGATGCACTTGGAGCATTCGAATATAAATATAATTTTATCGATTGAGACAAGTTATACCACGCGCTTAAGTGAGATTTGGAAAAGTTGCTTTGCGTTCTTAGCCACGTCCATCGGACTGCTTACGCTGGTTTGACTATAATAGCACTCTTTGCGCCGACAGCGATTTTCTATCCACCGGCAATGGGTGACATCAACCGAGACGGTATTGGAATGGTAGCGTCACTCGGAATACGATGTTGCATAGATAAATGTGACCCACGCGGAAAATGCTAGCCAAACAGCTATGTATACACCTGATAATGGCTCGTATTAGCTGTTAGACTATAACAGCTTCCGCTTGGGGACTGGATACAGTCAAAAGAAAAGGAAATTAAACATACCAGCACTTGCACAATAAAGAGGGTATTTGTAGCAAACTGTTGGATGTGCCATATGAACAAGATGTTCTATGTTGTACAGGCTTAGTTTGTCTTTTATCAGCTTAAGCCGTCCACGCTACCTAATCTTGATAGTTTTACCGGTGTCTTAGGGTTGACTGGCGTCTCATTTGGTGGTTACCCGTCCTTTGACTTTCGAGCGTTGTACAGTATTGTTAATCAAATTATTTTTACTAGCTGAACTTGTGGGAATTCCACTGAACAACATTGTTCTTCAGTAATATCTCAGACCCGTATCATCGAAAATTTCTCCTATATCATAATGAAGAAACCTGTGGAAATTCCACAGAGCAAAAGCATTGTTCCACAATTATGCTGCCTTCGGGTCCCTGTCATGCATACGAAGGGTCAAAAATGTTCGAAGTCAGGCAGTGAATCTTCTACCCAAGACCTGCGAGCAGTAGCATTTTAAATTTGAACCTGACTCCTTCTATTAATAACATCCTAGATCGTATCAAGGATGCCTTAATGGTCGTACTAAGTATCCAGCGGAGGGACAAGCCGAATTATGACATTAGTAATAAAGCTATCGTCTTGTAATATATTTAATATTTAAAATAGACCGAAATCTATTTTACAATTTCAACTTCGCTTAAATCGTGCATATTGTCCTCTTATAAGAAACGATAGAAGTTCACCTGTAGTACGAATTGATATTTTCCGACCGGTTTCGCTTACTTCATCAGGCATTCATTGTTAAGGCTATATCTCCAGTTAATAAAGACCAATGTGTAGTTGTCTGTTTATTTGTTTATTTATCTGTTCATTTTTTTGCACGCTCGAAGAACACAGGGAAAACTAGGGCAGGTTTCAAACGATGGCAAAAGTATACGGCAACGTTATATTTGTATGCACTTCTTGCAATACCAACGTTGAAAAAAATCGAAACACTGGAGATATCTGAGGCCCCCCAAAGGACTCGTATGCACATTGATTCTTAGTCTGACTCACATATAATTTCGTTGCATGACTTGTTCTACCAAATGATTTCATACGTCGACAAAACAGCTTTTCGCAGAGGGGAAAAATTCCGACCCATATGATATCCTGGCGTATCCATGGTACCGATTTTAAATTAATATTTTGATAGTTGATTGACGGTCTGCCCCAGTAATTAAATTTTCTTCTTATCAAATTAAGAAAAGTGTTTCGCTGCTTTAAGTTGACAATAATCTTGATGAAAGTTGGCAGTGGAGAAATATCACGAATTTTTTGCTATCAATTTTGACTGCCGTATACGCTAGTTGCAGCTCAAGATATGTGGTGGTGCAAGAGTGAGGTGTGGGAAACACAGCCTAATGTATGCCTTCTTTAGGTAAGTAGGAACGATAAGGTACAGTTGCACTGACAGTCACAAAATGCGCCTGGGCCCGTTGCCTGCCTAAGAGTTGATCTTTGGTTTACTTTTTTTGAATAAGATGAAAAAGAAGTAACTAGCGGGACCCGTTTAATTTCCACGGTTGATGAATCTTTTTACATTTTAAAATGTACCAGACCTACGTTACACTATTACAATTTACATTAGTTTGAACCTAATGCAGCTCTTTTAACGAAACCCACCCCGTCTACGTTAACGCCAGTAACTTAACCCTGACGAACTCTGTTTAACGAACAATCTCCGTCTACCCTAATATTTATATATCGTCTAAGATGACTCCAGTTTTGAATCCAATGCTCGATATGTGTCTTGAAACGTATTCAACATATCCCCCACATCTAACCTAAGGAATTCATCTAACTGAACGCTTGTCATCTAATCTATTCTCATTTAATCTAACGTGCCTGTGCTGCACCTCTTCCAATATACCACGCCTCACCTAACCCAACGCACTTCTAACTCAACGCACTTCTAACTCAACGCACTTTATCTAACACAGTGTACTGCATCTAACTGAATACTTAACTAACACTGCTCTGTCTAACATAACGCTCCTTATCTAAACGCTCCTCATCTAACCTATTGCTTCTCAGTCAACCTTATGCTCCTCATCCAATCCAGCACCTTGTCCACCGCAATGCTCTTCCTTTAGTAAGCTAACGCTTCTCATCCAATCTAATACTCTCCACCTAGCCTAACATTCCTCCTTCCAACCTTAAGTTTCTTATCGAAGTGACGCTCCTTGTCTAATCTAACACTCGCAGCTCACATTCTAATCGAGCATAACTGTATTCGACTCAGTGCTCCTTAGCTAACCTTACATTCCTCATCTAACGATATGTTCTTTACATAACCCAACGCTTGTCAACTGACTTAATGCACTTAACGTAGCTACCTTCTATTCACATTCTTTGTCAATCTATAGTAACTCACTTTCCATGATTGCGTTGCTCCCAAATGCGTTTGGTTTCAAAAACTAATGAATTTTCTCTTCTTTCTCTAAAATTTTTTCTCTCTCATTCGCTTCCAAGAGCCATCGAAATCCTCGGTAATCGCTTATTACCTTCACCAGGGAGGTTATGTTTTTGTCGCAGTTCGTCTTTCTGTGTGTTTGTCTGTGATAACGATTACTAAAAGGTAGAGATAATCCTTATATAATTTACAGGGAAAGTTTGGTAGGTATGTTGAGATGAACAGATGATTAACTTTAAGTGAAGTCTACGTCCAACGATTTGTTTGTTTGAATATAGGTTTCTTCGCACTTAGCTTAGCTAGGTCTTCGGGACGTCTCTCTTTCGTGCCCCCTTTGCTTCCTTTCCGATTTCATACTCCTACTTGCCCATACTTTATTTTGTTCTTAGTCTTCTTTTCCTGCTTGCTGTTCCCATGCGCGTTGATCGTGTGTGGGAACACCTTAGTGCATGGGTTCCCCGTTTTTATCGACATACTATATGTCCTCTGCTCTTTCCTCTGTGATATCGTTTTGCTCGGAAACGGAGGCTTAAACTCCCTAGCTGTAACTAACTCATTATGAAACTCGCAGGAGTTCTAGTTAATGTTACGAAGAGCAACTGGCCGAATTTTTGTGATAATCTGTCAGTTCGTTTATCTCTTTGTTTTTATAATTTCAGAACCTAACCTATGAAGTGCTAGACGGATCTTCATGAAATTTAGAGCGCTTTTTCAGCGTGTTCGAAGGCCCAATGACAAAGTTTCGTGGATGATCAGTTTGTTCGTATTTGTGCATGATTTTAAGTTTGTTCAAGTATTTCTTGAAACTTGACTCAGTAAGTTACTAACGGATATTCAAGAAAATTACAAAAAAAAAAACTGTCATTAATGTTGAGGAGCATAAACGTCCAGATTTTATAATAATAATAACTTTATTGAAACAATCTCATCAATAAAAGACATCATGCTTAGCACGTACTCAGTTAAATATGAACACAAAGAAAATTTAGAGAATTGGAATGTTTCAAGCCTATAGGTAGCGAATGCTATTCAGGCAACGAAGCTTAAGCACATTATAAACACCACGGAATTAGGGTAATACAGAAGCACATAAAAATTTAAACCTAACTAAACTAATCATGACGAG
>LQNS02278143.1:5703811-5728360 GCA_001587735.2 Parhyale hawaiensis | reverse complement strand
CATAACGTAAAGTATGATTATAAGCATCTGGTCACTGAAAATACCATCCATCCACCAGAAAACTCAGCTCTATTTTGAGCCTCTGTTGCGCAACGTATAAACTGTACGGCACTTGGGGGGCCACACACGCACGCACACGCACCGCGCGTACACGTCACCATCACTTACCATCACCGAGAATGTCCAGGGTTCAGACTAGTGCCACCGGGCACGTTGTTATTCCAACAGAAGGTGCACCGTTGACTTCGTGCAAAAAACGGTGCAGTTCGACTGTTGGTGCAGCGTGTGCGCGCCACAGCGCTCTGAGCTCTGCGAATTTTACTTCAAAATACCAATTATTGCAACACGCGGAAATGAGGTTGTATGAGAGTCTTATCCAATTTGAGACTTGTGCATCGTGACATATTTTACTTTATTTCCTGTTGCCTCATGTTTAAGACCTGCTCCTAAGTCGTCATTGGACGCTGATTTTAGACCTGCAGCTGAAATTTCGTTAACACGTTAGTTTTTTTCCTAAAGTATTCGTACTTGACATCCTCATAGAAATAGGTGTATGCGATGCGTCTGGGGCGTCCTGTGGGCGTCCCGCATGAAGTACTAGAAACAGGACCTTATTACTGGAAAGTGGGATGTGGCAGATAAAAACGCTTTTCAGATGTAGAATCATAAAGTGGAGCAGATGAAAATGCAGTTGGTTGAAGGAATCCCGGCAAAATACTTTCTATTCCCTAGTGTAACGGCAGCTGCGTCGTTCATGTCAGTCAGTACCGATTGCAGCCAGCGGGTTATAGTATAGCATCTGATAAAGCTAACGTAGGGTGGTAAAACTCTAGTTCTTAATTTCATTCGTCGCGTTACCTGTCCACTGCTGTATTTGCCCTACTAGCTTCAGTTTGCACATTTGACGCAGCGAATGGAATGTAAAATTCAATTTGAGAAATGAGATCTTCTGAGGCGTTAAGTCGTATCGCGAAATAGTACCTACTTCTATGAGATTATATTAAAATCATATGTTTTTACTTCGTTTTCATAAATTTGATCGACTTTTATTCTGGAAATGCATATCTGTTTCGTTCACTTGCCGATTCAGTGGATTAGGCTTATTAGAGCAGCGATCACTCGTATATAATACTTATTCCTGGCTTACTTACTAGAGCAGCAATCACCCGTATAATCTGCCTAGCTTAAGAATAATACGAAACAAGCGGTAGTCGAAGATAATAATAAAATGCCTATGTATTATTCGGACCAAACGAGGGTAATTGAGTCATAAGTTATCTTGATCTTTCTTGTTTGAGAGTAAATGAAATATGCGAAGTAATGACCGCAGACTATTTTTATCGTCATGTTACTTTAATTAGCTGGGACTTGAAACACTGACTAATGATTTTTAAATAAACTAGCGGGACCCGTGGAAATTCACGGTTAATGGATGTCTTTATTTTCTATTATGTACCATTCCTAAGCCACGCTATTACTTCCTTTGTTAGTTCGACCTCATCCAGATTTGCAAACATAACCCCTCTGTCTAAACTAAAGCACGTCACGTAACCTATGGCGAACTACGTCTGACGTATCGTAGTCCGTCTGCCCTTACTCGTATTGACTGATATAACGCCAAGTAAATCGTACAACCTAACGCTTGCAGATGATGCAAAGAAACTACAATATATTTTTAAGCCATGTTTTCTTGTATCTATTGCCACCGATTCCATTGTGATCATAATACAGCCATCTCATGTGACCACACGAGATTCAGAATTTTGTTCCTGGGATTTTCTTTCCTCTTGTTTATGTTTTGTTTTGCCTCTCGATTCGGACGGAGGTACATTCTGTTCGTAAGGCTCACGGAGGTACATTCTGTTCGTAAGGCTCTTCAATCTTTTCAACTCACGCTTTATGCTGTGTTTCTGAAAGTCTTTATGATTTTTTCCATCACACATTCAACTACAGGATCTTTTAATTTTCTTATTATTCTTTTTTTCGGTGAATGCGTTCAGAACTGACCGATTTATCAAAAGCATTTTTTTTTGTTAAGCATTCCACAGTAGTAGTAGTATAAGTGAGTTTAAGCCTCCCTAAATAAGTAGTAAGCTTTTTTAAGAGAGCAAAAGAAAGGAACATGTAATATGTCGATAGTCACGGGGAACCCATGCACGAAAGTGTTCCCAAATAAGATCAACGTGAATGGAAACAGTAAGTTAAGAAAGAAGGGGAAAACAGACGAAAGTAATATCAAAAGGAGCATGAAATCGGAAGGAAGCGAGGTGGGCATATGTGACAGAAGTCCCGAAGGCCTTGCTAATGGCTAAGGTAATACATTCCAGATTACTGTTTGATATCTCTTTTCCGTTTGCCTTTCTCTAACAGAGCTGTCTCATTTATCGAATGCTGTAAAAGTGGAGCAACTCACAAACGAATGAAAATGAGCAGATATTCACAAGAATTCTTGTAGTGAAATTGGCAGCTATATCTGCACGGTTTCGTATTTATATCAAGCTCACTTATATCTTAAAATATATGATGGCATCCAGTCATACTCATATTGAAGGAGATTTGAAAGTCTTCTACCTTTTTGATACATGAAAAGAACAATCAACCTTTAACTACCGATACTTCAAGACTGAGCAAAGGAAGATGAGTTTGCCATCAAACAGCAAATAGCAGGAGATCTGATGCATTCTCTACATCAGATATATTAAGCGGCTGATGAAGAATGAAGTGCATTGAGCGACAAAAATCTGATGAATATTTTACTTTTTTTTCTAGCCGGCAGCCAGGATACGACTCTTGTGTACTTTCTGAGCTCTGTTGCTGAATTTTTGAAAATTTTGTTCCCCTGGAGACGAACAACGTTTAATGGTCCGAAAGATTCGGGTTACATATAAATCAAGGAGGTTCTAATAGAGAGGAGCGCACCCTCTCTATTTATCCTACGAGTGCGTTGCGAGTAAACTTTTCCCTAAACTGGCTGAGTGGCTTATCCAATCGGAAAGCGGCATTGCCTCACGCAGCCTATATAGGAAGGAATCGTGAGCTCAAATTTTTATAGCCATTAACCATAGACGAAATTCCGAGCGGATGGAAGTATGTAAAGAAAGCTAGTATCCTGTACACCATCTGATGATGAAAGTAACAGGGTGAGCACTGGGATAAAAATCTTCAGACACGATTGTCTTTGCTAAAATATTGAAGAACTGCCTGTCTGTATCTTCCTTAATTATATGCTACTTCAGCCACTTTAAAGGCTCCAAACGCCAGCTTCGATCACGTGACAAAGCTTTGTGTTTACTCGCCCAGAGAGTATTTAGGCTTGCTCCATTAGAAGCTCCTTGATATAAATAAGGGACCCAGAAGACTTTCAGAGCTATTTCACTACTAGTGGACCCGCGCGTGAAAAAAATGCACGCAATAATCAATATATTTACTTTATTTAGGCCGGTGGAATATCTCTTCATTGACTTGCTTCTTCTTCATCACAAGCAATTTATGATGACTGATGACACTTCTTCATTGATTGTACTTTCCTTACTAAAATACATAGAGAGGAAAAAGCTACGACAGCCAACTCAAATTATTATCGTAAGAGATGCGTGCTTAGTTCTGAACAGTACACTTCAATTCGTCTTCAGCACACTCCTTCCTTCCCTTATGCCGGCGCCACACTAGGCATTTACACAGACAACTTGATGCAAGGATGTGAGACTCGGTCGTCATTTATCCATGATACTGATTAAAAATATATATATCAAAATGGCCCACGAGCTGCTCATCCTTGCCACTAGTTGGGCGTAGAAATACATATGTGGTCCCGGCATTAGATGACATGCAAAATATTAACTGTGCTAGATGGCCCAGCCGTCAAAAATGACGGGAAAAAATTTGTGATTGAGCTTTTTATTGTTCCGGCTCCCAGTATTGGTTTTGCTGTATTACAAGTCTCATCCCTGCAGGCCGGATCTTCAATTAGTTGTACTGTACAACCATGACTTTTGCGATAGCAAAATATCCCCCTGCAAGATAGGGCGTGAATATCAGCTTAGAATTCATCAAACGTTAAGTACCTAAAGGAAATATAGTTCAGTCAAGAGAATTCACTGGAAATACCCAAGGCTCACCGTATTGTGGATCCCAAGGAGCTTCAATAGAGAAGGAGGGAGCCTTGTGGCCCAGTTACAGACTTGCCAGCGAGTCAACCAGATCTCTTATGACTGTGAGACGCTCATTGGTGGAAAATACGAGGGAGGACTGAGTTTACGAAGGAGCAGCAAACGAACCGAGTTACGGATATGCGATTGGTGCTTACGCGACTGGCTGCAGTCATAAGAGACTCTTTACTGATATGCGATTGGTGCATACAACAACTGGCTGGCAGCCATAAGAGACTCTTGAGCTTCAGCTGGCTAGGCTGCTGGCTCCCTCCTTCTCTATACAAGCTCCTTGGTGGATCCCAACTGATTGTTGAACCTCCAGGGTCGAAATTTGGCTGCGATGTAAATTCAATATATATTGAATATAAAATTCAATATATAAATTCAATACAAATTCAATATACTACGATATCATTCAGCAATGAAAACGGGGATCCAGAGGCTAAGGATCCAGAAGCTGGGGATCCAGAGACCGGAGATTCAGAGCTACTGTATATTTGTCACTGGTACTCCAAGCGCTGAAATTGTATGGTATCTCAACTTGTTTTTCAGTGCATGAATTTTCTGCTATTAAACTCTTAACTGCGAGACGGAGAGACGGACCAACATTGGAGCAAGCAAGCGACTAACAACTGTGTTTTATTATATAGTGGATTCGTAATCGCTGAAACATCACCGAATTTCATTTCCGCTGCGTTTCCAGAATACACAGTGAGATAGTTTCAGCAGAACTAAATTTCCGCTCCCGAAAAGTTGGAGTAAAGAATGACTACGTCTACTATACAGGAAAAAATCGGTTCCTCTACGCTTCCCTGATTTGCTACAAAATGTGTACATCGTAAACCAAAAGAAAATATAACTTCGATGTAGAGAAAACGCCCTGAATATCAGATTCCATGGAAACTGCAGGGGAAGCTGGAAGAGCGAGAACTGCATTCAGTGTTGATGGCGCGATAAGTACCGTATTCCAAATTTGGCTTTTTGCAATATGGTTTATTGCCCACTAAATTCCATCAGAAGTGAAGAGGATCGCCAAAATTTCCAATGGGGCAAGAAATGCATCAGATAATAAAGGGGTAAAGATTTCACTTTAAGCCTCTGAAACCTCGTCATCGTTGATTACGAAATCTGCATCCTGGCCTTTTTTTTAGCCTATCTATTTCGTAAGAGCGGACACGAAAAAGAAATTAAATAAATATTGGATGAAGGAAACCTCAGAAGAGAGTACGAACGACAATGCAACGGAGTGCTTAGAGAAGCTGTATATATGTATGTGCATTGAGTGAACTGTAACGTTGAATAATGAAGAAATTTTTCCTATCTATTCTTGAGAGCGTGAAACAGAATATATAAATAAATATATAAACACACGACGGTCATTCTTAGTGTTAGATTGTACTTTCCTTACTAAAATGCATACAGAGGAAAACGCTACGATGGCCAACTCAAATTATTTTAAGAGATGCGTGCTTTCTACAGAGCAGTACACTTCATAATTCGTCTTCAGCACACTCCTTCCCTTCCTTAGATGACGTGAAAAAAAAAAACAATATTAGTAAGCACTGAAACATCACTTAATTTCATTTTCGCTGCGTATCCCGAATACACGGTGAGATAGTTTCAGCGAAACAAAATTTTCGCGTCCAAGCAGTTGGACTAAGCAATTATTACTTCAATTGCACCGGAAAAATTTGTTCCTCTACTCTTCGCTGATTTTCTACTAAATGTGTACATCGTAAACCAGAAGAAAATATAATATCGGTGTAGAGAAAAAGTAATGACTATCAGACTCTACACGAACGGCAAGAGAAGCTGGTAGAGCAAGAACTGCTTTCATTGTTACCAAGGAGCTTCAATGGGAGGAGTACGCGCAAGCCTTCCCTGGGCGAGTAAACACATGGCTTTGTCACGTGACTGAAGCTGGCGTTTGGAGATCTTAAACTGGCTGANTTTATATCCCAGCACTCAACCTGTTATTTTCATCATCAGATGGTATACAGGATACAAGTTTTCTTTACATACTTCCATCCGCTCGGAATTTCGTCGATGGTTAATGACTATAGAAATTTAAGCTCAGGACTCCTTTCTATATATACTGCGTGAGGCAATGCTGCTCTCCGATTGGATAAGCCACTCAGCCAGTTTAAGGGAAAAGTTTACTCGCAACGCTCCCGTAGGATAAATAGATAGGGTGCACTCCTCTCTATTAGAACCTCCTTGATTGTTACTAACGATTAGCAATGTTTTTGTTGCCTACAGTAGATATTGCTTCTAATAAATACGGAGCTCTGTATCAAAGATACTCGAGGATGGATATATAACTCGGACTCTTAGGAAACTTGTTGTGTTGAAGGAAGAACGCAAAATGGAGAAAACAATTTGCTGCTAAGAAATCATCGTGGCATTTACGCGCGTGCTGACCGCTGAAGAATATCTTACCATTTGTCTGGATTTATGTAGCCAGAACAAGACGATCAGTGTAAACTAAGGGCAGCTGAATTTTGAATGAAGGAAACCTCAGGAGAGAGTACACATCACGATCGAAGCAGTTGAATACACTGCGTGATGAAGCCAGGAAAGTCAGAGCTATTTCGTTAAGAGCGTGACACGAAACATATAAATATATAAACACACGATGATCATTTTTAGTGTTAGATGATAGTGCGACGATCCTACACCTACGTCCATAGCCGTGGCAGGTTGTCGAGTTGTTCCTCACCAACTCTGCGCAGTCGAGCTTGTGCAATGCTGCGGTAAGACAGGGTGCTGCCATGCCGTAATTATGCCCTGTAAAATTACATTTAGTATCCATGTGTCATTGCCATGACTATTAGCGTCATGGCATTATTCTTCCTCTTTTTTGAGGTGGCTGGCTCCCAAGCTTCCGAGAGATGGATCTGCATGGGCTAGCCCTTTGGGATATCTTGCTTTCCCAGTTCGTATCAACCGTGCTTCTTCTTTAATATCTCCTGCTTCTACGGATGATCATTGGTCTGTTTTTCTTTTTCTTTCATGACTTGTTCCCATGCCTGGCGATTTTCCGTTTATGAGCTCTATATGCTTGACCCTTGTTTCCTCCTTTGCTTGATCACAATAATTGTCGTAGATTAGTAGGCTCATAGATTGAGTATAACTAACATTTTCAGCATCAAACATTTCACTAACATTTAGAGGGTAAATGAGTTACACGACTTTCTGTTCAGCCTCAGTACACAGTCACATCAGTCCTATTGTTTCGGGACAGTTTGCCTGAACGGTGAGACTGTCCCGCAGCTTCAGAACACAGTCACATCAGTCCTATTGTCTCGGGACAGTTTGCTTGAGCGGTGGGACTGTCCCGCCGCTTCAGCAGACGATCACATAGTCCTAATGTCTCGGGACAATTTGCCTGAGCGATGGGACTGTCCCGCAGCTTCAGCAGACGATCACATCAGTCCTAATGTCTCGGGACAATTTGCCTGAGCGGTGGGACTGTCCCGAGCAGCTGCAGCGCACAGTCGCATTAGGCACAATTTGTGAGGTGTGTCATTGCCGTGCAGCTGCAAATGCAGGCACTTACACTACGTGCGGCCCTGATCAATATCTCCTCACCTAATTACATAGCTCTGCCCAGAGTCAGTTTCGCTGACCTCCATTCGATCCATTCCAATGGTTCTGAATGCACGTCACGCCCGTGACAGATAGCCATGCTGTAGCTGCTGCTAAATTGAATTCTATTCTAAAGAAAATAATTCTCTTCCCACTCGGGGTGGGCGTTGGGTGGACCATATTAAAATAGGGTCTTGTGTTAGTGGCGTTCGGCCATCCTGTTTTATTGGGCATCTTGCCTTAAAGGGAGGAATTGATACGTTACTTTAGCCATCGTCCATTCTTACTCATTAGCGACATTTTACCTTCTGACATTTTACCTTCTCTTATGGCAACTTGCCTCATTTTTCGCGCCCTGCTGCCAGTCGTTGTTCTGTTTTTTTTTTCTCCCTTTTTTTGTTCGTTCTCACTGCAGTGTGATCTTGCATGTCGAATTTTTCTGCTGGGCCGGAAATTCTACCTATCCTTAGTGCCAGACTTTCTTCCTCTCGTGGATTCTCTATGAACTTTGCGGGTAAGGACCTTAAGCCTAAAATATAGTAGCAGATTAATACTAGAACTATCATTCCCCCGTAGCTGCTGGTATAGCGAAGGGTACATACAGGCATAGTTAGTAAAATATATTATTTCGCGCTATCCTCTTAGGCTTCTAGTGTATTGAAAAACTGGTACAGTAACTGACGCATAACGTATTTACGGCCTGCATTTCTGAGAGCTTTATGTGCGACTGGAGATTTCTCTACCAGCAGTAGCGCGCTGTATGCAGCCGATCTGCGTTGTGTTGATAATCCAAATAACTACGCCATTATAGATTATTCTTGCTGTTGATGGTTCTGGCTATCGGTTCTTCAGATGACTGAGCCATTCGTTACTTCCTTGTTTTCTGCCTTTGGGTTCTTAACGCCGCTTCTCTAACGTCGTGCACGTGGTAAAGGCGCACGATTTTTACTCTACCATATATTTATTACTAGCCTGCCTGCGATAATTACTGAGAAAAAAGTGAACAAAGGTTGCGGTTCGGGGCTACTAGAGTAAGTGGGTGCTGTAGAGTTCCAGGCTAGGATGTTGGCAAGTTTTTCTTTGAACTAGAGGATGGCCACTGATGTCACAATCGTCAGCAGCCATCCTCTACAGCCAGCAGTCACCCTGTTATTTATGAAATAACTGCTGTACCCAGTCGTCAAAATTAACGGCGTACTATGATTTCGTAATGAATCTTCTTTTCATTCTTGCTCGCAGTGTGGGTAATTGTTCTTCATACCTGCAGGCTTGATCTTCCATGAAAGTAACGAATGTAGGGCCGTTCGGAGATTGCGAGAGCGAAATTTTCCTCCTGCAAGTAAAAGCACGAATACCAGTTCGGAAGTGCTTTAAAACCAAGAAGTACCAAGAAACTATAGTTCGGTCGAAAGATTTTATGAAATTGCTCAGTGCTTGCGTGTCCCACACACCAGTAGTTAGTTGAATTATCGGGAACGAAATTTGGCTGCAATATGAATTGAAAATGTTTTGGCCTCTGCTTAAAATTAAAAGTTTCGTATGCCACGAGGAAATTCAGCTTATAAATAAATATACGTATGATAAATAGCTTTTGCACGACTGGTTCAAACCTCTATCAAAGATACAGCCTTTCATCTACCACTCTCAAATGAAGAATCATGTCAAACAGTACAGAGCTACTTTCAAAGAGAAGCGGGCTTTATAAAATGTAGTATTTCGACTTTCGAGTAGAAACTATACTTGATATCGTGTTTTAGGGCTGAAATTTCATGGAATCTAATCTTGTTTTCAGTAGATGATTTCCCTTATCCACATCCTTACGAGCGTGGCGGAGGAGAGGACCCCAAGGAGCAACCAACTATCAAATGTGTAATTTTGTATAGTGGACTACGCGCATCCTGGCCGGGCAGCAGCGCAGCTTGCCGTCGCTGGTAGCGAAACAGCTGAGCCTGAGTAAGATCGAGTTCGACACACACCCTGCGTATGAACGAGTTCGCCACACACCCTGCATATGATCGAGTTCGCCACACACCCTGCGTATGACCGAGTTCGCCACACACCCTGCGTATGATCGAGTTCACCACACACCCTGCGTATGACCGAGTTCGCCACACACCGTGCGTATGATCGAGTTCGCCACACCGCCTGCGTCAGATAGATTTCACCACACCGCCTGCGTAAGAAGGACTTCGCCACACAGCCTGAGTAATATAGTTCGTTTCACCGCCTGCGTAACATAGAGTTCGTCACACAGCATGCGTAAGATAGAGTTCACCACACTGCCTGCGTAAGATAGAGTTCGCCACACAGCCTGAGTAATATAGTTCGTTTCACCGCCTGCGTAACATAGAGTTCGTCACACAGCATGCGTAAGATAGAGTTCACCACACTGCCTGCGTAAGATAGAGTTCGCCACACAACCTGAGTAAGATATGTAGTTCGTCTCACCGCCTGAATAAGATAGTTCGTCTCACCGCCTGCGTAAGATAGAGTTCGCCACACCGCCTGCGTAAGATAGAGTTCGCCACACAGCATGAGTAAGATAGAGTTCGCCACACAGCATGAGTAAGATAGTTCGTCTCACCGCCTGAATAAGGTAGTTCGTCTCACCGCCTGAATAAGATAGTTCGTCTCACCGCCTGAATAAGATAGTTCGTCTCACCGCCTGAATAAGATAGTTCGTCTCACCGTCTGAATAAGATAGCTCGTCTCACCGCCTGCGTAAGATACTGTACAGTTCGCCACACAGCATTAGTAAGATAGAGTTCGCCACACAGCATGAGTAAGATAGAGTTCACCATACAGCCTAAGTAAGATAGGATTAACCACATAGACTGCGTAAGATAGAGTTAACCACATAGACTGAGTAAGATAAGGTTAACCATACAGCCTGCGTAACATAGGGTTAACCACACACTATTGTCGAACTACACAGTTCGACAATAGTGAGTCTGACACTAAGTTTGTTCATCCGACTGCGAAACCTATGCTTCGCATTATTCAAACTCCGTTTAACTGCAGCTGACTCCCTTCGTATGGTTTTGACTCTGAATTTTGTTCTTTCATTTAACTTCAGGCGTGACACAGTGTTACAAAAAACCCCAAGTGTACCTATAATAGCTTGCCGAAAATTCTTGTCCTTGTTTGGACGGTATCATGAATGCACTATTTCTTATTCCTTGCAGTTACTGAAAGAGTAACGTTCAGAACCACAAAACGTAAAACAATAAAAAAGAAGTTTGATTATATCCCATTCTGAGTACCTCTTAGCGAAGTTTTGCTTGAATTAGATATTTGGGATATGAAGGAATTGGCAGTGCGATGAGTGAAGTCCAAATTTAGAGATCGCTAATTTCCCGTCGTCGAAACGTTCCAGCGAAATATCTGACCTGGCTGTTAGTATGGGTCACAATCTGACCTGGCTGTTCGTATGGGTCACACTCACAAGGCCCATGAACTCGAAGTTGAAGGCTCGGGCCACTCGGCTGTGGAAAAACTTGATCTCTCCGAATCCTTCTCATATTTTGACACTCGCTGTTCCTCGGCTTAGAAAATGCGGTATTAAAAATCCAAAGTGCCTGGAGTGGCTACTGGGTCGATGTCAGTTTTCAAGGAGAGAAACAACGTGCTGTTATTGGTAATTAAAAACTAATGTTATCGAGACCGTCTGTAGTAAAATGAATCGTTTAGGAAATTCTCAGGTAGCCGTGTGGGATCTTGAGGGAACTCGAACGATTGGCAAATGGGTTAATTCAGCAAATTGCAGGATTGGTACGGTTTATTGGAGAAACCGTGAGTAGTAAAATGGGTAACTGAGCAAATTCCTGAACCACATCATCGTGTTGGCCGATGCCATCTGCAGCAGAATTGCAATTCAGCCAAATCTAGGGTTAGTTAAGTATATCTGGCAATGTCGTAACAAAATAGATAACGCAATGAATTTCAGCATTACTTCATTTTACGAGCTATAATGAATAACTGCGTCAAGAAATTTTGTCTGCTACTGACAAAACTCTGGGTTCACGAAAGCGTATCTGGCAATACTGTTACAAAATGGCTACCTAATTCCGTAAATTCCAACCTTGCTTCATTTTACAAGTTACAATGATGAGCTGCGCCTAGAAATTTTGTCTGTAATTGACCAACTTCTGGGTTCGTTCACGCATGCGTATCCGGCAATGCCGTAACAAAATGGGTAATTCAGTAAATTCCAACGTTGCTTCATTTTACGAGTTACAATGATTAGCTGCGCCAAGAAGTGCTGTCGCAGCAACCATCCCTCGCACCAAAGCCTTGCAGTTCCCGAGAAAGTCAGCCATGCTGAAGACTTTGCTGCCGGCAGGTCCGGAAACCGTCCGTCCCACAACCACTGCACTTCATTCGTATGCGTGAGGTCGTGCCCCTGGCGGCAAACGATGAAAGCTATGTACGGTGTAATTTTCAAGTCTTTGAGAGAAGTCAGAAGAGAATTGTAGAGCCGTCTACTGTATTGTACCTGAGTAATGTATGGGCGCTGCTGCGAGTGATTGAGGGAGAACTGCCTAGTGCTTTGCTTTCCCCCTTGCTGGCTTGTGAAGAAAACCTGAGCACGAGTTTTAGGCAGTTCTTTGCCTGAAATGAAGTGCATGGTCCTGGTCTTTTGAGGCAGAATTAGCACTTTTTAACAAAATATTTTACTTCTTCACCCTATGTGCTGGATGGCAAGTTTTCTTGACGTTTCAAGTAGTTGTTATCCTGTACGAGGCACCTGATTTTTGTCGGTCGTCGGATTAGGCCTAAAGCTACCTTTTATCAACAATTTCTGTTTATGAGCTACCTGCGAAGAAAGCGTGTGCACCATATGACACGCAATTTCCTTTTTCTCCAGTGCATTTCCTCGGTCTCGTGAGGCACAATGTCCTAGCTATTTCGATACTGGATCCAATCAAACTATAAATTTATATCAGAATTAGTGAAGTAGTTTGTACTCCCTCTGTTTTAAAATAATTGTTCCACAGCCAAAAATTTCATTTTGCGTCAGCAGTTCAATCTCAGCCAAATTAATTGCAGTTCACATTAACAGGTTAGTATTGGACATGACTGAACTACGTGATGAAAACGTTCTAACCTGTTGATGTATGCAACAAATAATTTAGCTGAGGTCGAACTGCTACTGCAGAATGAAATTTTTGTCTGTGGAACAACTATATCGGAACAGAGGGAGGAAATGGTTTCCCATGTATAAGTTCTGCCTCAATGTCAAATTTTTTTTTTTTACTTTAGAGGTCTGTTCTAGGAAAGCGGTCAGGGTTGTACGGTAGGTATTATTTGGTGTTGATAGCCGGCAGAAAACTTCGAGGTATCTTAATTAGGGAGGACCGAGAGGCTTGCCGCTCGGCCAGAAAACTTAGACTCCGTGACAGTAACAGATTGCCTGGAATGCAGTTTTCGGTGTGGGACTGAGAGTTACATTTAGCTTTTCCTTGGGTGTAAAATTTAGAGAACGTTCTGTCTTGTTTCGAAAAAGGTTCATCCTCCATAAGCAAAGTCACCAATCAGGCTGAGCTGATCTCTTGAGCTCTGGAACATGTCAGCACTGCTTAAGCGGCCCATAGACGTTCAATAATATTGTGCAATGTGGGTTGAACAATATATTAACGGCGGCCTCTAGACGTTCAATATTATTGTGCAACGTGGGTTGAACAATATATTAAAGGCGGCCTCTAGACGGTCAATATTATTGTTAAATATTTTGGTTTGTGCAAAAGATTGCACCGTGTGGAGTCGATATTGAAGGTTGTGCATCATATTGCGCAAACGCGAGCACAGTCGTACAACTACATCGTGCAAACAGTCAGTCTCTGGCAGACTTTCATGAAGTTAATATGTTGAGTGATAGTGAATTGTCTAGCGTGATAATTGCTCTGGCGGCAAGTCGTAAAAAAGGAAATAAAAAAGGCTTGCATAAGGGGGAAAAAATGGGCCAATCAGTGGTTTATTGATTGGGAGAAGTTCACCGTCGAAAAATTGGGATAAAATTTTTCTTTGGGCACTTTAAAAATAATGTTTTTTAATCGACTCATTTTTCGATGCAGATTCCAAATATGAAGTCTTTTTTGGCGGTCAGCTCTACTTTTCGAGATACATGACTTTGAAGTTCCCATTGTTTTCCTATGGGAGAAAATACCCGGCGATCGCGCGGTGTAATGGAAAACCTTTTAAGTAGGTTTCTTTATCCTAACCTAACCACTCCCGGATTCTTATTTACGTCTCCCTCACACAAAAAACCCCTTTTCCATGTGTCCCCAAGATTGTTTAGCTATGTAATGTATCGTAAATTTGAAATGATATAACTCGAAAAAATATTATGAAAATAAAAAATTATCATAAATAAAATGTTAATAAAATTCAATTTTACGTACACTGTGCGAGTTTCATAACGATCGGACTATAATTGACAGAAATTTGCTCCCGCCCCAATTGGAGGGTCGTAACTCGAAAAATAGGTCCGACCGCCAAAAACGGACTTCAGATTCGGATTCTAAGATTGACTAATAGAAAAATAAAAGAATCAAAAAGAAGGAATATGTGCTTGAAGGAAACTAATACCAAAATTACTCAAGGAGCTGACAGTTATTGAACCAAATGATTTTCGCAATTTTGCACGAATGGACGGAGGTTTATTTGATGAACTCCTCGCTTTGATTACTCCTGAAATCGGTAATAGGAACTCTATTATGCGCGGTGCAACTGCTGCAAGCCACCGGTTGTCCATGACCCTACGATAGGTATCTTGCTATCGGGAACAGGTTTGAAGATCTGAAGTATTTAGCTGCTGCGTCGTTGTGAACGTCCTCAGATATGTCCATCGTGCTGATTGAAGCAGTAGGTGTTTCTTGAGTTACAAGGAACCTCACTTCTTCGAAATACCACAGCGAAGGTTCTTCATCCTCTACATCGGCATCACTCTTCCCTGCATCGCAAATTTGTTGCAAGTCTTTTCGGAAGTTTGTTCGCAAAGAATTTATTTTTTACTACTTTTTGTTTTCTCAGCATGCGGATATTTTTCGCGATACTTTTCTATCAGCACATCGTACTGCTCCCCTTTTTCGCACGATTACTATAATCTTTGCACTTCAAATCCCACAGAGCAGGAAGACCACGATACACCTCAATAAATTCAACAATAAATTATTTTTCGGCTGTCATGTCACCTTTGACAATAATTGCTATTAATAGTGTCACTACACTCGTGGTTGAGACGACCGCTAGAGACCAACTGACAGGATATTGCTCAATAATGCCAACGGACGGCATAATATTATCACGTTTGCGCAATATATTTTTTAAAATTTTGAAAATCACACAATATATTGCGCAACCTTTCAATATTGCCCACACACGGTCAGTTTTATTGCACAAACCAAAATATTGCGCAATAATATTGATCGTCTACGGACTGCTTTCAAGAGATTTTTCTCAATTTTCGGGAACAGGTATCTTTCATCTTGAAGAGAAGATTTTTCTCAATTTCCGGGAACAAGAATCTTTAAGTTAGAAGTAAAGAATATTGTTTCAATTTTGGGGAATTCGGAACATGCCTTGGGGTTCGTGTAATCGAGCAATGTATGTATGATAGTTCACACTGGGCGCTACATATTATATGCTACCATTGCCCTCCGGAAGTTATCGTTCTTCGTCACTTTAGCTTCATCGGTTCTTCTTAGCATTGTTATGCGCACTATTTTATTCTTCTTTGTGAGAGACTTTCTGTATAGATAGCTAGTTGCTTTCTTGAAGTTCTAAAATTGTTTTGTTCTGCTCTGCTTCTTGGCTGTGGTAGGTACCCAGGTACACGTTGGTCTAGCTTGGAGACGACCCAGTTCACGAGTTCTCCTTTTCTCTATTACTATTCCTTACTTTTCCGCATTAAATCGTCAATTTCTGTGTGATTGAGTGATTTGTTGTATTACTTGAGTCACTTAACTATGTCCAATCAGGTTTACCTTCACCTTTTAATCCATTTGGTGCGGGTTTAGCCATCAATACCTACACAATAGATATATTTACCTCCGCCAACCAGATTGTTTTTGTCTAGTTTGTCTGTCTATTTATTTGTCACCAAGGTAACTCAAAAAGTTACCGGCGGATATTTACAAAATATGTAGCGATTGTTAGGCATGTTACGAAGAACAAATGATTAACTTTTGGTGAAGATCCGTTCAACAGTTGTAGTTTGTCTGCCTCTTGTTTCTTAATACCATGACTCAGAAAGTTACAGGAATAGTTAGGTAGCTACTTCTATCACGAAGAGTAATTGACCAATTTCTTATGATGATTTCTTTGTCCGTTTGTCTCGTTGATTTCATGTTTGTTAGCAATATAACGAAAAAAGTTAGGAACGGATCTTTATGAAGTTGGCAGAAATTGTTAGAACGTTAGAAGACATAAATGATCAAATTTTGGCGATGATTGGTTCGTCAGTTTGTTAGAATGTTTGTCAGCAACATAACTCAACACGGTATGTACGGATCTTTATGAAATTTGTAGGAATTGTTAGATATGTTGAAAGACACATTCGACCAATTTATGGTGATGATCGGTTTGTGTGTTTGAATAATAGCTATTTGTCAAAATGTTTTCAGAACGTAACTCAAAAAGTTGTGGACGGGTCTTCAAGAAAATTATAGAAGCTGTTATTACTGTCAGAGGCACAAATGACCAAATTTTGGTGCTGATAAAAAGAAATTATAGTTTCAGAACTAATTTGAATTTTTCAGTAACGTTGCCTTGCTTGGCAGAGGTATGCTTTATATAGTTCTTTTATTTTTCGCGTGCTCTCGTTTATTTATTGCCATGGTGAAAATTGGAAAATTAAGCGTTGTTGAGAAATATGAAGGCAATTCCTTGTAATGCCGGTGGGACGTATAATGTACAACGATTATAATCATAAATTCATAAGGTGCAACGTAACGAGGAGTTCACTTGACCGTTGGGGAAACTTTGACCTCATTTCAATTTTGCCCTAAACCCATCCTCTCATTCCAGTTTTTATAGGCTAGATGTAGCTGCTGAATTTCTTCGTAAAAACAGTACCACTTATCGCGTACGCAAATACAGTGTTGCAGTGGGCACGACGGGCTAAACCCTATCTGTAGCAGGCGCGCTCTACAGCCATTTTTTCTGGTACAAATACAATTGTTCAGAAAACACTTGTGGAAAAATAGAGCGTGATATCAATAGGGTGGTTCATATGTAATAAAATAAAAGTGTAATTATGGTATTCTCCTAACTTTGTTTGGTAACCTGAAAAATGATGGTGATTTTTGAAATGCATCAACGTAACACTTTTTACCCCTATTAAATGGAAGTGGTCAAAAAGCTGCTAGTTATGTCACTGTTTTCCCCTATCTACTTGGTTCAAAAACTAGATCATACGCCGATCCAGCTCATCGGTTGTAAAATAAAATTGTCCTTAGTGAAGCTTTTATGACGGCAATCAACTCACGATTTCAGTGTGAATAATTTCACGTGTCAAGTTATGTTATCATTTCATAAATCGAATTTTGTAATTGTCTGACCAGTCAAGAATTGGAATTTCCTCACTCGTCATGTTTTCAATAATTTGACAGGTCAAGTTTTGTAATAATTTCAAGAATCAAATTTTGTAGTTATCTCTCAAGTCAGATATTAATCAATTTTCATTCGATTGCAGCCGTACGCTCCTCTGGGGCCAGTTGGCCTATTTCTGCAGCACAAACCAGTGCGTGTGGGTTTTCCAGTCGGTAGTGCACTCATGTTGATTTTTACAGTTAACCTTTAGGCGAGCAGCGACCCGGAAAGACGCAGTAGGTGACCTAATCCATTGCTGTATCTTCTCCCGCAGGCTTAAAAAATTAGACTTTCAAGAAGTTCTTCCTTCGTGCCCACTTTGATTCTTTCCATTTGCATCTTAGCCGCTAGCTAGGCCTTCGGGACGTCTATCTTCCGTGCCCACTTTGCTTCTTTCCATTGCATACTCCTACTTGCTCATGCTTTATTCTGATCTTCTTTTTTCCTGACTTGCTGTTCCCATGCGCGTTGATCCTGTGTGGGAACACCTTCGTGCATGGGTTCCCCATATTTCTATCGTCATATCTGTATGTCACTTGCTTCTTCCTCTGTTAGATCGCCGTTGTTGTGGAGACGGAGGCCTAAACTACTCAATATAATTATAATAATAATAATAATACTTCCATAAGCGCATACTCGTACTGATGACGCTTCATTCTGTTCTTCCTTTTCTTTCCTGACTTGGCGATTCCTATGCGCGTTGATTCGGTGTAGGAACACCACATTGCATGGTTTTCACGATGTTTCATCGACTTTCTTTACGCTCCTCCTTTCTTCCTCTGTGAGATCGAATTTGTAGTGAAAACGGGGTCTCGAACTACTCAGTTATATAGCTAATTCAACAGCGAACTAAATTTCAGTTTCAATCGCATCAAACTAATATAGTTTCTTTTAGCAATAACATTGTTGGGTAGTGATGGCTCTAGGCACCCTAGCGGTATAATATTCAACAGCCTTGGAGTTGTTTTGAAATATGCCCTGACACCGCTGTGATCATGAACGAAATTTTAGATGTAGTAAATTCGTCACTTGAGTTTGAGAGTTTACTCACTAGTTGAATTTCTGGTGAATGATGTTTAGTTTTATGATTAAGCATCTACCCCGTGCAGCACGATTTTTACAACACGTCTGTGCTTAAAGTAACATGAGCTTCTACGAGCTTGGCGAAGTAACCTAGCGTCTGAGCTCCACGTGTTCTGGCGAAGGCATTGACCTCGAGCCAATCGCGAGGTCTCTAGTGAGCAGCGAAGGGGATGCCACCGTCTCTTTCACTTCTGTTATTGGCTTAGCTCTTCCATGCCCAAAGAGATCTCAGGGCTCAGTTTCAAATGGTGGTATTCTTACGAATATTGATAAGAAATTGAAAACCTCATATGCAACCATTGTCCAGCTGCTATCTTATGCGTATGATTATCCCATAGAGTGGGTACATAACAGTTAAACTCCAGCTGAAAAAAAAATGTCCATTGACATTGCAGATATATTCTTACAATGCTTTCTTCTGTAATCATCTATTAACAAGAGAATTAAATGTTTAGCTATATCCATGAGTATCCGGTAACAACGACACCCTCCACAGCTGTGAACTCTCATCCAGGAGTCATAAACTCTTTCAACGGCCAACGTTTCAGAGATCTCCCTGATCCATGACCTTACATGCCCCAACTAAACAAACATGTCTGGGTCCCTTGTAGTCTGCTGCAACTAATCGTGCTTGCACGATCGCCTCGTGGGTGTGGCTGAGCTTGTTTATTTATTTTTTCTTCTTCTTTTTCTTCTCATGCTCCCCTTCCTCGGATATCTGCAGTATTTGACATAACGGTAATATTTCATAGCAGGCTGGAGCGTTAGTATTGACTGTTCTCTGGGAATGAGCCTGTTGGTGCTTCTAGTACAAGATATCTAGTCTTATCTGATTACCTAGCGTAAATACTACCTACGTAACCAAATATTAACGATGTCGTAGGTTACGAAAAACTAGCAGTTATGTATACACCAAAGAGAAGAGAAGGTCTACGAAGTGTCTTATGAAGATAGATACACTTGTAGCTTGTACGCCAAAACTTATAGACGTCTACCACGCCCCGCATCTACTGCGGCGTAGCTTAGGGTAGATCCGTTGCGCCACTGCTGCGTACCAACAGGAGCCGCTCATACACACGCTCCGAATGACAGCCTGCCCGTTATGGAGATGACGCTATTTACGAGCCTCTGAAGCGTAAAGTTTCTTTTGTAGCCGGCAGCCTGCGAGCTCTCAATCATCTGTGCTATGTCGAGCATGGCCGCGCCTCGCTGTACTCTGCCAACCGGTGACGGGTGTTTCTTGTTACCCGTATGCTGTGCAAAGTGTTCCAACGTGTTGTTACGTCATCGCAAGCAGAGCTGTGTCTCCATCGAAACAAAGGGGCCAAATACTAGCCACAAGTTACTTTGCGTAGCAAGTGTGTTGTTGGCAAAATTGTAAATACTCAAAGTACCACATAGCGCGTCTTTTTGTACTCGCGCTTCACGGTTATTCACATAACGCGATCTAGAACTTTTTATGGTCAACCCTGAAATGCACAGAAAACGTAATTTAGGGTAAAATATAGTATTCTAAAAAAAATCTGCATTGATTTCTTACTTCAAATAGTATTTCAAGAAAATTTTAAGGACTTACCGAGTGCAAGCATTATATAAATTTCAAAATGCATTCTGCTAAATTGGAAATGTATTACAGGATGTGCAAATTTAATGTAATGGGCTCTTCGTATATACTTTGGGCTATCATTGTGTGCTAAACAGTATCTTCAATTTATCAATAAATGTCAGATTATCTTAGTTGCCGCAAAAATGGCACTTTGAAAAAAAATCAATAACGCAGAAAACATCCAGGAGCGACTATCAAGTTTACTGAACAATTCGCGCTATATGGATCGCATTGTGTGGATTCCTCGAACTCAATTTTCTGTCGCGTAGTGAGAATAACGCGCTATGTGAATCGCGTTATGTGGGACTTGAATGTATCTCGTGAATTTGCAGTGAATTAGAACTCAAAAAGTGGTGCACTTTTCCAGTGTTTACAAGGACGCAACAAAGCATTAAGACACTTGCACGGTTAACTGAAGTCAATAGTGTGGGACCGGCTTTAAACGTGTGTTTTGTATAGGATTGAGGCTTCAGTATTTTGCTCCTTTGCATCACTTAGCCTCACGTGCACCAGGCCTGGCTACGTTGTTATGTAGGATTTATCCTCGTAAGCACTTAATATCCTCTGGGGTAATAATGGGCCCGCACATTGTTATAATCATACTCATGATTAGAGCTTAATGCTTATTTTGCTGAAGTTGTCTAAAAAAATGCTTGTAAGCACCATTCAAATTTTTACTAGCGCTTAAAAATTTTTATCATTGCTTAAAAATGTTTGCTAGCGCTTAAAAATATTTGTTTGTGCTTAAAAATGTTTGCTAGCGCTTAAGAATATTTGTTTGTGCTTAAAAATGTTTGCTAGCGCTTAAAAATATTTGTTTGTGCTTAAAAATGTTTGCTAGCGCTTAAAAATATTTGTTTGTGCTTAATGTTTGCTAGCGGTTAAAAAATATTTGTTTGTGCTTAAAAATATTTGTTCGTGCTTAAAAATATTTGCTAGCGCTTAAGTTGTTCCGGCAATTAACCTACTTTAAACTGCTGGAGACCTTTGTAACTTAGGGAGTTATCGTGTACCTACCTATTTAGAGTGCCCAACAAGCCAACAACATACGAGAATAGCGCGTCATTTTTGTGGCCACTTTCGTGGCCAGAATCACCATGATCATCGTAGTCACTGAAAAGCGCAATAACTGCCAATGATTTTGTAAACAAAACAGAGACGCCATGTCTATTTTCAAAATTTGGATTCCAATAGTATTTACGCAAAAGGCGGTATGGAATGGAATTTTAGAAACTTTTATTTATTTTGAAGTCAATAGATAAGTAAACTAGCAGTATTTACTGCATTTTAAACATGCACAGACATAAAACTAAAAGCGTGGGCACACGTACGCTAAAGTTGCATAGCAACGCAACTTAGTATTCGATTGCGCTGCAGCGCCCTGGGCTTCGGCTCGGACTGAAAATAATATAGCCTATAAGGTACAAGTCATTTATTGCAGTACTACGCTATGACAAGCAGCAATGGTGAAGCTTTTAGAATACCTCTTACTTTTGTGTTAGTTTACAGTGGCATTGACGCTCAGGTAGAGCGTGGCATTCAAGCACCATGAGTAGTATTCATGACAACGAGACGGCCGAAGGGAAAAGTTGCGCGACTGAACAATTTTTGCGATACTTTTCCCTTGCTATAACGAAACTACAATTCTGGATATTAGTAATATAAAGAATTACAATATACAATTTATAATTAAATATTAGAAAACATCTCGAACTTTGCATTTCAAATTTTGACTTTTTACTTGTCTTTGATTATGCATGTTCAGCCCGCTGGTGAAATCACGGTTCCATCAATTTTCAGCAATGATCACGGTTGATTGCTATCAGAATCACGTCAAAAAGTGGTCACAATAACACACGGATCATGCGGAATCATTCAGAATGATTCGCAAGGTGGTCACAAGAAGACTCCTATATAGACGCTCCATAATGTTCTTTACGCTGTTCTATGGCACAACTGTGCTGAAAAAAGAAAAGAAAACGAAGATGGTGTTGCTTCTGTAGTTTTTCACACGAAGAGCCCCATTTTCCCAACAAACTTATAAACTTTTTTCAAGCTAGCTGATGTCGACTGAATTTGTTTAAGGACTGAAATTCACTTACAATTTCTAACTGACTTTTGCAACTGTTGCTTATCTTGAAAATAATTTTAAATGTTCTTTTCATTCCGTCACCGATACTTTCAATTGCCTACTTATTGAGGCAAATTTGTAGGCTTACAGCAGGAAAAATGCTAATTCTATGATGGGGGTTACTTTTTGTTACCTATACCGAAGGTTTATGCCCCGAATAATGCCCGCTTAGAGTTGTTTTTCGTGTTGACATAGCTCCAAAAGTGTTTTAAATGATATCTTTTTTTTTTGTTCTAAGCGCTTATAATAGGAAAATGTTGGTGCTTATTTTGCTTTGTATTTTTCCCGCCTAACGTACAATGCTTAAATTCGTCAACGTAA
This sequence comes from Parhyale hawaiensis, assembly GCA_001587735.2. NCBI lineage: Eukaryota > Metazoa > Arthropoda > Malacostraca > Amphipoda > Hyalidae > Parhyale > Parhyale hawaiensis. The sequence goes on along the minus strand of LQNS02278143.1, from coordinate 5,705,889 downwards.
GTGCTTATTTTAGATGTTATACATGCTTATTTTTACTGCTTAAAGCGCTTAAACCGTTGTTGCTTAATGTCTGGGCTCTACTCATGATGTATTGTGCAAATTTATCATTTAAAATGCAATTTGTACCTCCCAATTAAGGAGGACCCTATTGGTTCCCATTTGAGCCTGCAAGAAAGTGCATTTGAGACGTAAGAACTGTCTTCTTTTGGAACAAATGAGAATCACGACATCAAGGTACTGGCCAATTTTATCCCCAGAGGATGCAAATTATGACCTCACCAAGGCAGAAGTTCCATACGACTGTGTCGGGTTCTTCCTTGAAAAAGTGACGAAGTCCTGGAAGCGCCTGTGGGTTAGCCCGTACAAGGGAGTATGATAGATTTATTTTCACGGAGTATTGTTCTGTACAGGTCCCAATCTTACAATTCTTCCTGGTAACGCGTTTCGGCCTGGAACTTGTTTCTTGGTTTGTGTTTAGCACGGAATGAGAGCTGTCATAGTTTTCCGCCCATGCTCAGAGAAGTCTCTGTCGCCAAATTTTTGAAGTTACCTACCTGTAAAAATCCAAAGGTAAAGTCAACTCAACCACACCTCCTACTGAGAAGCCCCCGCTCCTTAGTTCATGCTGCAGATAAAGGCCAACTGGCCCCAGAGTTGAGTTTACGGCTGCAGTCGATCACAGATCTCGAGAGACTTCAATCTCTTTTTTAAGGATAATAAGAAGCTTAGAATTTTGTAGATTTCTTGTGTGGGCAGTTTCCAATCTTCTGCACACTATTATTAGTGCTATTCTTACGAGCCCTGTTGGTTTATTTTACGCGTTAATGGGTTAAGGGCAGACAGTTGCCTGCACGTTAACTGGATGAGCTCTACCATGAATAAACGCATAAGAAGTGTAGGTTTGCTGCCAATTGAAGCCAGCGCAATTTGGAATGAGCTTACGTATATGAGCGGTTTTCACTAACACCGTATTACCTACGGAACTTCGCTTCTCAAATGTAGGAAATTATAGTGGCCAGACTTAAGATTGGCCATACGAAACTAGGTAACACAGATGCAGCATGATGGGGAAACGAAATCGCTCCTACTGTCTTGTCCCTCTCAGCGAAACATTTCCTCGTTGAATGCCCATCCTACGTGGATGTAAGGCAGCGATATTTTAGAGCCCTATTGACGCTTCTAGATATGCCATAAGACTCCCTTTTTACAGTTTATGGACCTTTTTACCGATGCTTATCGGCAGAGCTTGGGCTACCGAATGAAATTCGGTATTTTGGTAGTACCGCCGGTATTTTCGTCTACCGAAATGCTGAATCTTTAGGTACTGAATCTTCTACAGATACCGAATGGATCTACCGAATGACTGTCTTCGGTAGATTTGAATTTCCCGCGCTCACTAAAGAAGCTTCTTAGCCCTCGATGACCCACCGTCCTTCCTGGAAGACATCCGGAAAATCCTATTGATTTTCGTTCAGTTGAGCTTTTTCAGTTGCGGTGAAGTCTGGCGTTCCTCAGGATACCGTGCTTGGCCCGCTGTTATTTGTTCTCTATTCTAGTGACAGGTTCTCATCGCCTGAAAACACGATGATCAACTATGCCGACGATTCCACTATGATAGCAGTGATACCTGCTCCCCGCTTGCATATAATGCTGTCGCGCAGTAGTGCATGGTGCTCGGACTGGAGTATGAAGCTGAATACCAGGAGGACCAAGTTGATGATTATCAGTGGGTCTCGGACACTTGTAGCGCAGCATCCACATCTGGAGATAGATGACACTTTGCTTCAAGAGTCTAGCTCCTTGAAGATTCTTGGTGTTATCTTCGATGAGGAGCTTACTTTTGAGCCGCATATTAGGCGACTGGGTCCACATGCTTCCAGTAATGTTTGGTTCCTGCGTAAGGTGAATTCTGTGTTTGGAGATAGTGAGGTTGTCTGCAGATGCTTTTATGCTTTTTTACTGCCTGTGTTGGAGTATTGCTCACCGGTCTGGGCTTCAGCTGCTGACACTCACTTGCGTCTGTTGGATCGACTTGTTAGTTCAGCCAGCAGGCTGTGCGCTGATAATGATCTAGTGAA
>LQNS02278143.1:5680892-5702577 GCA_001587735.2 Parhyale hawaiensis | reverse complement strand
ATTCGACCATCTTCAACCCTCCCACCTGATGAGCCGAGGTACGGCGAAACGCGTCGTGGGTAACAAAATTTCTAATTGTGCTTCTATTCGTTTTCTTCAATATTTGAAATAATGCCACCTCAAGACAATAATTATAATAATAATGTAAACTGTTTAAGCTTACTTTGGCTTAACGTCAGGTAGCTTGAGCTAGTCCAAGTTAGTCTAACCCCATCCCAACAACCCAGCCGAACCCACCCTCAACTAACCCAACCTAAACCTGCCAAACCTAATGCGTGCAGGCTAACCTAACCCAATTTGATTTTAACCTAACACAAGCTAACCTAACTCAACCTGATGTAACGTAGCCCAACTCTCCCTAGCTACTCAAACCTGACGGAACTTTACCTATTTTAACTTAAGCTATTCACATTTACCGAGCCTAACCTTTTCAAACTTTATCTATCCTAACCAACTCAGACCTTGCCGATCCAAATTTATTCAGACCTAACCAAACCTAAACTATGCAAATTTAACCGATCTTAACAGTTCAAACCTAACCGATCTAATAGAAACCAACTTTAGGCCTATGACTAACGAGGATGCATGCGTATGGTCTAATGTGCAATTCCGAATATGATCGTCCAATTTACAACTCCTCCTATTCCTAGCAGTCCAACTCCCTCACATATTAAGCATTTAACTAACTAATCTACCGCAATAAAAAAAGAATAAAATTTTGACGTTTGCATATGACATCCTACGTTTCCATAAATTTGAAAAAAATTAATAATAAACATTTAGGAAGGGTGTCTAATTGGGCCAAATATTCACTGTCAACACGATATAGAAACGAATTTAGCAAAAAAAAAAAATAAAATAAAAATTGCCAGATGTGACATCTTGCATTATGTGCACCGCACGACACCAAGACTTATGAATGAATTTATGAAATGCTATATATATATTTCCAAAAGCAATTTTCAAGAATCTGAGTCAAGCACTTAATTCCGACACTCGCTCCAGGAACCGTCGGGTTTCCATCTCCCACTCCCCCAAATTCCTCCGACTCGGGCTCTGCAGCCCTGGTGACCATACCGCACTGATCCCACAACAGGATGGCTCCCTACAGGTAGCGGTTCGGTCAGCGAGGCTCGCCCATCCTGCTGAGGCGCATCTCGCCTCATGTGCAATTCACAGAATAACTGAAGCCATAGCTGTACCTCAGTGTCCTCTTTGCCTTTCCCCATTACTACCGGTAGTTTTATCAGTTGTTCATTTCTTACCTGAACCCCTCAGTAAGCATTGCATAGGGCATACGCTCGAGGGTTAAGTTAATTAGGTTCGCCCAAACTATGTTATGGGGTAGTGCCTTAAGGGGACCCCATGGGTTGCCTTAGCTTGGCGGCCTTCGGGACGTCTTTTCTTCCTGTCCGACTTGCTGTTCCCATGTACGTTGATCCACGCACCTTCGCGCATGGTCCTCACGTACTGCAATCTCTTATATCTTTTTCTCCTGTTCGATCGCCTTCATAATAGAGACGGAGATTTAATTTATCAATATAATGTTTTCCTCACTTGTTGCTCCTATGCGTGGCGATCGTCCGTCGATGGGTTCCCAATAATTTACGACTCACTAATAGTAACTATTTTAAAGGTGAAGTCAACTTCGACTGCACCCTCCCTGGGAAACCCACGAGCACTGGTTCGTGCTGCAGATATAGGCCAACTGCCCTCAGAGGAGTAAGTACAGCTGTAGCCGATCTCGGGTCGTTCAAAATTATGGCGCAAAAGCTGAAAGTTCAACGACCCGCGCCCTCTACCCTAAGCTAAGTGCCCTTACAGCAGCTGTGCACACCAAGGAGTTTGCTGACTCCGCGCACCGTGTGCCACAAAGAACGCTCACCAGCTCGGGGCTCGTTCCCAGCTCCTTCAGCACAACAGTTCAACACGCGAGGCCTGCTGCTACCCACTCATCTCCTTACTTTAGTTCTTCTATTAACACATGGTAATTATTTGAGTTATATTAGACTAACATAAAACCAACTATGACCATATATGTTTCCATTTATCAGAATGTTCCACGAGTGGGTGCATTTAGTCGGCTTTTCTTGGTACGGTCCTCCGCAGCGTGGAACTTGTACATGCCATTTACAAGCGCATTTCTTCTCTTTGTGCGAGCTGAACATGTCGAAATACGTTCATCCTTTCTCATAAATATTCAATACGCTCCAGCTTCATCCCTAGCAAACACTGCCCTGACGTGTACTTTAGCATGACAGAAACCATCCCCCAGGAATGCCACGTATGTGCCTCAAGTCTCGTCGCGTAGGCCGACAATTCCTTGGCATTCGTGACCTGAGCCTCGGCACACGAGAAACTTATCGGCCGTGCGTATTGATGCCGGGGTGATAGCAAGACAAAGAGATGAAGGTATTTCATCATTAGCGATAGACCGTCGCTCGATAGATTGCTGCCGCTGCTCATCTCTAAGAAATATCGCTCTTTTTGCTCCGTCATGCCTGCTTCTTCTGTCTTGTCTTTACGGCTCGAGGTGCTCACTTAGGCGCGGTAAATCCTACTTTGCGCCCCAATGGCAGTTCATCACGCGACGCGTAGTTACGATTTAGGTACAGTACATCGTTCTTGTACAAGACACACGTTGCCTCTGCAAAGGCACGACTATTTTTTAACGTACGAGCCTAGGCAGAAAATGCATGTAATTGGTGCCATATTTTGTGCGGCACTTCTTCTGCAGCCGCTGCGGCATTCCACTCTATGCATTCCTAGCCTGGCCGCTCGTATTTTACCTGATGAGTGCGCAGTTGATTTGTTCATCACTCAGCCAACTGGGTTCTTGGGCACTTTGTTGAATTGAATTATCGGATCAGCAGTTGCTCTTATCGCGTCCATGTGTCTCGTTACTCAGTAATCGATGTACGATCGGTGTTGCATTTGTTGCTCACTGATCACTCATATTCGTCACTATGAATCTGTGTTTAGTTTGTTGCACGGCGCAATTGACTTTTGAATGGTTTCTTTTGGTTTCGCCCCTCCACTCACTAATTTGATTGTTTCGTTAGAGTTCAGCTCCTCCAATGCATGGTCATTATTATTAGTATACTGCAGGGCTACGTCAGCCATGGATCGTGCTGTCTATAATGCGGTAGATTACGGCTGGCGAAATCGAGCGCATCAGTCGAAGCCTTGGCAGTAGGCGACGGAAAATTGTTATTAACTGAATAAACTTATTCCACCTTAAATGCGTTGTTGCATGGATAATTTTTAGTTTTCTGTTTGAAGAACAGCTAGTTTTATAACGTTCATTATAATTAGTTCAATTAACATTTTTTACGTTCCGCTTTCTTTGGCCATTTCAACATTGCTTTCAATGCATTTCATGTATTGAGTTTTTGAAACTAAATGTGAATCAATTTTATCGTAAAGCTAACATGAAGTAGTAACCACTGCCTGTAAGTCTTGTCGCTACCGGCAAACCTATTCAATGGCTTCGAAACCGTCTAAGCTTCAAATTTATCACCAGACCAACATGTTTTACGAAACGGAGTTTTTATTTTCTTTTATTTAAAAAGTTATAATAAACACCACCTCTTTAACACCTGGCAAGTCGTGGAAACTGGAGAGGCTACTGAGACATGAAACAGGTCGCTGGCAAGGAAGTTGGGCTATTTCAAAATCTCCTTACTGCCCTCCCTCAATGACATCACTCCATCCTTGAACAGGCCCAACATTGGATAGGCAATAGAGCGTCATCACTGGAGTGGTGACCTCACCAAGGGAGGCCAGAAGTGATATTTACTGGCAAATGAACACGGCTGACAGCGACACAACGCACTCAGGGGTGCTCTGACGTCACCAAGAGAGGCCAGATACTGATGTTTCTCGTCTGATGAACAATCCATTGCTGTCCGATCAGCTTCTGTGCATGGCTGCCGTCGCTAACGACAGTCGGCGGTTCAGAATACGTTGTTGATAATCATCTTTATTCTGCAGTAACGAGACCGCAGCCGCAGTTCTGCGTCGTTTGATACCCTGCATTTAATTGCTAGGCGGCTTTGTTCTTTTGACCTTTGCTTGCGATTGCTGCGTGGCGAGGAAGCGAGCGTCGTCACCTGGCAATGTGTGTAGCTTTTGCTTAAAGTTTCTTGCAACGAATTCCTGGTCAAAACAGACCATGCAGAGTGTATAAAATCTACAGAAGTGAACGATATAGTCGAAATGTAAACGGGTGGGCAGAAGCCACAGCTCGTTTGTTGCTCACACAGTTCTGGAGTGCAGGGATAGAAGAATAAAATCGGAGTTTCTCGTTGTTGTACATCTTGTAATGCGTACAGAGACAGGCTAAGCTCCGCATATGGGACAGATTCACTAGATCACTAAAGCAGTCTGTTCAGTAGACGCGACTGGCTGCAGCCGAAGGCAAAACCGGTGAGCAACACTTCAACAAAGACGGCAGGAATGCATGAAAGCATCTACGGAATACGTCCCTGTCACCAAACATTGCATTCAGCATTAACCTTACGTAGAAGACAGAAGATCAATCGTACTCGAAACACGAGACATCTAATTTGCGTTTCAAACGTAAGCTTCTCATCAAAGAGGACACTGGGAATCTTCCAGAAAGCTAGACCCTTGGAGAACGCGTAGTGTCATTTAGTTTCAGAGGTGGATGCAGGGTTGAATGCACGAGACCGACTGACAGTCATCGACTTTGTCTTGCCCGCAATCAGCTTCATACTCCAGGCAGAGCACCGAGCACAAATGCGCGAGAACTCCCTGTTTGCAGACTGAGCGACATCATTGCGTATGCTGGGGCTTGGTATCACATTCATCAATGTGGAAACGTCAGTGTAGTTGATCGTCATGTTTTCCAGCGAGGAGATCCTGCCGCTCGTGTGCAGAACAAGCTCAAGGGGCCATGCGCACTGCTCTGAGGAACGCCGAATCCACCGCGACTGAAGCCAAACAACAATCTTCGAACACACTTTGCGTTTGCCCAGAAACAGAATCGCTACTGATTGACAAAACCTATCACCGACATGATGTACAGCAAACGACTCCAATGTGTACAATAGACCCGTGTGGGTGATCCTATCGAACGCCGCACTGAAGTCAACTAATCAAGGCGTGCTTCAGAATGACGGACCACGGCGGCCGACTGTAAATGACATGACCGACAGTAAAGCCTAAAAACAATCCAAGCCCTTCCTGTACTCAAACCGACCAGTACACAGCAGTCCAGTCACATCAGCGAAGCGATCCAACTTCAAGCCACCAGATTCTCAAACACATTCGGCAAAATAGTCGTTAACGTAATGGGGCAAAAATTGACGGCATTTGGCGACATTTCATGGACCTTTGGGAATACGATTGATATTCCCAATACGCAAGCGAAGGGGAACATTTCCCAACAGAATCAAGCGTCGAAAAATTTCTCCGAGCTTAGGGGAGAAAATACTTCGATTTTTATTATAATACTAAAGGGCCCGCGCTGTCATAAATGACAGCTAGCAATTTGTGATGACACTTCTCCATTCACTATACTTTCGTTACTTATAATACGTCCAACTCAAATTATCGTAAGAGATGAGCGTTTTCTACTGAGCATTGCACTTGAATTCATCTTCAGCACCATCCTTCTTTCCTTCCCTAAGCTGACATGCGAAAAAACTATTTTGTAACCGCTGAAACGTCAATAAATTTAATTTCCGCTGCGTATCCAGAATATACAGTGATACGCTTTCAGCAGACCGAAATTTTCGCGCTCAAGGGGAAAATCCTTCGTTAAAAGAAGACAGCAAGTTGAAATAAAGAATTACTACGTCTACTACACTGGGAAAATCGCTTCCTCTGCTCATCGTTGATTATCAATTGAATGTGTACATCATGAACAGAAAGAAAATATAATTTTGATGTAGAGAAAGAGTAATAAATATCAGACTCCATGGGAACAGAAATAGATGCTTGAAGAGCAAGAACTGCATTCAATGTTAATAACGAAAAGTATTCCCAATTTTTGCCAACTTCTGCATCCTTGTTTATTATCGCCTACTGAATTCCATCAGAAGGGAACAGGATCGTCAAAATCTCCAACGTGGCCAAAAAATGCATTCAGATAAAGGAGCGATGGGGATCTCACTTTTGCCTTCTTCTGCAATCTGGTCATCGATCTCCGTGGAAGCGCAGCTTGATTACGAAATCTGCAACATGGCCTGTTTTACGCCTATTTCATTAAGATGCGGACACGGAATAAATAAAAACACAAAGCGTTTTATAATATAAGGATACATGGAACATGCCAGCGCCCCAGGCCTCCATGTGGATCAAGAAACGCTCGTAGAGTGCTAGATCTGAATACCAGAGTAGGAAGACAAGGCTCAGGTTGACATCCATGAGCAATGGATGACACTCTCATGTGTGTCGTCCTCCCATTCGCGTTAGTCCACTTTCGTGCGTGGGTTCCACATTTCTGTCGACATACTGTTTTCCCGTTTGTGTTTTACCAATGCTCTAATTGCTTTAAACAATCACCACTAATTAAAACATTTTACACACGTTTGAACCACACCTGTAGAACAGCTAACCAGTTTGCAACTACTTTAATAGGTAGTTATGCAAAACGTTCAAACTGTCAACTGTTCATGACAAACTTGTATTAACCAATTGAAGAGTTTGGTATCGCATAAGGACTTCAATAAAGAGATCAAATAATATTTTAAAGTTTGCAGTCCAACTGACCATAGAACACATAACAGCTGTTAAACTGTTAACAGTTTAAACGTTTTCATAACTGTTTAAGCAGTTCTGAAACTGTAATACAGGTGTGGTTTAAACGGGTGAGAAATGCTTAAAATTGTGGTGATTGTTTAAACCAATTAGAGCGTTCCCGAGTGCCTTATCCGCAGGAGATGTTGCAGCTTGCCGCAGTTCCTGCTGACGAGGTTAGTATTGTAAAGTTAGGTAGGTTCCCTACTTTTCTCTTTGTGCCCCGTGAGGTGGGCTGTCGATCGAGATAGCCGACCTGGTATGCGGGACATCTCTAGGGGTGGAAGGACACAAAAGGGACCGACCACTCGATTGTCTCCTACTATACTTTGCGCCTTTTTTCCCGCCAGTAGTAGCGCACTGAGCCAACCGAGTTTTTCCGGCAGGAATGCCGAGATAAAATATTCCTACTGAGCTATGCAGAAAGACCGAGTTTACACTATACGGATCACTCATCGAGTGGCTACGGTGGTAACTATGACTATAATAATAATGATAACCAATTAGAGCGCAAGCGGGAAAAAACAGAACTACATGTCCCTTCCTTTTCCTCTCTTCAATCACCAAAGTTGTGTCTTGGGAGACTTCAGCATCTAATATAATAATAATATTGATTATAATAATGTGTGACGTCCATGAGCGTGACTCATGTCTGATCTGTTTGCTATCGAAGTGAGCCAAGAAAAGCTCCGCCTTATACAAAGGTTCAACCACGGGACCACCACCAGGCCTACAACGGGCTGTAACGACCGATCAGCAGCGAAAATCTGAACCCTTCAATTCACTCCATCAACAATATGGATTATCGATCTTCATCCGAGGTGCCCTGGAACGCTGTCTTTGACGATGCTGTCCTCCCATCATAAATGAGCTTTGCTTCGGTTCTACATTTCAAGTACGGTACCTAGGTACATTTCCCAGAGAGCATGGTCCTGCGAACGCCGCCAAGCTCGAAAAACAACCTGTTCAGCCTTGGGGCCTCTTCACTCCCCTTCCTCCGCCGTAACCAAGCGAAAGCGATTACCTATAGGCTGCCTGTTGTACCGTGTGTGTTACGTATAAAATCAGCAACCAGACATGAGCCACAGGGCTGCCCTTAGGTGAGAATGACTAGCCGAGGAAGGCTGCTACTATAGGCTGCCATAACCTGGCTTCTGTACCACTTACCCCGGCTATTGCGTCTGTAACCTCACAGCCCCCAACTGAAATGGAACTATTGAAGAGACGGAAAGCATATGTTAGATGTCAAGAAAAGGAGGGAAGCTACTTATAAAGGATCACTTCGTTAGGCAGCAGCAGTTTGGGAAGAACACAAAGTCTTGAATAAATGCTCTTTCTTTAACATGGTTCTTTAACCTCGCAACAAGGTTTTTCCCCATGGGTAAACAAGAGGACCAAGAACAAGTGTAACACCCGCAGATGAAAATCTTTACCTTTAAACGGCTCACTCTGCTTGAGGTGCAGCGACTTGATGACCACTTTCAAGAATTTTAGGTACTGGTTCTAACGTTCATCCTCTGACGCATAAAGTGAACGATTATTTCTTGCAAAATTGGGCTGTAAATGCAGTTCAGGAAATGGGCAGTGCAAGCAATAGTTATCATTTATCGTTGTTCATTTATGTTTACTGACTATTTGGTTTTATTACATATGGCTATAACACGAAGCTAGCTGGATATTCATGCAGTTGAAGTCTGCATAGATCCCATGACGTATCTTACGTATCTTCACTGCTGCTGGCCCCTCCAGTTCAGCGGCGTCAGTGGGTCTCTTCAGTAATTCAGTAGGTAACGTATGCAGACGACTGTAAGCTGGTCCGCCTACTCGTCACTCTGTGCCAGTCAATAAGTACCTAACTTCCAATGTTATCAAACCTTGGCAATTTAGGGGCGTGCAATGACGGCATATTGATGCGGTTAACGTCGTTCTGCACCGTAAGTTTTGTAGCAGTATGCAAAGAACGTTAGGAGAAATGATATTTCTCTATGAGAGCTTATCTGCATGTTCGATTGGGCAGTCGAAGTATATGTAAGCCGAGCTCACTTGACTTTTTCAAAACTGCAGACGGGAACTTTGGCCTCGTCACTTTGAATTGTGTTGCAGGTGTGAGAAGCGACCCGCTTATCTTCAGCCAAATCAATCGCTATAGTTTGCGAAGTACGATTGAGTTCTTGGAGGTATAACAGGCAACCGGTTAAGCATCAATGCCTGAAACTTGAAGCAACGGGTCAAAGCCAGAGCACCTGTCTGAACGCTTAAATTTGCTGCTCAATCGAACACGCCTTTTAGATATATATACGAGCTGTCTATAATCTCTACACTAGTGTTTCTCTTTGGGGTACATGTACTGTATGAACCCGCAGGGCACCTGGGCGCCTGTTGGTCTATGCTCGGACCCTTGACTGGCTCATGACGTTTGAAGCTTCTATGACAATATTTTATTGATTTCATCGCATTGATGACACAGATTAATAACTGATATAAAGTTATGAGAAGAAAATGTATCTTTTACTGAACTTTTAATTATTTTTTTGCGGTAACGACGACGTAGCTTGAGATAACAGTCATCCATTGTGAACAGTGAAAAATAGATACGCGAGGGTTAAATGCGAAGATTTACCTCCGCCAAGGAGGCTATATTTTCGTCGAGTTTCTCTGTTTGTTTGCTTGTCTGTCTGTCTTAAAAATAATTAAAAAAATTACGGACGGATCTTTACGAAATTTACAGGCATTGTTAGGCATTTTAGAAGGAACAGATGATTAACTTGTAGAGAAGATCCGTTCATGTGTCTGTATTCCTTCCTTTTCTTTTCTTAATGTCATACCGTAACTCAGAAAGTTATGGCCAAAATTTAATTTAAACAAAATTACAAGAGTTGTTAGGCATATTACGAAGAATAAATGACCAAATTTTAGTGACTGTTCGCAGGCTTGTCTCTGTGTTTGATTTTATGTTTGCTAGCAAAATAACTCAAAAGAGGAACGGATCTTCATCAAATTTACAGGAACTGTTAGAAATGCTAAAGAACATAAATGATCAAATTTTAGTGATGATCGGTTTGTCTGTGTTTTTAACATATGTTTGTCCGCTACATACTTCGAAAAGTTATTAACGGATCTTCCAGAAAATCATAGAAACTGCTATATCTGTAAACTGGCACAAATGATATGAGTTTGGTGCTGACTGCTGATAAAAAGGAAATCGTAGTTTCAGTACTAGTTTGAATTTTTCGTTAACGTTGCCTCACTTGGCAAAGGTATGCGCTCTCAGTGTTTTATTTATTATATAATAACACTTTGTTCAACCTCCGTAGTCGCTATTAAGCCGTTTCAACCAAGATTACACAGTGGAGGGAAATACATACTCGTACACCATGAAATTATTTATTCAAAAAATCTAGCGAACCTAAAATGAATATATTGATGCAGTATTTTTATTGTTACGTAAACAACGCACACGCAACAACAAAACAATTAAATTCCCCTATAATAGAAATTATATAACAATTTATATATTTTGGGGTAAGAGAGTTTTCGTACAACATAAAAAGCGATTTTGAAAAAGCATTTAATATTTTGTGGCGTAGCCTTTGTTCAGTTCAACGGCAATTAATCTCTTTCTATATATTTTTTTACCAAGCCTTGACATGTTTCCTGTTGGATTTTAGCCCATCCTTCCTTGCAGATTTCTTTGAGTTGCGGAATGGACTTCGGCCTCCTCGCATTAATGTTTAATTTTAGAATTTACCACAAATTTGTATCGGATTCAAATCCGGAGACTGGCCTGGCCATTTTTGTTGTTGTATATAATTATTGGTGAGTCATTTCTCCGTGGTTTTCGCCGTATGTTTTGGGTCGTTGTCCTGCTGAAAAACGAATTCTTGCGGTAGCCAGAGCTTTTCAACCGACGCATGCCAATGTTCCCTTAAAATGTTCTGGTTCATGTGAGCGTCCATTCTCCCTTCTATGATATGAATGTTACCTGTTCCACGTAATGAAAAGCATCCCCAAATCACAACGTTGCCACCACCAAAATTTCACAGTGGGAATGGTGTTTTTTGGTGCAAATGCTGTTCCATCCTTCCTCCACACATGGTTCTTTGGATTTCGTCGAAATAGTTCTATTTTAGTCTCATCCGACCACAACACGTTTTCCCAGAACGACTCAGGCTTGTCCTTGCGCTCACGGACAAATTTCAGACGAGCTTCCCTATTTCGTTTCGACAGCAGGAGAGTCTTACGAGGAGTTCAAGATCGTAACGATTTTGGTGAAGCTCTTGGCTTATTGTATGAAGGCTAACGCTTGTCCCTGCTGCTAGCAAGTTCTCCTGAAGCTCTTTGCGAATAGTCAAGGGATTTTGGGGCACTTTCCTGACGATTTTTCCTGAAGCTCTAGGGGAAATGTTCTACGACCTGCCAGAACTAAGTTGGTTTTCGACGGTTTCCGAACTTTTAAACCTTTTGATAAATGACCCGATACTGGTAAACGGTATTTTGAGTGTCTGTGATATTTGCCTATGATTTTTCCCGGATTTCTATTCTTTAATAATCAACTCTTTTACCGAACTCGTAGGCTCCTTGCTTTTGCCCTGGCTACAACCTTCTGCTACGCTGTCGCACCAAAATAATGACTTCAATGCTGTCATGGACTATAGTAGACTTCTAACGTAAAATCTAGAAGGTTCTGAAAAGTTCTTGAACAGTCAAATCAATTTTATAATAAAAAAATCGGTTTGTACTAATACATTTTTCAACCTCAAATATGTGAAATATTATATAATTTATATAATTCATTATAATTTTTGGTTTTGTTGACGCATATCAATTGATTACACTCAAATACAAATACTGTATCAATATATTTATTTTTGGTTCACTAGATTTTTTGAAACAAACAATTTCCTGGTGTACGAATATTTATTCCCCCTTATCTTCCAGCTGTATTGAACTGAGAACCAGCTCTCGGCATCAGCTGGGTCGTTACATACATCGATAATTATCTACGTTACCCCTAATTAATGCAAATAATTGTACGAATTGACAGCTTAGCCGGAACAGCCACTTCTACCTCACGGCAGGAACTCCTTAGTCTCAGCTACTGGCCATCTGATCGTGCTGACTGCCACGTCCCCGCTTTGCTTCTTAAGTTTTGTGGGTTCCTGCTGATGATTTTTCTTGCTGTTTTGTCTTTTTTTATCCATGGTTTTTTCCCATTTTTGGATTTCCCCATAGTGCTTGGCGTCCTATATATCCGTTCTTGGCATGTATATACGAGTGATAGTAAGCAATAAGCTAATGGCGACTTTTGTCATGCTACAGTCATGTGAATAGGAATCAATAGCTGCGCATAGTACTATATCGTATCATTGTATGCGCGAATAGTACTTATCAGTTCTACTGAATTGCATCAAGATTATAGCTTAATTTTAGTCTCGGTCTCGCTAGCATCGCCGGTCTTGCCGTCTCTTGCGTATACGCGATTATGAGGATTGACGATTTGTATTGTTTTCAGTCCCCCCAAAAATTGAATTTTCCAATTCGCTCTAATTTTATTGCCGCAGCAGAGAATTATCGGCCTTCTGCCCCCCTGCCTGCGGACCGTTTTACTGCAGTTCTGCTGCTGATTTAGCGGACGAGGCGGAGGCTTTGTGGCCGAATTGGAGTCCAGGCGAAAGATAATTGAAATATTTTATGCGAATATGTCTCGGCAGCACCGCAGCTCTGGCTTTCGGTACGTCGTAACGGAACGCCTGCACCCGTGTACCATGCAGCTAACTGTACCAGCGCAACCTAGGCGTCTGCACCTCTCTGAGAATGGGCTTCACGGCGGGTCTGTTACCTCTTATCAAATAACAGTGTCGAACCGGCACGTTGTGTGGCATCTGCTTCTTCCCTACTGTAAGTTGACGTCCAGGCGGTCGTTGCGATTGCATTTTGTAAGATCTGTCGACCTATAATGGTTGTACTTAAAATCGGCATCCCCGCACACTGCGCTGCTAGAGTGAGGAACTCGCACGGCGGTCATGCTACCGTATCTATGTTGCCGACTTATAGCTAATATCGGAACGACGTGCGAGCTACGCATCTGTCATCACGTTGTGCTTGCAAGTTCGTAGTGTGACCTCAGCACTAAATCCTGGACTGACTTTAGTTACGTCATTACCACCGTCGCCGCAGTGTGTTGGCCGACACCTTTTTTTGTGTGTAGGCCTATTGTGAATATCCAACAGCCACTCTTGTCACGTTATCAAGGGCAGTCACTTACTGACCTTTTGTGTCTCTAGCTGTTACGTGCACTTTAGAGATAACCCGCCGTTCTGCTGGTTGCCGAGTGCAGCAATGCTGCTTATTCTTAGGTCAGGTGGCGTGCATAACACCTTCTGGACCTCGTCAACAGGTCATCAAAGATCTGAAAGACGAGCTAATGAGACCTGCAACACTCGTCTTCAGCTAGGTTTATCTGTAAAATTAGCCCCATTGGCTCTTTCGGACAACGTCCCCGTCCCATACTGTTGGCATTTGTATCAAAGCGTAATGGACATCTAAATCATTCTTTTCTCTGATCCTTGAGACATTTCTCTGTACTCATGATATGCTTGATACAAAATGTGTCTTGCTGAAATGGGTAGAAATTTATGAGTTCACGTTGAGTGGGTACGGTTGTTAATCTCAGACTATAAAGACGGCAATTCTAACCATTCGGGACACATGACAATCATTCTTTTTTATATACGTTTATGCTCTCATTTAATGTCCATAGTGATTGTAACTCTCCTGAGGCTGAATCAGTTTTCGCCCCCAAAATGATCTTATCGCCATTTGCCCCGAAAGGTTATAATTTTTGGCATACATGTGCGTGGCTTCAGCAATGGTTAGGCCGATGTGGTGCTAATGTCCTCGTGTCAACGTACGCTTCACTCATAGCTAGCTTGACTTGCTATAGAAGGTTCAAAGGTTCAGTGAAGAGCGAAGAAGATCCTAAGCCGCACCGTCCTGAATAATTCTAAGCCCGAGACGGCCTGTCAAATTGGAGGAGTGCTGAGGTCGCCCTCATTTTCGCTGCCTCCTGGCGCTGCAGAGCTCCAACTTGTACCAAATATTTTGCCTATAAATTTCCGTAAGGACTTGCGCCCTGCGCCATCGTACTCGCAATATTTATCAATTTGTGCGGCACTTTGCACCTTATTTCAAAAAAAGATTTGGCAGGCGTCACTGCCACGGGACCTCTTTTGACGCGGGGACCTGCTGAATATTTTTCTTGGCTGCAGTAATGTGCGCAGGTTGCTGAGCATGTTGCAGGCCCTGCCTCTGCCTGCTGAGCACATTGCAGGCCCTGCGTCAGGCTGCTGAGGACGTTGCCAATTTTACTTCTTTACATGTTCCTACTGATGATGTTTCATTGTTTTTATTCTTCTTCTTTCCAGACATGCGTGTCGGTACAATGTGCAAACACTGTCAAGCAGTGGATCCACGTTTCTATATCCATAGTACATGTTCCCGCCTTTTCTTATCCTGGAACACTGCAGTTGTAGCTGTGAATGTTCAAACAACATTTTCATTCACTCGTCCCAGTGAACTGCTAGATGTTGAGCATTAGCCGTGTCGCCTGTATCTGAAGCTCTCGGCTAACCGCGGTGTCGCTTATGGCTGCAAATGAGTGCAGTAAGTCATGAGATTAGTTTCCAATATCCACTTGGCGCTTGTGCTGGTGCGGGCCGACACCTTCGAGATAGAACACTTCTTCACAGGCGTGGAATAAGCCCGTAGGGTCATTACTGGCCTTCCCTGCTGACGTAATGCCACCTGTGGAGCGATACCGCGCTCTTTAGTGTCGCATTTGTTGACGGTATGGACCGAACGTGGCTGAGAAAATGACAAAATGACTTCACTGGGGTTGGGGTTGATCCAACCTTGTGGGAATAGGGGCAGGGCTTCTGGCAACACTTACATACTAGGGGCGGACCTGGATTGAATTTTTACCGGAAGGGAGTCACTAAATATGACTCGAGCTGGGCTGACCCACGCTGGCCGGAGCCAGGATGCCGTGGCAAAAAAAAAAAAAAATTGTGGCGGCAAAACCCCAGTCGGTCTATAGCTAACGGGTGTATGGTGACGTCACCACGAGAGAACAAAAATGACCTTTTGCCGTCATCAGCGCCCTTGTCCCATGCCCTGTGTCCTTGTGGTTAAAACCAAATTTGGTTTTGTTATGTGCATGAGATGGGTAAAAGTAATAGGTCCAACAGTTTTGGAAGCAAAAATCTAAATTAGGGCAAAATTCAAGGCTTAGGTCTCAAATTTCCCAATGGGTTTTCACTTAAATTCACTTGGAAAGCCTCTTCGAAGGACGCACGAATTAAGTGTCTTCCTGTTACATCATGAATTGCCGCTCTGTGTTGCATGGTCAGCAATATATATTTTACTGCCTTATTTTGCTTAGTTGCACCCTTCAGGAGCATGGGATGGGCATTACGGTTAGGTTAGTTATGTTCGCCCATCCTATGTTATTGGATTGCAGCGGTGACCCTGTAGGTTGCCTTGTAGCAAGCTAGGCCTTCGAGCCGTCTTTCCTTCGTGCTCACTTTGCTTCCTTTCGGTTTCATAAACTCACCGATGATGCTTTCCTCTGTTCTTCTTCTTTTCCGACTTGCTGTTCCCATGCGCGTTGGTCTTGTAGGGGAACACCACCGTGCGTGATTCCCACGTTTCTATCAATGTACTGCACGTCCTTTGTTTCTTTCTCTATGATATCACCTTAGTTGTGGAAATCGCACTACTGACTTTGCTTCATTAGCATGATGGGCCTGCCATTTGTCACGTTCCTCTAAATAGGGCCACGTTGTATTCCTTGACGCTGATATGCGCTGAGATATTTCCAAGCGAGTTATTGTTATCCTTGATTGATCAATGACCGTCATGAGTGGGGCACTAGAGGTAGTTGTATTCATGCGAGAAAGTAGGCACTGGACAATCGTATATAGGCGGCCTGTGAGTAAGCCGTTTACACTACGTTCGCCTTCATTCTGCGAATCAATGTCTCGGCGATTTAATGGAAATGGAGGTGAATATATCTGACATAAACATATATTTAGAAGAGGAGATTGATTGCCGTTAGTCCAATGAAACGCTCTTCACCAAAATTTGAAGTTTCATTATCTAAGATTTTGCGACATTTATCGAACAGCCGTAAGGATGCCGTCCGGCTTCATTATGCAAGTTTACGTTCAGCAGTAAACCAGGCAAAAGAGTTGGTGTTAATAATGTCGATCATGCTAGAATCTTTCATGCTCGTCAGAGGCATGTCTACGCCATCAATATCTAAAAATATGAATCCCGACCTTCGAACCATCAAGACGGGAGGATAACACCAAAAAGAGCATATTTGAGTCAGCGATCTGCACGGGATATTTGCAAGCCGAAAATTCAAATGGCAAGCAAGGACACCACGTGAAACGAGTTTTTATTTATTTATTTTTTATTTGCTGATACTGGCCTCCCGAAATGGTTCGAAAACTTTCAAGACTCTTCGCAAACATCTTCCATTAAACAATCAAACTAACGTCATAAAGCCACAAGGGTGGAATGAGTGCACAGGTATCGGAAGACGGATTTCAAGATCGGATGTGTGTCGTGCCACCCTTGATGAGCCCGATGGTTGGTTGTCTGATATTGAAGGGAAATTAAC
This sequence comes from Parhyale hawaiensis, assembly GCA_001587735.2. Classification (NCBI taxonomy): domain Eukaryota; kingdom Metazoa; phylum Arthropoda; class Malacostraca; order Amphipoda; family Hyalidae; genus Parhyale; species Parhyale hawaiensis. The sequence continues at coordinate 5,686,127 of LQNS02278143.1, read as the reverse complement.
TCAGATTTCGGATTTGTCGTCTGCAAGGCGGTGGAGGGATGATGTTCTGGGCTGTAATGAAACGAAAGGCGATGTTATCATTGGGGCATGTAAGGTAAATCGAGAGGTAAAGCGTAATTCAGACGCCCATTGTAAGTTCTTTGACAGCTGCTTCATGCCTTTGTTAGTGGATTAACTTCTGTCTTCACAAAACCCCGTGTTGTTTCGACAGGATTATGCTCCTCCACGTAGTTCTCAGTACGCCTTTAACTGGCTCAAGGGTACAGGTCTTAAAATTAATAGTGACAGGGTGATGCGTTGGCCTCCAAATACCCCAGATTTGAATCCCATTAAAAATGTGGGAGCTATCTTAAAAATAGAGAGTTTATAAGGATGAGAGGCAGTTTAGAAGGCTGAAAACCTTTGGAAGGCTATTCCGGACGTTCCAACATCAAAAATGTTCTCTAAAATATCACCCTTGCCTCTTCTGTTGACCGTCGCCTCACAAAGATCATTAACAATTTGGAACGTCTTGTTTCTGCATAATATGTGATGAACCTTCATTCTTTCGAAGTAAATATTGTTCATCAATCGCAACTGTATGTTTCATAGAAGCTCATGGTTTCGACGTGCTTCTGAAAGGTAATATAAAGCTATTCTTTTCTTTTATAAGCCCTTAAATGAAAATGTTTAATATTTGCGTAAGCAAGGTGAACGGTGATGACATTTAATTTGGAAGAAAATGAAAATTATTTTTTTATATTCGAACTTATTTGCCAATCATATTGAAGTGCCATTTTCAGGAAGCTGCCTAGAAGAACAAGTTTGCAAAATACCTAATGATACAAAGTTATTACCAAGATATTATTATGCACAATCAGAGCGAATGCTCCGCAAATTTTTCTCTCTTGCGCAGTGTTCGCTTTCCTCTTAATACTGCCACTTTCGCAAAAACGGGCTTTTAGCGTGACGTCACGAGATGATTACATACATGTAGGATACCGCTGCATGTGATGCCCTTCGGTATTCCGACCTGTCGCTGTCAGTGCATCTGCGGCGGCCCCAGTACAAAACGTTGTTTTCTTTCCCAGCAGGCGGAGATACCAGCGGGAAATTTGAGAAGCGCTGCAAAACAAGTGCAAGAATTTTTGAATTTCGTTGGTTTGACGTTCAGTTTTAGATAGTCTAATGAAAGCCATCGCCAAGTTTACATACGCATTCTTAAAATTGTACGCTTGAACAAAGGCAGTTGCCTTCAATTTTTTTCATGTTGGATATACCAAATAATGTTAACCTTGCGAGATTTTTGAAGCGAAAAGAATGCCTGCCATGTTTAGCCCCGTGCTCGGTGAAAGACTTTGGATGGAGATAAGGGCTCGCTTTATCTCAGGCTTTTAGAGGCACAAATGCTCACCGTTTCTCGAGTTCACCGATGCTGCTGGACGGGGCGGCGACCCCTGCGGCTGCTGTGCTGCCCTGAAGCTTCACGAGAAACTGCTCTGCGATGCGTTGCTCTCTTGCAAATCACCGTCTAACTTGGAGCAAATGACCGGCTAACTCGCCGCCAGAATGGAGCTAATCTTGCGGCCATGACCGTTTGCCGGGGCGCCCTAAAAAGAAGGCTTCCCTTATTCCTCCTGCATTGCGCGCCGCGGCCTCACCTCAGCGCGAAACAATTAGCGGCGAACGCAAAAATAAATTAACCTCGGCGGTCGTCGAGGTTGAAAACACTCCCGCCTGATGAGAATGGACCTTGCGACTTTGTTTGGAGGTAACGTGGTGAAGTCGCGTTCTGAAAAGGTATAGCAACGAAGGCCTGCAGCGGTAGGTTAAATGCTTTTGGAGGTTAGTTACCTACTTAAGAAGCTAACGCGACATGCTCTCTACGGGCCGTGTTTTACAGCAATAAGTTTACTCAGTAGTGTTGGAGAGAGGGAGAAGTCGCGATCTGTAAGAACTGCGACTCGCAGCAGAAATTACTTTCTGAGCTAACGTCAAGTAACGCACTGCAGGGCCCGAGCCTAGCTTATTGTTCCCAAGATGATCTGTTATCTGTCTGCTGTATCTTAGTCCTCGTGTGACTACAAAATCTGTGAAGTTCCCTCAGCTACTTGCACCAGGCTTTTGAGCGCTCTTATGCTGGCCCTATGTGCTATATTTTTTTCGTTCATCGTTTTTCACAAATGCATGTCTCATCTTATGTCAGCACGTTCCATTGCAGTAGCTGTAGAGAGAGAGTTACACTGTTATTACTGGAGTCCTGATTTATTGCAGTTTCCGGCCTTAGTGCAATAACTGCTATGAGTATCATAACTGCAGTGAGAGCTATAAATGCAACATATTACTGTAGGCTGTGCTCACACCTCCCTCATTGTCACGCATTCACTCAAACTTATGGACGCGGCGAGTTGATTGAGAGAAGCAGCTGCAGCAAACGCGGTAGATTGAAGAATGAAGCATGTCCCTGTTTTGAACGCGCTGCGTCACTCAAGTTCAGTAAACAGAACTTATAAATGCTAAATTTATCCTCTGCAGCGTTCACAGATCATGGACAAGTCAATAAAAAATGTTTTCTTATCTTCACTGTAATGATCAGAATCACTGTACAGTACTTCCGTTGACGACGAGAAAATCTGGAAATGTTGTAAAAACACGGACGCCATCTCTAATTTGGGAGTCCAACTGATTGCTCTGTGCCGAGTTCTCTTCTGTCGGTTTATCTGGCAATAAATATTTGAAAATAGGCTGTTCCTATCAAAATCAGTCTATAAGATTATAGAATACGAATGTGAGTTCAAACCTACGCGGAATATAAGCGAAAATGTAACTGAACGCGTGGCGTCATCCATATGAATGAAGGCCACTTCTACGTGTGGACAGAGAAAAAAAAAAAAAGAAAATGAGTTAGACGCACCAAGCCTCCACTTTAAATGCATAGATGTGTGTAATAAATTCATTAGTGACGATCGAACTAGTTTCGAACTAGTTTCATGGTGCTACTGTACCAGGCATATCTCTGCTACCGCTACGCCAATTAATCTAGTCTATTTATTCTTCACGGCTCATGAATTTTAAAGCTCGTATCTGGGAGACAGTGTGTGCTATTCAAATTATTCATGTGGCATTGATTGCAGTTTCTGGATTATGCGCATCAGTGGGGCACGTGCGATGCTGCGCTCACTGCCGCGGTGTGTTGCTTTTCTTCTATTTTTGCCACTAGTGTAGTCTTGCGCTTCGATTCAGCGTGGGAACACTTCCGTGTATGGGTTCTACCTGCTCAACGTGTTGTAGGTCCCGTTGATAGGCTCGTCAGAAGTCGTGTTGAGCCACACAAGGCTTAACTTCCCCTGTACTTCCGATAGCTGCGTTGGCTTTGCCACTTGTACTCGTAATGAAGCTGTTAACCCTTTCTACCATGAATTAATCTTCCTTTCTCGTAGGAATAACACTATTTGACATGTACGTAGATAGTCCACTCTCTGAAAGAAAGAGTTAAAAGTGACCCATGTACGCTTGAGACAGCCGGAGAGACACGAAGCAAAACAGAGTTTTCGGAAATCTCGATTGTAATCGATTAGGTACAGGGCTGACTCCTGACTTCAGATTCAACACAGCCTTTCTACCGCTTCTGTCGGCAGTTCCGGCCTATTGGGGTTAATTTTGTTGGCCAATCAATGACACTTTCTATGTCTCCATCTCTTCTTGGAATTGTCGCGTGAACGTTTCAAGGTGGCTTAAATTCACCATTTCCCCAATGGCTGCCGATGTGGCGTCACCTGCAGTTAACTCCAGCTTTAGTTCATCCTGAGGATCCCGCTGGAAGACTGGCGTCAGACCTATTGACCGACGCAGGGCCTGCCCCGGTAACGTGATGGGCTTATAATTTATATCACGAGCCTCACCTTCCAAGGGTCACAGCAAGCGTTACTTGCTTCTTAACGGTCGCTTTCCTAGAGTATTTGACCTGCAACGGTACCTAACTTGCTGCATTGACTCCCAGCACCGAGGTACTACTAAAGTTCTCTCAACTGACGCAAGGAGTGGTGCAGTGTAACCCACTATTTGGTCCCATCAGGACTTTGGTCCGACTGAGGCGCAGCACCACTTACGTGGTAATGTGGATCGGAGCCTGCAGCACTTGCTTGTAGAATCGAAACGTCTCACCGTAATTCCTCCATGCGGTCAAAGAGGGTAGTGCTCATGCTCCACCCTCTTGGAGGCAAATTAACAACAACCGACCGGTTCTGAGATTTGCGATAACCGGGGCCGGGCCCAGCAACAGTCAACTAGTCGGAGCCGGGTTTCTAATAATTAGTCGCGACCGGGTTTATACTAATAAGTCGGAGCCACGTTCAGAATTCATGTTGATACTGACGTAAGGACTTTACTATTCTTTTCTTAGTATCACATTGTACTTCACCATCCCAAAAATTTCCCCCAAGTCCTTTATTCGTTCACTTTATTCTTTCCTTTTGCTTGATATTGTTAATACGCAATGGTTCACTATGTGAGTCTTCAATTAAACTTATATTTCTAACATGCAGTGATCCTGCATGTCTTGAGCGATACAATCAGCGTTGGCTGGTTTAAACCAAATAAAAAAAACATGTTTTTTTTATACGACTTATTCAGTTTTTATCCATAAATATTGCAAAATAAACAGTTTTACTTCAAAAAATCAATAAATTTTGTTGACACAACTGAAAGAATAAGTTAGCTAATTTACTTCTATTTAGGAATCCGTTTGATTGTTAGGACAGTTAGCGTCAACTATTGCTTATGTTATTTAAAAACCTATAACCTATTGAATTTTGTGTTATTTCATTTCAATGATGCATTTTTGATCGTATTCTGGTATGCTAGCAGCTACTGAAAAATAGAAGTAGTAGTTAAAGTTACTTTTAGATATCTAGTGAGCTCATGAGAAGCATCTAGGCATGTAGCTATTTCATTTTCTTTACTTAATACTCTGCTTTTAATTAGCTAGTAGCTAGCTATTTCTATCAAGCTTTCTTTGTATTTTGAAGTGTTTCTATGTTTTTCAATGAATTCCATAGCTGTTTCACTTCCTTTAGTTCATTAATCTGTTTTTAATTAGCTAGTAGCTATCTAATTCTGGCAAGTTGTATTTGTAGTTTGCAGTGTTTTCGAGTTTTTCAAAGAATTTTATATTACAACAATTGAAGGGCAGAAAGGGAAAGTGGGCTACTTGCATTTTTGGGCGCGGTTTTAATTAGTGGGCTACTGTCCAGTAGC
>LQNS02278143.1:5669529-5680252 GCA_001587735.2 Parhyale hawaiensis | reverse complement strand
TCTGGGCTTTCCTGCATGCAAACTTGTTGCCCTTGAAAATAGGCTAATGGACAGTAGCCCATTTCTCCGGTCACACCACCCGATTTCCCGCATTTTGCGAGTAGCCCACTCTCCCTTTCTGCCCTTCAATTAGAAATCACAGCATCTCTGAAGTTTAGATATTAATTGTAGCCATAGCAAATACAGGTACTCTGCTTACTGATTATTCTTAACCCCTTTTCTTTGTCATTCTTCTACAATAGGAAATTGAAATGAAGCGAATAAGATTGTTGATTAGCTAACTTCATATTTACACTGCAGAAAACCCTTTAAATGTGGGCTAAAATTCCGAGAACTAGAAAAACAACGAAATTGAAAAAAAAAAAAAATTTGGTTGTTACAAAAAACATGACTTTTGGTTTAAAAAAAATGATTTTTGCCGACCCTAGATACATTATTATTTATTATTGAAAATAAAAGTTCACCCTCGATTTATATACCTAGAGTGACGTAGTCTCGTTATTGGTTCCAATGCTTCGCCAAATTACCACGCATAGTCTCCCGAGACAACCACAAACTTGCACCCATTATTGCAGTTTCACTCCAGTCCATTTTTGGCAAAAGTGTCCAATGTTCACTTGCTATATTCGAAAAGCATACAAGAAACTCATATTTAAAACGAAATATGTCCTGCACGCATTCTCTGCCTCGACGGTTAATGCAGTATTGGAGCCAGGGTTGGCAATAACCATGTTTTTTTTTTGTTTAACCCAAAGGCTATGATTTTGTTCGTTAAAAGATGTTTTTTAGTATTTTTTCTAGTTCTAGGAGTTTTATCCAAGATTTAAAGGGTTTTCTGCATTGTAAACCTGTTGTTAGCTAATCATTAACAATCTTATTCGCTTCATTTCAACTTCCTATTGTAGAAGAATGACTTAAAGAAAAGGGGTTTAAGAAGAAGCAGTTAGCAGAGTACATGTATTTGCTATGGCTATATTTAATCTCCAAACTGCACAGAAGCTATGATTTATCGTTACTGCAATGTAAAATCCTTTGAAAAACTTGAAAACACTTCAAACTAGAGCTCTATGAGAGCGCATACCTCCGCCAAGCGAGGCAACTGTAGCAAAAAATTCAAATTGGCTCTGAAACCATAATTTTTTTGGTATAAACTCCAAAATCGAATCATTTGTGCTTTTTGATAGTAATAACAGCTTGTGCAATTTTCTTGAAGATCCGTTCATAACATTTTGAGTTATACTGCTAACAAACGTTATGACAAATATGAGTCCAACATGCAAACGAACAAAACGATCTGCACCAAAATTTAATCATTTATGTCTCCTAACATTACAAACAACCCCTACAAATTTCATAAAGATACATTCATCATTTTTTATTTATTGTGCTAGCAATCATAAAATTAAAAACAGTGACAAACGAAAGAACGAACCAACGGATCATTACCATAATTTGGTCATCTACTCTTTGTTATATACGTAAAAACTCATGTTGATTTCATAAAAATCCATCCATAACTTTTTGAGTTATGGCATTGAGAAAAATGAGGCAGAGAAACAAACAAGCGGATGGACATATTTTCACCAAAAGTTAATCATCTGTTCCTCTTAATATACCTAACAATCCCTGTAAATTTCATCCAAATCTGTTCATAACTTTTTGAGTTATCTTGGTGACAGACAGACAAACACGACGAAAACATAACCTCCTTGGCGGAGGTAATTACAAATGCAACTTGACAGAATTAGCTAGCTACTTGCTAGTTCAAAACAGAGTAATGAACTGATGAAAACGAAATAGCTATAACATACTTTGAAAAACACTTAAACACTTCAAAATAAGAAAACTCGATAGAAGTGGCTAGCTATTAGCTAATTAAAAACAGTGTATGAAACTAAAGAAAATGAAATGGCTTTATGGCTACATCCTTCTCATGAGCTCACTAGCTATCTAATAGAAACTTTAACTACTTCCTTTAATTTCCAGTACCTGCAGGCATACCAGAATATAATCAAAAATGCATCTCTGAAATGAAATAACACAAAATTCAATAGGTTATAGGTTTTTAATAAACATAAGCAATAGTTGACCCTAACTGTCCTAACAGTCAAACTAATTTCTAAATAGAAACACAATAAGGCGTCCTTTTAGTTGTGTAACGGAAATTTAATAATTTCCAGAAGTAAAACTGTTTATTTTACACTATTTATGAAAAAATAGAACAAATCGAATAAAAATCAAATAAACAAAACATGTTGTTTTTTGTTTGTTTAAACCATGTTTTTTATTTGGTGTAAGCCATTTGGTTCAAACCAGCCAACCCTGATTGTAGCTACCATCTAATGTTCATATTACGTCTAGTGCGATAGCTGCTGATGCCCGTGCTTGCGACACGTCTCTCTCGAAGATCCAACCCCTTTTCACGTCGGCGGCTGCCCTATAGCACTCGTCTTTTGTCTCAACGTGAGCGGAGTTGACTGTTATGCAAAAAAAAGTGCCGCAAGACGGCAACTGGCATTAAAGTGGGTGGAATCTAGGGGAGAGACGAGTCGCAAGCACGGGCATCAGCAGCTGTTCCATTATATGTTATTATGGGTGTAAGTTAAAGAAGTGAATCATCGTAACTCAATTTATCCTCATACTTACGATGTGCGAGACTGCTGCCGCGCGTTACTGTCGAGCTAGGACTCTTCGTGCTCATTATGCCATGTGTGATCACGGTTCCGTCTGTTAGCCTATATTTCCGTCTGTTAGCCTATGTTTCTTGCTGTTGTCATGGTTCCATCTGTTATAATGGTTCCATCCGTGACCATATGATAGTCCGTCTGTTACCATGGTTCCGTCTGTTGTCATGGTTCCGTGTTCGGTGGTGGTTCCACGTCTGACACTGGCTCAGTATGCACTAACGGTACCGGTAGTCCGGCACCGTGGTGGCGGGCTCTCATGCACGGCCGTGCCGCTGTGCCCCACTACCGCCACCGTCGCAGCCCCCTCCCCCAGCCTCTTGGCTTCCTTGTATCCCGAGCTACTTAATATGCAAAGAAATTAAGCTTTTGATTTGATAGAGCGGAAGTTTTAATGAGACTTTCTAGAGTTTGGACTCAGCAAGATAATAACTAAGATTTTACGAGAAAAATCTTTGCGAAGCTCTGGCTAATAGATTTTAGTATAAAACCCCGGATCAGTTAGTTGTCCTCTTCTTATGGTTGGTCTCAGAATTTGATTGGCTTCCAGAGTTGTGTGTTTAATTCGCTCTATATAATCCACTTTAGACTGAATAGAAGCTGTGTTCTTGGGAACTATAATCGTCGTGTCGTTTATGTGGCAAGTCGTTCTCTCTAGAACATCCCATTAATTATTTTAGTCCCAGTTAGTCCTTTGAGAACTACTTATTTCTGTCATGCCCATTTTTCTTCCTTCCTTTCCTACAAAGCGTCTAGTGATAATCATAATCCTAGTTCTGTTCTTCCCCTTCTTTTCCGAGTTGCTATTCCCTAGCACTGTTTCGTGCTTAAATAACAGTTTTCCTTCACATACCATACCACACGTGATTTCTCTTTCCTTCCTTGAAACTCTTTGAAAATTTCAGTGGCCCATCCTGTTGGTTGGATGGACCATACCTCACTGGTAACCTACTGTATATCCATCCCAAGTGAGGAATTGCGTCCACGCCTTCAGCTCGGCTTCAGTTTGGCATTCGTACCCTGTTTTCCTTTGAGGTCACATTAGCTGCGTTGCGCTTCGTTTGTCTGCAGGCGATTTTTTCTGCTTCCCTCTCTGTGCTGTTGTGCCGATACCCAGCACAGAGCATGGCTTTCCGGTTTATTTTGACATAGCTGATGTTCCTTTTTTTCTCTTGCAGCCACATTGCTTACAGACTTTTTGCCCTGTTTATACGGAGTTAACTCGTGTCTCCTTTTACTCATGGAAAATATAACGTGTTGACTTGCGCTCTTTGTACTGAAGTATGCAACTCCCCAGTCGGAAATAATGGCTGTGATTATAGTAGAACAACTATGATTATAGTCGAGACTTTGGTTTTTTATTATAGAAATATCCTCCATATTCAACCATTTATGGGGTGCAGTATGGTTGAGATATGTCACAACCTTCGACCACATTGCCAACCATAATTCCCTGCCATAAATACCCAATTACAACTGTTCAGATTTTAGCTGTACAACCATGATCTACCATATTGAACTGTGAGAAACACTATTCACGACCAAAATCGACTGTGTTTAGCGAATGATACAACTATATTCTACCAAGATAAACTTTTTTAACTGTTGACATATTATGCAGTCGATGCCTACTTTGTTTGCTGATGATTAGTTGCTTATAATAATAGTTTAATTATTACGTGCGTGTTAGGCCTGCAGCTCAAAATGGTATAAGGCTCTAAACTTCAGAACGATGCTAGAGCAGGAGCTTGAACCAGCCTGTGCAGTTAACTCACGTTTATATGTAACTTCTTTAACTCTAAGTCGGTATAGAGCTACTATACCCAGTTGAGAGGAAGTCACAATTCGATAGATAATTTTCGGCCGTACCCGTTGTCAGGGTACGAAAGGTTAAATATTTCATGAAACTTGACATCTTTCACGTCAAGCTAATGGGAATAATTTTTTGATAAATCTCGACAGATATGAAATGAATGAACATAAAAATAGATGGCAATATTTGATCAAAGATTGCAATACTATTTAAAAGGGGATACAACAAAAAAAAAGTGAATAAAATGGGTAACTAAGTTAAGAAGTCAAGTGTAAAAAAAATCGAGAAACAATAGATAAAAATAATTTCAAGGCCGTTAGTGTCCATATATATACCCTGCAATTTTTACATTTCATTGACAGGAATGAAAATACTGAAAATATGCTCAATTTTTGCAGTATGATATGAATTTTTAGATTTTTCGCATCCAAACTTACAGTCATGCAATATTATTTTGGTCGATAATGTCGTGAATTCTAGCCATATTATTAAAATCCATGGCAATCCATACATATTCTGCCCCATGTAATGGGAGGAATTCCCCACATACTCGTACGTACGGAAATCCGTTGATAAGCTACCATAGTTATGCTCTAGCATGTATAGTCTTTAAGCATCCATGTACTACCATCTACCATATATAGTCGTCAAACATCCATGTACTACCATCGACATTCGTTCCTGAGAAACCTTAAATAACCAGTATTGACTCCACCAATATCGACCTAAATATACTAAAATCAACGTTAAGTTATGGTCGCCATATCTACCACATCGTTTCATCATCCATAATCGACTTCAATCTCTCACATACCACTATATTCTACTATAATAACAACCTTAATTTCCGACTGGGTCGTGTCTCCTTTTTTCTAGGGTAATAACATTGCGCATTGACTTTGGAATCTCGGTGAAATCAGTGAAGCGATTGATCTTTTGACGGTGCTTTTGTCCGGCTTTCTAAGCCGTGCTTTATGCTAATGTACTCTTTACATTTACAAAGTGTTATGTATTTTCCCCGTATTGCATCGCAGTGTATCTGACAAAGCACCAGCGAAGATGTATAATCAACAATGTACCAACAGTATGTCTGTAGTTCTCCATCAAATGCCTGTATCATATAACACCAATCAAATCGCTTAACATTTACAACACAAGTTTGATCAACGTCTACCTAATACCATAACAATTACAGATCAGCGTCTACCCAATACCGTAACAATTGCAGATCAACGTCTACCCAATACCATAACAATATACAGATCAGCGTCTACCTAATACCGTAACAATTACAGATCAGCATCTACCTAATACCGTAACAATTACAGATCAACGTCTACCTAATACCGTAACAATTACAGATCAGCATCTACATAATACCATAACAATTACAGATCATCGTCTACCTAATACCGTAACAATTGCAGATCAACGTCTACCTAATACCGTAACAATTACAGATCAGCGTCCACCTAAAATCGTAGCAGTTACGGATCAACGTCCACCTAATACCGTAGCAATTACGGATGCATTGGCAGAAATTGCTAATGTGATTTTGAGACGTGGGGAAATGCGTGCTAGTCAGTCCCAAGATGTAGTGATCAAGAGCCCGTTAGTTGTGCTGATTCGTTTGCTCGTTAGATTATATAGAGTATACGCGCCGAGTCTTTTCGTCTTTCGTGCCGAGTGGTGCTATGCCATGCGCTGGGGTTACCTGGATAGCATTGAGCAATTAACAAATGCCAGCAGTTGATTCTCCTCGTGGCATATTGCCATCAAATTTGCAGGACAAGAACGCTAGCGTAGCGTGCAGAAAAGGAAGTTACTGCATAAGAGCTTAGTTATCCATAAAATATTGTTTGGAAAGACTTTGGGAAACATTTTCGTCCACTAGGAGTTTCTAGGAAGTTTCCAGATGACCTGAGGCAAGTTCGAGAGGCAGAGGCCTCGTCCTCCTTGCGGAGGGAACTACGAGTTGGTGCCAACCTGGTGATGGACGCTCCCCCGTCTGCAAGAAAGTTCGTACTGGACAGGACTGCCACCGACAGCAATTGAGGGAAGCTATTGCCTGTTTCCCTCTGGGCTTCTGTGCCTGAAGTTCATATGCCCTGGGCAGCCGTCTACAGATCGTGCTTGATGGATGAAGACAGCCAGCCTGAGCCAATCCATCACAGCTCGATATTTATGGTTATGAAAGAGTGTCTCGAGAAAACGAAACCGAAGTTTCAAATCTGTTTCATGTCGAATTTGGCTGTTCGTTATTCTCTCTTGACCTGGCGCGGGCCACTTCAGCGTGGAGTAAACTGCGCGGCGCTAAAGTAGTTGAAGTGTGATGAAGTAGACTTCTTTCTCGTTTCTCTTGAGCTTTATTCTGGAAACTCGGGTTTGTAGTATGCAGTTATGCATCATATGCCTACTCTGTATAAGTCATGCCATGTTAACACTTTCTCTCTTACCGTTGCCTATGAACAATATTTCTAGTGCAGTGGCGTGTCTACGGAAAGGGCAGATGAATTCAGAAAAGAAAAGGTCACCTTCATTATACTCAGGCTGTGCCGTTTCGCTTCAAGGATTCTTCCTGCAATGGTATTCTTACGAGAATGAGCCCCTCAAGCGAGGTAGTATAGCCCCTCCATGAAGTATTTCAGGGTTAACCCTATATGTACCAGGTTGTGTTATTTTGCTGCAAAGACTTTTTTTGACAATATATACGGCAAAGTAATTTTGTGTCAAAGTCACCAAACTGGCATGAGTAGCATTGAACCTCGCAGGCCGCTCCAGCGGCATTCGTTTCTTCACTGGGGCACAGGAAAGGACGTATTCATTAAAACAAGCCTAACAAATATGGCGCTGGCTGTGGTCTAGTCTAGGACTCGGTATTGCACTTTTCAAAAATTAGTTGTAAATGTATTTGTTGCGCGCGTTTGGTGGATTTGCGCGATCGATCGATCGCGCTGCGAGTTTGGTGGATGTTGTAGGCATTAGGCCGTAAGTTCGGGTAAGTTGGACGATATTCGGGTTTAATGTCGGGTAGGTTAGGGGAGGCAAGGACTGTTTTTTTTTTCATTTTGAAATTTGAACGATCCACCAAACGCGCAGCGCGATCGATCGATCGCGCAAATCCACCAAACGCGCACAACATACCGTATTAACCGCGAATCAATAAATCCGTGACTAAACTTAGCAAAATAGGGAAGCAGCCCTTCTGAGAGATTGAAAATACTCAAANGCGCGATCGATCGATCGCGCAAATCCACCAAACGCGCACAACATACCGTATTAACCGCGAATCAATAAATCCGTGACTAAACTTAGCAAAATAGGGAAGCAGCCCTTCTGAGAGATTGAAAATACTCAAACTCCACAGGTGGAGTGTCAGAGTAAAGCCCTTTTCATGCAATCATCGAAGTGTTCCTGTTCTAATGATTGAATTGAAGCAATGTTGCAATCATATCTCTCTACACAAACCATCTGTTGCACGTGAAGTCTAGCTACCGTTAAGACGTGCATGTGAAAACTAAAAGTGGATATATTGGAAAGGGAAATTCAAAATAAATTGCTATCTTCATTTTGTTTCTTTTAAGAGTAGTATATTAGGTCGTAAAAAATGACGGCAAAGAATTTACGATGATGTCTCTTTCTAAATCAATCATACGTGGGTTCTGATTTGTCTTGAACGATGCACTGCAACTGCTAAGGTTATTGATCGAGAATGGGAGGAGGCAGCTGCTTTTATGTACGCTAAGCTGCAAAATCCTCTCTCCTGCCTGCACTTAATAAATGCTTTTAAGCAGGCAGTCAGGCATCACTTAATACATGAACGACACCTGCGTATCTTTGATACACACTGGTATTTCTTGAATCCGTTTTTTCGCTTCAACCAAGTGCTGTATCATCAAAGGAAATTTAGCTGGAGAACATATTTACTTGAAGGAAAACGCAGTTTTCCTTCCTCTTTTTGGTAGTTCTAATATGAAAAATAGTTTAATCAGTTTCGTTCGTTGATGTCCATATTTTCGTTATACGTTCACTGAATCTGAACCCACGCAACTGTTCAGGAACTAATTACGACGTTTTCAATGCCTAGTTTTGAAATATGCTATCGTATATAGTGTATTGAGTGTTAGAGTATTCTGACTTACGCCAGTGTCCTGACCTAATTTTCGCCTATGATCTGAGTCTGCAATTTGGCCTTTTTCGTATCTCTGTCAACCCACTTGATTGCTTGCAAGAGGTTGTGATTATAGCTCAATTTATTCTGGCAGCTTTTGGGTAGAAAGACATACAAATATACGTCTATTTCTATATAAACACGAACGATAACCGTATCGCCTTTCTCACTTCGTTCGCGGGTGATGATAATTCCAAATTACATGCACGTGACGTCCAGAGATTCGTCTTGTGTTGGAGCAACGCAGTTCGTCCTTCTGACATTTTGTTTAAGGTTAGCAGTGCAACTCTAAATGCTACGTCGCTACATAGAAAACTCCTGCATCGTACCATTGATTCGAGCACTCGCTGTATCCTCCCTGTAATTGAGGAGCGAAAAAATTGCTAACTTTTCTCAAAACTGCCGGCGTATTTAATGAAAACTTCCACGGATAATTGCTGTTCTCTTTGCAAAATATCGGATTGGAGCGGAAAAAATCCAGTGAAAATTTAAATCGGCAGTACCGCTCTGAAGCGTAAAACTCCACTAGTGCCGCAGCGTGATGAGGTTTGGATGTTCGAAGTAAATTACTACTTGTCTTTTTTTGCGCAGCATTGCAGCGCACACATGCATGGACACACCCACATCCGTACACGTACGCCCACATGACGTACATGTACACCTACATTCCATTCCTACTATATAGTGAGTTTGCTAATGTTTAGGTATTCATAATTTTACGTCAACTGTAGCGGGATGCTACAGCCGCGAGATAGCGTGTATGAGCTACCGTGTTCGTCGCTCCGTAAGGAAGGAAAGTTCTTGTCATATACTAGGGTTGTGGCGTCAGCGTTTCTGGTTCTCACGCTCCTATACGGGGGCTCTACCTTACCAGAAATGCGGACGGTCTGGAGGAGAACCTGCATTTGTCAGAGGAGCTTTTCGTCATTGGCGTCAAACCCGTGACACTCGGTGGCGGTTACTTCCGTGCAATCCTCTAGAGCCCAGAGGGCATATACAGCACGAACAAGTGCATGTGGTTTTCAGTTGGACAGTGTGCGGTCAGGTAGGCTTGTCCTGTAATGTCGGTGCTAAGAGAGTATTTTTTCATGTGTGTTTGTAAGAGGAGCGCACGGATCAATTTTTGCCATAGACCTTGTTCAATTGTAATGTTGATTAAAGATTCAGTTGCAAGTGCAAGTATTTAAGATTCTATCAGTGTCATTATTTGTTTACCCCTACACTTGTGAACACCAACAACGACCAGAGGTATTTCCTGGCTAGGCCAGCGCTGTAGGTTAAATATACCTGCTAGGCGCCGAAGTTGCAGTTATTTAGAAGAGTGGTCGCATCCGAGCGACACGCGCCTGGGGGCGAACTCTTTCAAGTTATTATGTCAGATTCTTCGATCCCGAACGGGGGAGTAGGCCAGTTAATTAAAATCTTTGTCATGTGCTTATGGAAATACATCTAACTGGCCATTAACCATATGGCGTATTCTAATTTTAATAAAATTTAAACAATAAATGTTAAACTTATCTACGGATTATTATTGAATATATTGTCAACGTTTTCAAAAAAGAGGACTCGCTGCTTTCAAGAAGAAACTAGAGCACTCTGCGAGCGCATACCTCCGCCAAGTGAGGCAACTTTGCCTTGAGTTACCTTTAGAGTCTTCGGAAGAAGTCCAGGTGGCGTTTCTCACACCACTCACGTGTGTGGAGTCACTCTGCTAGGTGTCTTCTGTGGTGCCGCAGTTTGAAACCAAAGAGAGAGCCAGCAGCTCTTCGTACAGCGAAGCTATTAGAATATTTTGTGGCCACAGCTTTTCCACCATCTCTGCGTGGGATACGGATATCCCAGGTCCTTCCAGTTCTTTCCGAGTGTCTGACGACAATCCGCTCATTCACATTCACAGTGATACGTTCCAGAATTTTCCAAACATATATGATTGTAAATTGCTCGAATCTGCGCTGTATTGAATACAAGTGGAGACAGCTGAGTCGTTTGTGGTAATCGTACTCCTGCATGCCTCGAATTTTGGCCGTGAACGATCGTTGGATACCTTCAAGTTGT
>LQNS02278143.1:5594456-5614296 GCA_001587735.2 Parhyale hawaiensis | reverse complement strand
TTGCGAAACAACGGTCAAAAACTCAAGCACAAAGCTCGAAGAACGACCTTAAGTCAGCAGTTCTTTCCGTATTTCATAGTCAGCATTTGGAATAGACTCCCTTCCGACGTTGTTAGTGTGGAATCAGTCAACGCGTTTAAAAATCGTCTTGACTTACATTGGGAGAGACATCCCCCACAGCTAAGGATTCCTCCTCCAGGAGTCGCACACTCTTAACGGCTAAAGCCTCCAGGGCTTCCTAAATCCGTTTTCTTCCCTCTTCCGCTCCAACTACAATGTCTGACATCTTTAACTCCACAGGTCAGCGGCTATTGATCATAATTTCATGTATTCGTGATCGTCTCTTTTGCTGAGACTCTTCTCCCTCCTCATCTTTTTTTTTTTTTCTTCCTCTCTCTCTCAGTCTTTTATATCCTACTCACTTAATGGCAATAGCTCTTAGAAGGCCGGGGTGCAAGTTTCGGTGTCTCTTTGAGAATGGGCCTGTTGGTTCGTCTACTGCCGCCTATCTAATTTAAAGATTGTAGCTGTGGCCAAGAATGGGGAGGGGGGGTGCTTACACTTTTCAAGAAATTCAATAAATAATTTTCCGCCCATATAGTCTGTTATGTTTCCTTTTAAATGGCCCAACTGTAGCAAAATTGGTTTTGAATTGGGACGGTAAAAGTCAAATATTCATCCAAAATAATGTGCGGCTCTTGCTATTGTGCATATTGTTGAGCGGTAGTTTCTTAGATGTAAATACTTTCGGCACTGAAGGGTTGAAAAGGGTTGAAAATCTAGTGTGGTGACAGTTTAATTTTTCATGCTTTTATGTCCGGCAACCCCAAGGGGCTCGTGTAGGTTACCTCAGCCATTTTCTAGACCTTTGGGACATCTGTCTTTCATGCCCACTTTGCTTTTTTTTCCCGATTTCATACTCCTACTTGCTCATGCTTGATACTGTTCTTCCTCTTCTTTCCCGACTTACTGTTTCCATGCGCGTTGATTCTGTGCGGGAGCACCTCCGTGCATGGGTTCCCAGTTTCTATCAACATACTATATATCCCTTGCTCGTTCCTCTGTGATATCGTTCCGCTCATAAATGAAGGCCCAAACTTCCTGACTATAACTAATTGACTTCATGCTTTTATGTGAAAATTACTGAATGTTTGCACTTTTAGGTGTAAAACGGTTTAGTACTTATGTTTTAGGCGGCAACAGTTTAAATGTCCTATAGAGGAATTTGCAGGCTGTAAGGTTAAATTTGCGTCTACTTTCGACCGATAAATCGATCAAATGTACACACTTTTGGGTGGTAATCGGTCAAATGTACCAACTTTAGGCCGGTAAATTGGTCAAATGTACATATTTTCGGCCCATAATCGGTTATATATAGGCTACGAACTTTAGACCGGTAAATCAATCAAATGTGCATTATTTAGGGAGGTAATAGGTGAAATGTTCATACTCCAGAAGCATAGCCATTTCTAGCTGCCGCTGCCGGCCATCACCGTCCAATATTAAGGCACTATGATAAAGACCTCCCCAATCCTGACACATGGCTTCTGCCGCAGCAGCATCGAGGTCAACGTCGGCGCAGCCTATATTGAATTACCCGGGACTGTTACTGCAACTTGCATCTCGCTTCCCCAGACAACGCAATGGTGCTTCGGTCCAATATTCACCCATGATTTAAAGTTATGTTATGATGCCCCCAAACTGAGTATTCACCTTGTAAATTTCACTGATTTTTCGGACTTAGTTTTGAGAGCACGATTGAGACACGTCTGCTGAGTGAAGGTAAGTTGGCTCAGAGCAGTGAATTGATGTACATAAAACCAGCTTTCAAAATGAAAGTTGTCCCGAAGTCAAAGATATACAAAGTACAAAATTTGCTCCCCCTCGCAACACATGAACTAGTCAGCAAAAGGGCGAACTTTAGATCTCCATTCGGCAATATTTTTGCGGTAGAAAAAGACTTCTGACTGAGACCTTGACTCCGTTTCCGACTTGTGTTGCTGCATTCCATTCTTCGTTTGATGAACGTCAGGAGCCTATATTGCAAAAGCCGCAATACATTACAAAAGCAAATGTTTTGCAGGATCGCACTCATGGTGCTCACAATCGAAGTGCCAGCTTGCATTTTCATCTTTGCATTGAATGAATTGTTTCTCTCTCTGTTTGTTGTCTTAAAAACACAACAGTGCAAAATATTGTTGTAATCGGTCTCTTAAGATTGTTTATCTTAGTAGCTAAACGAACAATAAGTCAAAGCCTGAGTCTGCACCCGTCCTTATAAGGAAGTGACTGGGAATTTTTTCCCCTACTTACGTTCGTTGTACCCCTCAATCCAATTCTTGAACCCTTTTCCAGAACATGTAAAACCGACTTTGTTCCTATGTGCAAATATATATCAGAACAGTTGTGTGTCATAACACTTATACTCGTAACTGATAACCAAAACCGCATTGAAAAGTGCAGATTAATCGCATGTTGGCATATAAATGAAATTATAGTGACATGCGCTCGTACCAAATCGACTGCTTCATTACGGTTGGGCCCTTATATGGAACTTAGGGGCGTGTGTGCTCCCCGTCCCTTGTTATGTATCGCTCTTGTATGGTGAAAAAAGAAGCCATGGCTCGCACTTGTAAACAACAGCTGGCAGTTATAAGCCGCAGGGTTACAGAGTCGATTGAATCAGGTCCGACTCCGACTCCTGGGTTCATCCAGCATCCGACTCTGACTTCTAAAAAAATAAAATGTTTCGCAATCCTACGCAATCCGACTCCCCAACCTAATGAGGAAGGTCGTAGTGTCAGATTCAAACCTTTTTTCAGGGGCTAGGAGCTTCTAAATCGAACACTCGCGTGTCCCAGCACTCGGAGTCGGAGCCAGTGAAATGGGTTTGTTTTGATAAAGGAGTAGAGGTCGGAGTATTTGGGGTCCTTGGAGTCAGCTTCGGAATCAAACATTGGCGGGATGCAGGCGTCGGAACCGAGCTTGGACCATTTGACTCCACAACCCTCATTACGAACTGCTCCTCCACGCAGATAGGTACACTTAAGGCTTTCATTTCATAGCTCATTGCTCATTGGCAGTAAACTTAGAAATGATTTCCATTGCAGTGCAGAAAAGAAAGAGCTTACGCAACGGGAGACAAAATAACTTCTCTGGATAATCTCAGCAAATCCACGGGTTCCGCCAGCTTTTGATAACAAGGCGAGAATGGCCGTACATATACCTACATCTTGGTGACGGCCCCATGGAAAACAAAGCGTTGCATCGCAGTGCTGGGGACGCAACTCGCGTTTGCTCAACGCCTCTATTTGCGTCTTTGTTTTCTTGGTTATTTAAAACCGCATTTTTCAACTGCCCTGCTGGAAAGAACGCGAGACATCAAAGTGAAGTTAACGAAAGTCGCGTTTGCTCAACGTCTCCATTTGCATCTTCGTTTTCTGTGTCGCTGTACGGACGCAGTCGGAGGCCAGCAGCTCTTGTACGAAATTGGAACGCTGCAGTTGCTTCAGCGCCCCAGCAAAAGTTCGCCTGATTTTGATGCAACGCTGGCGGCCTGAACGGTTTTGTTTTGACGGGACGGACCGACTGTAAAATATTACGATTGTTTCCTTCCCAGCTATCGATGGCTTTGGCTCGATGAATTTAGTGGGAAAAACAACGAAAAGAAAGCTAACGAAGTTCAATGCTGAGTTCACATCCTTCACGAGCATATAGGAGGACCGTCAGGTTAGGTTCATCTGTCCTATTTTGTGCAGAGTTGCGCTCTCGAAGAGGCCGCCTCTAGATTACCAAATCATTAGTTTGGCCTTTGAGAAGAAAAGAATATCAATTGACGCACTCACAACTTTTTATAGTTGGTCTACGCATAAGCCGTTTCGGCGTTTTCGTTCAGTAAACTGTCAGAATGGTTCGTTTAGTCCTGAGGTTCGCCCATCCTATGTAATGGGGAGCAGCTACCACAAGGGGATCTTGTAGGTTATTTACCTTAGCCATTAGCTAAGCCTTCGAGATATCTGTCTTTCGCGCCAAATTTGCTTCTCTCTGTTTTCAGATTCCAACTGATGACGCTTTGTTCTGACCTTCCTCTTCTTTCCTGACTTGTTCTCAAGCGCGTTGGTCTACCTTTGTGCATGTGTTCCACGTTTGTATCGACATACTACATGTCCCTTCCTTTTCCTCTCCTCAGTCACCATCGTTGTGTTTACGGAGGATTAAACAACCATTATAAGTAATTAGTATTGTTGAGTCCTTGTTATCACAACTGTGTGTTTACCAAAGCATTGGTAAAATGCAAGCCGTCAGGTCATTTGGCTCAAGCAAGCATCATTGGCACGATGTCGTATATTTCTTCAGTTTTGTAGCGAATTAGTGCTCAGGAAGCTATTTACTTCTCAGCTGTTTAAACGACACAGCAACGCATTTGGACAGTCTGCTGAAAGATAGCTTTGAAACGACTATCGTGTAGACCTGTCTCTAGAGTACAACGGACGGACTAGTAGCCGCAGGGTAGACTGGTTGGGCTCCTCTCTCCAGTCGGAGATGGGAAGCCGCGTGTCCAGTTCCTGCGGTGCTTGGGCTGGTGTCCTTCTCAGGGGCATAGGCTGTGTCACCTGGTAGAGACGTGGTGGCTTGTTTAGACCGAGCAGAGCAAGGCCTCGTAAAGTACAGACAGGCCTGGGTCTGAGTCTCGAAAATGGTCCGGTCACGTCCAGTCCCTCGACAAAATACTAGACGCAGCCTGGTATTTTTTGTATCTACTCTGCATTATTCGAGCATAGCTGGATAGAAAACTTCATTGCAAGTTCTTATAGACTACAAATTACGAGAGTTTGAGTTTTCTATCCAGATAAGCCCTAAATATGTCTGATAGGTTCTTAAAATATCGGGTTGCGTCTAATAATTTGTCCACAGCCTGTTCAGATCGGACCATCTTGGTGACGTATAGACCGAGGTCTGTGCGTTTGCAGATCTTGACCGGGGCCCCAGCCCCGGCTAAACCGGCCATTTGTGACCACTCTGCCGGACCCGGTAAGCTCGGATCATCTACCTGGCCCTTTCAACCTGCCTCAGCCGGGGATCAGGCCGGAGGTCTGTTTCTTTTTTTTTTTTGTTCTCTCTTTTTTTGCGTCTGTTGAACTAAAACCATTTTTGGGATGCAATTTAATACATTTTTAATAAATTAACGTTCGAAAAATTCGTTCTGTCTTGTGAAATTTTTTGTCGAAATGTTCCCAGCACATTCACATTCTTACATTCTGAAATGCTTAACTGACATTCGCTAGTTAAATGTATTCGTATTTTTTGTTGGTTTCTGCAATGATACCTGCTATTGAAACGCCTATAAATACATCATGTTGTGGTGAAGTAGCCCACAGCTATGCAATGGCTGCAGACCATAAAAATGTAAAGGTGAAAAAAGTGCGCTGGCGGCTGTTCGTTTACATGCGTGTGGTCATAATTCTTCTCATGGGCGACTATCGTCGCATGGATAGCCTCAAAATGCACATGCTGCCAGCTCAGTGAAACTAATGTCGAAGTTGAATCTGCGACAGAGTGGAACTCCAGTGGGAGACAATTTCACTCTTCGCAAACAAGCTCAACAATCTGCACCGTAAGACGATCAGCATCCACGCCTATGGAATTTTTTTGGAGGTGTCTGTCATGTCAATTTCATTTGCAAACTCCAAGTGCTCAGACTGCTGCACCTTCGATTTTATCTCAAAATAACCCCGCCTGCTCTTCGTTCGGCAGTGCAATACCTACAATTGCCTCGTGCTAACAGAACTCTGCAACATAGAAATAAGTGCGAGTTTCATTAAGTAGAAAAAAAAGTGTTCAACAGGCCGCCCGTTCACTCGCTCGTTCTTTGCATGACTTTCGTGCGTCAAATCCTCTGAATGACTCGTCACTCACATTGCAAGCAACCGCGTGTGCACTAAGGCCAGGGCTACAGCTGCGCAAAAAACGATGTAATGGGATTCTTGCGGACACACATGTCTGTGACAGACACCATTGGCACGGTGTGTCGCGCGATCTGGGTTGTGTCGGTTGGGACAGTAGATTGTTGTACACGACGTTACGTTTTTTCGTTCAAAAATTTTATTGCGTCGCACGTCTCTTGCAGCACTGGTGTGGCCTTGGCCTAAACGATCTTGCAAAAAGGTTAACTGTCAAGTCGGTTTGCGCAGCTACTGTCGGTAATGTTTCGAATGTCTCCTCTAATCTGAGGTATAAACTGCTTAAGTTACACTTCTCGGCTGTTGTAACGGACGCTGCAACGCATTCGAATGCTGTGAAGAATCAACCTATAGGGCAAAACTCGTGTGAATTTTAGTATGGAATCGTCAAAGGAAGCAAGCTAACACTGTAAGTGAAATTTCTTTCGTTCAGATAATTGACTGGGGTGAATGGTGACAGTTTATTTAATTTTCCAGCGTTATCTAAGGAATGTGGTCAGCAACATGGCAGAATTACAGAATACTCGATAAAGCTTCCTCTCTTATCATCCATTGTCTGAAGTATGCTGAACTTCGTCTCTGCTATCTTGGGGCCCGTCACTCAATAAACACGGTATATCTCCCTTAGGTTGCTTGTGTAGGAGTAATTATCTCCGCCAAGGAGATTATGTTTTCGTCGTGTTTATCTGTCTGTGTGTCTGTCTCTCTGTCTGTCTCTTTGTCTGTCTGTAACCAAGGTAACTCAAAAGTTATGAACCGATCTTCACAAAAATTGCTCAAGCTGTTATTACTATCGGAGGACACAAATGATCAGATTTTGGAGTTTATACAAAGAAAATCATGGTTTCAGCGCCAATTTGAATTTTTTGCTACCGTTGCCTCGCTTGGCGGAGGTATGCGCTCTCAGAGTGCTCTAGTTTATTTATAGGTTTCGTGTCACGCTCTTAACGAAATAGATAGCCAAATAATTAGCTCTGGGCTTCCTGGTTTGAACAGTGTATTCATCTCCTTGATGACTGTGGTCATCCTGCTAAGCTTCATAGAAAACTGATCGGTAGAAAATATTCTAGGTTGCAGATGATGGCACGCAAACAGTATATGTGAATTCCGGTCTTCCATCGTGATGTGTACTCTCTTCTGAGATTTACTTCATCCAAACTTAAGCTGATACTCTTATTTGTTAATCATCGAGGCAACTGGTAAGATATTCTTGAGCGGTCAGCAGGCGCGTAAAGATCTCGATAATTTCTCGGCAACAAATTATTTCCTCCACTTATTTTGTGTTCTTCTTGCAACACAACAAGTTTTCTTTTGAGGAAAAAACTTTCCGAGTCCGAGTTACATGCTACCCTTGAGGATCTTGGATACAGGGCTCCGTATTTATTAGAAGCAATATCGACTGCGGGCAAAAAACGTCGCTTTTTTTGTGTATCACCGAAAGAAGCTGGGTGTTGTTCAGCCTTGCACGCTTATCTGTCCTAATGCAAGCTGACAGTTGCGCAGCATCCTACACAAGGAAGTTGATGAGAGCCTTACATATATAGAAGAGAGCTCAGCCGTCTACCCTAAATAGGTAATAACCTGAGAAATCATAAAGTACATGTACCAACCAAACAGGCAGTACTACTCAGACAGGGAGCTACCCTTCATAGATGTAAGGCTCTGCCTTGATATCTTTGCGATGATGCTACAGACAACACAAGACGGGTCTTCACAAATTCTTCGCTATCATTATTGACATCGCGGGCACTCTAGTACCCCATATCACACACAGCATCTGAATGTACAGGGTCAAGCGAGTACATCTTTAGACTCGTACCACCTGTAACTACCGCCACAAATGCCCACCACTGCCAGCGTCCTCATTACCCTCACCACACAACAATGACGAGCTATGATGAAGTGCATCACAGACTCACAGTCCCAGTCATTGTGTAGTGGACGACGGGCGCGCTTGATTCAGTACGGGGCTCCTGTGGTCCGCAGCGGAGATAGCGTGCGTGCCGTTGTGTCATTTCTCACGCTGAGCGAAAGGCCGTGTACTCACGGGTTTGATGTATCCTCTGCTGCATACGTAGGCACGTGGGCTGATGGAGGAGGTCGGATGAATGCAATCCTTCACTTGGTGCCGGTTTAATTCCTATAGGATAAGGCAAAGGTCGTGTAGTCGCAGACTTACCGTATCGTTCTATGCATACGTGCGTAGACTGGTGAAGAAGTGTTGTCACATGCAATCCTAGCTCCAACTATCGCACATTCGTTTTCTATGCTGAGTGTAGGTTTTGTACTCACAGCCGTGGTGCGGTCTGGACGGCCTGTGCTGTACATGCAGGCTATATTAACTGAGTTCTAAGTCACTCCTAATTGCAGAGACATCCGAAACTGTGCAAGTGACGCGTGCTAGGAAAAGTGACATAACCGTTTAACACATAAGCAAATCTTTTGGTGGATACACAGTTGAGTTCGCACAGGCAGTCAGACACCACTAACTATTCGAATGTCTTAAGATATGAACGGTGAAAGACTAACGTGTGAACCATTCATAGCATGTGTTTGCAGTCGGACCACGTCCGAAAGCGTGTGAATATTCTTTTGTATGTCTGACTGCTTCCTGATCATGTCTGAACGTGAGAAAGCTTTTGCGACGCTTCCTTTACAGGCTCAAACGCGTCCAACGCACGTATAAGCTCATCCTTTAGTAGTCTCTACGCGTCCATCCTACACGCCATTTTGTACATCCTGTACGCGTTTGGCCAGTGTGGTTCTTATCCGTAATGCAGATGCATTTGAGAGCAGATTTGACCACTATTGAAACCCACAAAAAGGGTGGTTATGCGATGGTTGTTGTGTCCATTCAATTAGCCTTCCAACTATTATCACTTGCAGTATGCGTTGCTATCCAGTCTCTTATCTTGGTAAAATATGAGCATTAAGAACATAAGCCCATGAGTTGCAGATGCTGCAACATCGGAAGGAGGCAAAAAGGCTCCCATGCAAGCCTTAACAGCTGTTGCTGAGCGCATCGATTGAAATCAGTCGAGTGTGCCGTCGACCTTCCCTGGCCTTTCTTCTAAGGTTTTGGCATTAAGGCTCTGTTGGCCTTTATGGTTTAGGTCAGTGGAGCCCCGAAGGCTTTCAGTCTGCCTGTTACGGGCGACATTACGCGGTGTGAGCACTACAGGTGCTGCAAGGATGGCGTACGGTATATTATCACACAGTGCAGAAGCTTAGTGTTGCGCATATTAAACTAATAGGGCAGTTCTGTGCCTTAGTAAACTCATCGGCGGTATATTATAGGTCAGGTTTTACCTACATTTCTTGATCCTGCTGGCCGAAATTTTGAGTCTCATAGTGCCCTGTACTGTCAGCTTAACATCCAGTGGTGAGTGCGTGGCTCGACATGACCTAAAATAAAACTTGGAAAACCATCCCACGGACGCGCATTATGAGGTCCAATATAACGGAAGCTTGGGTACAAACTGTGAAGTACAGTATACCGAAAAATTTTGTTCCCTAATTACAGGATTACAAATGCTTGAAATAGCAAGAAGCGTTGACGAGCGACTACATAATGCTCCGTCCACTTATGTACTTACATCACGCATTGTGGTGTGTTTATTATCATTGAAGCACGTGCAAGTTACTGCTGGGGCTTACATATTCCAGAAAGTCACGTTTATTAACCATTTTGCTCAGGACAATCTGACAGTAGCTACTCCCCACCAATTACAGGTCTCCAGCCAATCAGCGAGTTAGCCTGGCAAAAGCCTTGCAGAATCATCGTTCAGCTTCCAATCTCTGTAGCAGCTGCTGCCTTCTTCTGTTGAACCTCTTGGCTCTATACTTCAGTTCCCTGAGGAGTCCTGCGTGGAACTTGAGCCGACGGTCTTTCTAGGGGAGAGGATAAGAAGTTTACCTTTTCACAGCTGTTGGTGGCTCCTGCTACCATTATTAATTCTTGATTGCCAAAAAGTCGCTTTGTGCGTCTTCCTGCAGTCCCTTGAAAAGTTCTGACAGTTGCGGGGTAGAAAGCTGAGACGGGCCATCACACCAGTTTCAGATTTGGACACCGTGACTACTGATGTGGTTACAATTGACCCTTTCGGTACTGACGGCATCTTTTGATGCCACATCAAAAATTTGATTGTTAAACGCAGTGCGTTGTTTCTTTCTCTGGAAGTTTGAACAACATATTTAACTACCCGTCTGAAGTCAGTGATGGTATTTATTTACGACTGAACTAAACTGTAGGTGAGCTCCAGGAACTGTAATGATACTGGCTTCCATGAAGTTCTTCTAGAACCTCATAGCAAGAGCGGAGATTTCGTAGAAAACGGGTAGTTAAGTACTACTATGCTGCGACACTGCAGGCGTCTCAACAGTAGATATGCCACCGTACTAGACTAACTCAAGGCCCTATTACACGAGCGGGCAATGTCTGACGAACAGTGGGCAGAATCTCGGGGAACATGCCTGCCGAACATTGAGGTGTTATTACACGAGACAGTGAAATCTCAAGGTCGCAAAGGTCGGGCAGGTTTAAGTTATATACTTTTCATCTAAATATGATTAAGCAGTGAGCAAAATCTACCAGTTTTGGAGTGAAATAACTACTACTACTAGTTTGAAATAATTTTGCAACTATTCGAAAGGCTTTAAAACAAATAAATTGGATGTTCGCCTGGTAATGCCCGCTGTTCTGGAGGTAAAGTTCGCGCAGTGAGCAAACCTCTGGCAGCAGCGAACGTCTGCCGGGCAGCGGGCAAAATGTGCCGCCCGCCGGGCAATTCTTTCTGTTTGCCGGGCAATGTTCGCCCGTGTAATAGGGGCTTTATGCACCCAATCGAACAGTATGTGTGGGGCCAAATGAAACTGATTGACATTTCCAAGTAATGTTTACTCATTGGAAAAGGTAAAGGCTGAAGAAGATAGGCAATTTTTCTCTAATCAGTTAAATTTGAAAATCCCGTTTTAAGAAGTGAGATGATTACCAGCTTACCAAAAATTTAAGATCAGGTCGCACAAAAGTTTAAACGTAGGGAAATTCATCTTTGTTGCGTTTTAGCGATAAAATCCTGGAGACATAGTGTATTTCATTGTAAATGTAAATTAATTGGAATTCAGAAAAGCTAATATCGTGGAACCAAAAGAACTTCAAAGTTGAAATTATGCCGCAAATTGTGTACATACCGTACACAGGCAAAAATATGTTTTGGCGGCATTTTTTTCATTTCTCACAAAATTTTGGAACTCATCTAGCGATACTTAAAATTGGCGCACTATATTTGGCAACGCCGAAATTCGTGGACTTTACCTCAGCTGGAGGTTGTCACTCATGGTGTACAGTAAGGTTGTCACTATGCCAAGGCGAGCACACAATCTTTTGACCGCAGCCGGATCGTTTAGATGCAAAGGTAGACAATTATTTCGACTGACACTTCTTTACCACACTCTCCAACAAGGTTCACGCTGTTCTGGAGCCGTGTCATCTGCTTGGCACACATGACGCCGAGAGTGCTCTCAAGCAGATATACTTTTCAGGTCTGAATTTATCCCCACAGATCCCGGCAAGTCTTTCTGTCAGCTGCAGGAATAACCAATAGTCGTATGATACAGTGTCAGGACTTAAGGTGGATACAATGTGCCGTATTCATAAAAATGAAGGATATCCATGTAAGCATAAGGTAGAAGTACAAGGTAATGCTCTGTAGCAAAAGGTAGAAGCATAAGCATATCCTTCTTTCCATATTCTTAATGATTACCGTATACTTGCGAGGATATCCTCCAAGCAGAAGTAAAAGTTTGATTAGTGTTTTGGGAGGCACTGATCCAGGCCAACTAACATCAACGTCAACGAATATTTCTTTGACATTAGAAGTGGCTTGAAGATTCAGAGTAGACTTGCCTTTTCGATTATTAATGTACTAATCTCCATTCAGTTTTGGTTTCAGTATCCCTATGAGAGTACAATCGACGACACCAATAGCTGACGAACACCTATACCTCCATTGCCATAACTATTTCGCCTCTGCTATTTCTCTGTTGGTAGTTGGAAACTTTATCCGTTCATTCACAAGAGGAACTTGAGCACTCTGAAAGCGTGCTCATACCTCCGCCAAGCAAAGCAACGTACGTCAACAAAAATTTGAAATTAGTTCTGAAACTATATATATTTCCTCTTCATATCAGCACCAAAATCTGGTCATTTGTGTCCTTTTACCGTAATTAAAGGTACTGTTTATTTTCTTGAAGATCCGTCCGTAAGTTCATGAGTTATGTTTTAACAAAAATTTTGACAAACATTAGTCACACACTAACGAACAAACCGATCATCACCAACATTTGGTCATTTACATGTATGTTTTTTTTATAATTTTTAACAATTCCTGTAAATTTGATAAAGAGCTCTTCAAAAAAATTTGAGTTATTCTGCTGACAATCATAAAATAAAACACAGAAGCAAACAAACAAATCGTCTCTATAATTTGGTCATTTACTCTTCATAATATACCTAACAACTAATGAAAATTTCAGAAAAATCCCTCCATAACTTTTTGAGATATGGCAGTAAGCAAAACAAATAAGCGGATCTTCACTAAATGTTCATCATCTGTTCCTCCAAACATACCTAACAAACCCTGTTAATTTCGTAAGGATCCGTTCATAACTTTTTGAGTTAACTTGGCGTCAGACACACAGATAGACATATAGACGGACAAACAAACTCGATGACGACATATCCTCCTTGGCTGAGGTAATTATAGTATACTATCAACAGCTGTATTCACAGTCCGTGCATGCGATGTCGTAGCTTGGCTAACACCAAGTTCTTGACCGATACCTTTTTTGATAGCCAGGACCACTGAGAAAACGCAAACATAAATTATCTTCATTCTATGGACACTTGACGAGGCGCTTCCCCGAGTTTCTTTATTGGTGCCTAAAAATCTGTGCGCAAGCCATTGTACATTTTGATTTTTCAAAACGGAAAGACATCTTAAAATCATGGTAAAGTGTAGGTAAACGGGGCATTTTTTATATGAACATGCCTCTTATCCGCAAAATCTGCCGTCGTGCTGAAAATCTTACAAAACAGCCTTTTACTTCTAACTGAAGTCTGCTAGTGAGCAGACTCAGCATTTCTGAAGCACATGCTCTTCATTTGAAGTGACGGGTCTTGTTTATGTATAACCATTTACTTTTATGCGCGTGTAAGGTTATGCTTCTGCTCTACAAGTACAAGGTTTTGCTTGAGATTTTCATGAATACAAGTAGAATGATTTTCTTCATATTTTGTAGGTATAAGCATATCCTTTTCTTTATGAATACGACCCAATGACATATTCGCTAGTGAAGGGTACTTATATTTTTCGTTGGTTTCTGTAATGAAACATAAATTGGAGCCGTCCTTAAAAATTTCCTGGTATCAAATTTTAAAAGGAATAGTACCTTATTTCCTGGTATCAAATTTTAAAAGGAATAGTACCTTGGCAAGAGTATTAATTCAAAGCTTAAAGATATATCTCCTCGTGAGTACACTAAATACTCTAATCAAGAGAATGACAAGGCTTCAGACGTGCTTGAACCTTGAAAAGTATGCTGGATGAGTGTGAAGCTCAATGAACGTGCATCTCTATTACTCTTTTTGTTACCCTGTTGCCAAAACTTTATGAACGTCCATCATATAAAAAATTTCTGCAAGTGCTACTCTATTTTATCGTTGTTTTGTAAATCAAACATCAGTAGCAAAAATTTCCCCGAAGAATTACGAAGAAAAAAACTCTGCCTCAGCCGTTCTGTTTCATCGTTACTTTTTAGATGAGACTTTGTGCATAAAACTCTCTTAAAAAGCCGATCTATTTCATCGTTACATTTTAGATGAGACAAGATCAGTAGCCAGCTCTTAACCGTAGGGATTTAATAAAAAACAACCTACGCAGCAGCAGCCGATCTGCAGCCAGCGAAGGCTTAAGCCTGTAAGACCAACGGTGGACATAAGTTGCCGGTGTGTTTGCTGCTGCTGCTTCCAACGAGGATTATTTTTGCCAGCTTTGGATTGTGTGTCGGCAACTTTAAGTAAAAAAAGGCGAGCGGATTTTGATTAAGTTCTCTCGCAGGGAGGCGCTCGGGGCAGGAAGAGCTCTCATAGGGTTTGTTTGTGACCTGCTCTTGATCGGAACTGGAATTTTTACCGCACGTTAATGCCCCTGAGAATAGTGGACCTGCTACCGCTTTGGTTCGGCGCAGTTTATAGATATTCTACGAATTAGGGCTAAGTGAAGTCGTTGGATTAATGGCGTGTTCGAATCGCCCGCATCGAAAGGAGTTATGCGATTCGATTAAGTTTTCGTTTGTTGTAAATTTCAGTCGTGAGCGTTCGACCAAGGCCTCCCAGAGTACAGGCCTGGATCTCCTTTTGATGACGTCACGAGAATGAACCCTCACGCTCCATCAGCACATGGTAGAATATCCTTGATTGAGCGTATAAATAGCAAACAAGTAAAAAAGAAATGAATGATAATTGTGCGAGTGTACATTTATATATATATAAATAATATTATCATTAACGCTGCCGAACATAAAGATCGGCGGCTTCTAATACTGTATTATCAGGCTAATTATACTTGAAAATAGTGCTAAATAATACCCACTAGTTCTGCAAACTATAATGTTTGTTTAATCTTATCCATTGGAACAAGATTGAATCTATGGCCTTGCTCTTTACAAGTACAGAGTGTCAAACTCTTTAGATCTAAATGCTACCTTATGGCATAACCTACACTCATTAAGTGAAACAAGTTTGCAGTGGAATTGGCTTCTATCAAGAATATCCCTTTCTCCAATGCTTATTAAGAGGATTTTCTTCCAGCAATAGGAAGGGAACTACAATGAAACCATACTGAGTCAAATACTATACATTACAAGCACTGGTCCATCAGATAGTTTGCTAGCGGCAATGGACTGATACATATGGGAGGTAACTTGACGAAGGAGTGATTTTTCATCTCCTGAAACTGACATAGCATTGCGAACTGTTACCGAATCAGAACATGGAAGAGCCAACTGTGACTCCTGGTGTTTCTGTTTCGCTAAGGTTGCAGCATATGAATCAGGAACCCACTGTGACTAGGAGTGTTGAGTTGGTAGTTATATATGTTCTACTGAATTCAGATTCCTGGGAGCCATGGCACAAAATAGCCTAGCTATACAGCAGCCTCATAGACTTAGTCAGATATTTGGGTCTCCAAGTTCTAAACATCATTAAGTTGTCATTAAAAAACACCAACAAGCACTTTTTAGGCTTAACCGTGTCTTACAGAATTGGCTGTGAGTAGGTGGTAAATGTAGAGATTAGGTCAGAGTTGGTTAGGTTCAAGTAAGGTAGGTAGCCTGGGTTGTGTCCCAGCAGACTAGCTTAGATGTTATTCATTGTCGAAACATACAGTACGTTACCTGTGATTATGCAAATACAATTTTTTTTTACTTATTTTTCAAGATAAGTGTCAAACATTTAGAATGTTATTTGTAAGTTAGTGCACAGGTATGTTGTAACTATAAAAGCAATTAGAGAAAAATAAAACGAAACAATTTCCCGCGTTTTCGCAACATTTGCTTATCGCACGGGGTTCTGTTGTAACGCCATGGAGATTATGCAATATCACTCTCTAGTCAATATGGGCAAGTAAAGCGGTCTAATTAGTGAAGAAAAGATCAAAGTGACCTCGTTATTGGCTTCTGGTAAGACAACACTCGAAGTTTCCCAGGAATTACGGCATGATCACCGAATAACTAAGGCTTATGCAATTGAAGGTAAGGTCAACCGGAAAACTCCGGATAGAGCCTCTACGAGGAAATTGACTGCTCAGGATATGCGACATTTGTAGGTTAGCTATGGCTAGAAAACAACTTTTTACAAGTAAGGCGATATTTGAAGACGCTGGAGCCCCAATACTATGCAGAAAGACAAGATATGAGGTTACGCAGAAGCTAGGGAAAGTGAAAAAGGCAATTAGACGACCACTTCTAACAAAAACTCATAAAGAAAATAGGGTCAAATGGGCTGAAGACAACATGAAAACTGATTTCTCCAATGTCATATTTACTGGCGAATGCAGAGCCGCTCTTGATGGTCCAAATGGATGGGGGTCTGGATGGGTCCTCCATGACCGACCTCAACAGCCACGGCTTGAGCGTCAACAAGGTGGTGGAGGTATAATGCTTTGGGCCGGGATAGTAGGTGACACCCTTAATGGTCCATTTGAAGTGGCAGAAGGAGTTAAACTGAATGCAGAAAGGTACTGCAGTTTCTTGCAGCCAACTTGATTTCATGGCTTGTTGAGCAGACTATCGCACGCAGATCCAAATTTCTATTTCATCACGATAACGCTTCCTCACACCGAGCACGGTACACTTCTAGCTGGCTTGCGGATGGAGTATTTAAATCAAAAAGGATTATGACCGGGCCAGTGAATAGCCCGATTTAAATCCCATTGAGAACCTCTGGGGAATGATCAAGAGGAAGGTCTATGAAGGTGGTCGGCAGTTTTCGAGCAAAGTAAGCCTGTGGAAATGCAGTAAAAACAGCTGCAGATTATATTCCACCATCTGAAATATCAAACCTGACAAAGTCTGTTGATAATCGCCTTAAAAAATCATGAAAAATGGAAGTTGCCATATTCAAAAATTACCTTGTTATGTTTACCACAACTGAACACTTATTTTTGTACATATTGAATTGTTTTGGTTATAATTTCTTGGTTTTGGCCGTTCAATAAAAATATTCCTATTCACTTGTATTTCTTTGCTCTTTATGATGTTTTTATTAACTTGTTGCATAATCTGGGGTAACGGTAAAAAACTCGGAAATAAGCAAATTGTGTGATAAACTTGACAAATGGTTAAATATTTATTTTACAAGTACTGTTTATATTTGCAACATAGCCATACATTTAGTTAATATTGATATTTCAAAGTTAGACACTAATCTTGAAAAGTAAAAGAAATTGTATTTGCATAATCAAAGGTAACACACTGTATAAGCTTGCGGAGACAGTACCTACAATGGAAAAATGCAATTACAACTGAACGGGAGTAATGGTATATCACTGAATATATCATTCACAATATGACAAAACTGAGTGGGGTAACGGAATCAATTGTCGGCCATGAGGTAATGATCGGCACCCCTTCACAATTTGTTGGTAATAAAAGAACAAACACCGTGTGATATTTTATTACCTTCATATTGTGAAGGGACGCCGATCATTAAATCACGGCCAACCATTGCTTCGCTTTCCCTATACACTGTACTTGCAATGGCTGTTTTCTAAATGCTAGGCCAGAGCATCAACAATATCTATTTGTATGAGATGTTTAGGTTCGAGGGGGGTTCTGGCAAAGGTGTATCAAAAAATAACAATATCTGTGGCAAGTGACTGGCAACAAATTTACAAGGCTCTACATAACTTTTAAGATCTTGGCATTGCATTTGTGGCATCCCTTTGTCAACATTTCTGGACACTTTTTGTATCAAAATGTAAATTAGATCATTATTTCTTGCTCTCGCATATGTATTGAAAACGAAACTCCATTTAGAGACACAAACAAATGCAGAAAACACTGGCATTTATGGAGCTCATGAGATTTATTGGGATGTAAAAAAGATTATTAAACATCATGAAGGTATTAGGACATCTGCAGACGACACACGGTATATGATCCTCGCACCCGTAAATGCAATGGTTTTGGCAGCGCAGTACTTGGCAGTCTGGCACTCTCAAGTTAGGCTAGTCTCTGGCCACAGTCTAACCTGTAGTAGGTATTACAGATGATTTGGTATGCACTTTAGAATTTGAACAACATTTTATGATTAGGCATGACTGAAGTCAACTCAACATATAGATGAGAAGTCTCTCATACTCCTACTTGAAAGTTTAAAACTGGTTTGCCCGAGCACTGGAATTCTTGGAATTTTTTTTTAAATCAATGAAGTGTCTTCAGTTCAGAAAGGGGGATATGGGTAACAAATTGATCAATTATTCATAGGGTAACATGTCTAGTACGCGTCCACCATGCTAGTAGCCGTCTACTTGGCACTAAAAAACTTCCTGTGTGAAAACTAGTAGTACTAGAAAGCCGTACATAGGCTTAAACTGTAGGCTAAGTAGTGCCGCACCATCCCTGAAGATGACGGAAGAAAAAATAAAATAAGAATAAATGGTGGTGCTTTTTCACATTTTTTCACTAAAAACATGCAAAATGTGAAAACCGCCACCTCTTTTTCCTGTTTTATTTTTTTTCAACCGTCATTTTAAGGGATGGTGCGGCACTACTTAGCCTACAGCTTAAGCCTATGTACGGCTTTCTAGCACTGCTAGTTTTCACACAGGAAGTTTTTTAGTGCCAAGTGGACGGCTACTAGCATGGTGGACGGGTACTAGACATGTTACCATTATGACCAAAGTCCATGAGTAGGTTAGTTAAGCTTAGAAAGGCAAACCGCATGGCCTGGAAACAGAGGCTATGCTAGGCTAGGTAGTTAGGCTAGAGCTGGCACAACTGAAGCTATTTGCTTCCGAACACTTTACCATGCCAAACAAATCGCCTGAGTGCACTTCCAGTAAAGAGTATCTTCTAAGACATACACTTGTCCATAACTTAAACTAATACCGTGAAAATAACGTACTTAGTTGAAGTAAAGTGAATAAACGTTCTTCACCACACGAAAGCATGCGCGTACGAGACCTGGGCAGAATCCCGAAAGCCAGAATCCCGAAAGCCAGAATCCCGAAAGCCAGAATCCCGACAGCCAGAATCCTGAAAGCCAGTATTTGATAATGAAAATCTCAAAAACTTCATAGTAGAGAGAACAGGTGTGCCCCACAGGTGTCGAAATGAAATACCATTTAATATTATTTATTGAAAGTAGAACTGCCTGATAGAAAACAGGTGTCAATATAAAAAAAAAGGTTGGAATATCATTTGTGGCAATTCCTAAAAGGTAATATAAAACATCCGAAAAAGAACAAGTGTCAAAATCTAACAGAGGTCAATCTCACAGTAGATGAAAGATTCGAGATTGAAGTAATATTTAAAAACTTAAAAGTTAGCTACTTATTTAAGATGCAAGTTGGGGACAATTTCTGGGAGATATATAATCTAAGATATTACGATGCTCACGTTCCTGTATCACTTGGGTGATCCGTTCTTCAAAAGTAAGGTCTTTGCTTTGGGTTTATTTTCTGATTCTCCTCAAAGTAGGCATTCTGTTTGGTTGTTAACTTGTAGCTTTTCTTTGCTATTCTTCGTTTAAATCGCAAAGACCAATATGATCTTTTCCAATGATGATTTGTCAGCTTCTGTTCCAAGCCTCGACTGCATTTTGCGTGCGGGAGAAGCCTGATCGGATGCTATCATGCACCCGACTTGCGAAATTCACAGCACCAGTAGCGTGTATCTTTTTTATTTTTATCTTTAACCATGAGGTATCCACGTACGTTTATTTTGTCTTTTCCTTTATAATTGTTTTAACTAAAATATGCACATAACTATTAGTAGCTACGTAGACACTGGCCTTATATGACACTTTACTGAAATCATGAAACGGGACCATCGCCATGGCGCTTATGTATCATACTAGGGTACCCGTGCGTGAAAAATCACGCAATAACCTATATACGTTTGCCTAATGCCTCTAGGCCGGGGCGGAATCTCCTCTTCTCTTATTTGCTTTTTGATTTTCTTCTCTTCTTCATAGATCATTTGTCGTGCTGTCATCCTTAGGTCTTCTATATAGACAGGCAGAAGTAACATCTTGAGTATAACACTCCAACAAACTTAAACAAAATAGCAGCTTATATACAATGTGTTCGTTCCGTAGC
>LQNS02278143.1:5560745-5594269 GCA_001587735.2 Parhyale hawaiensis | reverse complement strand
ACTAGAACAAATCAGACTAAGCCTGCGATGTCTTCACTGTTGGAATTTCAACTGTCCCTGCTTAAGATACGTTTGCCATCTTCTGCAACCCGGCCTATTTTCTGCCTATCACTTTCAATGGAGCTTGAGAGGGCAACAAAAGCCTCCAACCTGGGCTAAATTCCGCTTATCTATTTCGTTAAGAGCGTGACACCGAGCATATAAATATATATATTTATAAACACACGACGGTCATTCTTAATATTAGATTAGATTAGATTAGATACATTGTATAATATTCAGGCAGCGCCTGTATATTAAAAGAATTCGTGGCATCGACAGCCTAGAATGTAGCTTTCGGGATTCTGGCCATCGGGATTCTGGGTGCGGGATTATAACTGTCGGGATTTTGACCCACCCCCTCCCCCCCCCCTGCGCGTACATATAGTCATACATGTCAAATTTATAACGCAATTGTTTGAACAACACGGCGCAAACACGAGAAAATGTTCCCTTAGTGTAACACATATTTAAACACATTTTTCTGCTGAGCAGGTTAGTTTTGTAGAGTTAGGTAGGTTCTCTATATATCCTTTCTGTCCCGCGAGGTGGGCCGCCGATCGAGATGCCCACCTTTTTCTGCCGTACTGAGGGCCACAGAAGGGACCGTCCGCACGGGCGCTTCTTTCATGTCTTCTCTTTTCGTGCTTCATCTCTTGCCACTTGAACGCAACGTTGTGGTTCCGGCTGTAAGCCAAGTAAATCATTTTAGATCGCTATTGATTGTCTTAGTTTCAGAAATAGCGGGTCAATACTAATATAATAACGCACCTCAAAATTTTTCCCACTTGCGGTGATCCGGTTGCATCAAAAATTCCTGCAAGTAGAATGTAGGTTCTAACCATCTCCCTAGCAATTTAGGCTAAGGCTTATCCCTATTAGTAAGTTTCCTTAAATGAGCTTCTTCGGGTACTTTCCTAGAGGTCTTACAATTTATTACATATGCTTTGATTGTTCGATGATCTCTATTCATTTTCTTTTATATTTCGATAGTACTCATTCTCTTGCCAAGCATTGATGTGCTTTTCAGTCGATTGGAACCAGTTAATCCATTTTTCCCTATTTTTGTACACTTGCATTATCAAGCCAGATACCGAAAAAAAATTTTTTTTTTAGTTTTCCTAAAAACAGGATTACTCGTATTGAACTGAATATTGCTACGTATATCACCTGAAAAGGAAGAAAATATCATGATTAAACGAGTTACATCAAAATTTCGCTTGTAAATCACGAAAACCATTTTTACTGCACAAATACGATTTGCCTAATCAAGCCGCACCCACATCAGTGTTTATAATGATATTCTCATCATATAATTCAAACCCTTCAGAAATAACTTTTCGCTCTTAGTTTATATTATTACTACGGAAATTATTGATGTTTAATTCAAAGTCTAGACGGCTACGAGTCCTTTCCCTTTTAGTTAAAGCTGCTTCTGCAAGACATATTCACTTTTGTACTGCATTCGTGATGAGAGAGACCGGAACTGCACCGGGTCTTGATGACGCTCCGCTCTACATCCATCGAGTCCCGCGCAGGTAGCGCTTTCTCTTTCAGCTGCGAGCAAAATTAATTAAAGTTGTTGCTTAGTCGACGATGTGGTTGTCACTTCGTTGCAATCTGCAGATGAAAGGGCAAGACGGTAAATTGCGTACAATAGGATAAATTACGCAAAATAGCATACTTGCATTACGCACACAAGCATAAATGACGCAAAGTAGGATAGAATGCGTTAAATAGTGCAAAGAACACGAAAGAAAAACATCCCAAAATATAGTAAGTTACACGAAAGTCGATAAATATGCTAAACTTCGCATAATATTAACAATATATAATGAAAAATAGTATAGAGTACATTAAATATCGTGACCTAAACCTACCTTTGGAAATAGTATAACTAGTATAATTTTCGCGATATCGGGAAGATGACAGTCGACAAGGTACAGTATGTAAAATAGAGAATATTCCAGTACATTACGGTATATTTTCCAACATGGGATGAAGTGCTTAATGGAATTTACTGAGTTAATGTAGATTTAGCAAGATATGGTAAATTTTGAGAAGTAAGGAAAATAAACGTCAATGTTATAGATTACAGAATATACGGTAGAATATGGTAGATTTGAGAAGGTGTGCAAAGTAGGGCAAATTACAATATTAAGAAAGACAAGGTAAAAATGCAGAATGTGGTTGTACGTAAAGGCGTAGTCACACAGCTAAAACTCACGATTTACGTATGGTTTGCGCAGAAATTTGGAGTCGTGCGCGCTTCATCAGTGTTGTGAGTAATTCATAAGTTTTTTCTGACGTGGAACATCAGTAGCTGTCAGTGGATGTTCGTCGCATCGGGCATGTTCAAGGCCCAGTCACTCAGCAGATCACGCATGAATCACGAATAAAGTTGACTTGTGCGTGATTGTCAGTGGAGAAATTGACCATTTTGGGGGCGTGCATGTTTAAAAATCTCCGACAAATTGCGTATGAACTATGTACAAATCAATGAAAATCACTTGCAAAACACGAACACCCCAAGCATTAACTGCGTATGAACCACTTATGGCAAGAATTGTACGTGAATTGTTAGTGATTGATGAGTTTTTTATTCGTTTTGTAAGTGAAAGGTTATCGACGTGCGCGGTAGTGGTAAATTTCTTGAGTACAACCAAGAACGGTCCACGCATATGTCATGCATTGTCCGCGCCAGAACTATGCCAAGGACGCATGAATGACGTTTAAACGGCGCACGATGCCACAATCGCTCATACTTGTGCGTGATGACTGTTTTTGAGCAGCTCAAAACCTTGAAACGCGCACAGACGCGATGCGACGAACATCCACTGACAACTACAGATGCTCCACGTCAGTAAACGTATGATGATTTACACGCAGCACCGATGAATCGCGCACGACTCAAAATTTTTGCTCGTCTTTATCGTAGTTCTGACGCGGATAATTCGCGACGTATGCGTGGACCGTTAGCGGTTGTTCCCAAGAACAGCCTTCGCCTGCTGGAACGAGACTGGCGACACCCCATCAGTGCAGGTTGTTTATTGTGCGCGGTGCAGATGCGATAATGACGCCCGACTTCCGCGAGCCATCAGCGAATCAGAAGTGACCCAAAGTGGTTCATACGCAGTTTATGCGTGGAGTGTTTGTGATTTATAAGTGATTGTCCTTGATTCGTACGTACTACGTAGTTCATGATGGGGGCTTCATCATGGTCAATTTCTTCACCGCCAGTCACGCACAAGCCAACTTTATACGTGATTTTGCATGATCGGCTGTGTGACTGAGCCTTAGCTTCGTAAAGTACAAAACGCATTGCAATATTGGCAGCAGAAAGAGTTGAACACAACGGAGCAAGCTGCTAGCAAAGTAAATTGTACAGAACAGAGTAGCTCGCACACGTGTTAAATTACTCTTGAAAGGGTAAATTACTGACTCACATGGTAGACTTAGCAAAGCATGGTACCTCGTACATAGGACAGTAAATTTCTCAGAGCACGGTAAGTTTGAGGAGCAATTGTAAGTCTTTGCCCCTCAGCTCAAGTTTAAAGTTCACTCATAAGTGAGAAGAAGTAACTTCATAATTATACTAAAGACTTTTTCACTTAGACTAGCGACGGTACTACCTCTTGGAGCATAGGATGGATCATATAAGTCAGGTTAGATCGGTTCTCATATAGCATGGGAGAGGCGCGGTTTTAGCAGGGATTTCAGTACGCATTTCATTGATGCCGGTTTTGTATCCTTCCTTTGTTCATTTATTATCGACGATATTTAAGCTGTGCTTGTCTTTTTTTTCCCACTTGCTGTTTCTGTTGCGCGTTCTGCCATAATTGTGTTTCCCTTTTTCCTTAGCAGATTATATATCTCCTCCAATTTCCTCTCGTCAAACAGCGTCGCGTCTAAAGGCGTAAACGTATTACTATTCAGCGACTTTCTTGCGCCTTTTTATTCTTGACTTTCACTGTTATCTCAGGTCTTTAGGGTTCCTATGCGACTATATTCGGTTGGAATATTTTCATACAGTGTTGCCATCAGTTCAGTAATTTTGTAATTCTTTGGAAGCCAAACTGAGTCAATTGCAGAACCCGAATCGGGATCCCCTACTATATTTCTCTCTGGAAATTTGAATCTTTCACCACAGCTTTTGAACTATAACGGGGATTTCGGAAAGCTGCGTGCAATTTCCTCGTTTTTTAAAATCAAATTCCAAATTCAATTAATTTTGAGTAGGGTAAATTCCGACACATAACTGTACATCAGTTAATTAACTCTCGGACATGTGTGTCAGATGAACTCCTTCTAATTCAAGAGAACACAATGAAGTTTACCTAATGAGTTCATGACAGTTCAGCGTTACTGTAGCATATGTTCGCGTGCTTCTCATCGAAAATATACGTGACTTTTGCCGTGTCCTGTGAAAGCGCCTGTTAGCCTTTGCTTTGCTCTCACGCTGATAGAATTACGGCTGTAGCTGATGGATGCCCCTGAGCCTGATATTAGATGCCCCTGAGCCTGATATTAGATGCCCCTGAGCCTGATATTAGATGCCCCTGAGCCTGATATTAGATGCCCTTGAGCTTGAGAGTCACCCTAAGCACCGAAATCGGCCGAAATCTACCGAAATCGAGTCGCCCTAAACACCGAAGTAGGCCGGAATCTGCCGAAATCTACCGACTCGAATACGAAAGGGAAACCGCTTAGCAACAGTAGAGCCTGGGTAATAATCCAAATGAATTATGACCCCAACCCATTCACACCTCTAAGAGGTGTGCTCACACCTATAAGTTGAAAGCGACATGTTAAGGTTTTAATTGCAGTTTTACCAGGCAGATTATTGTCGGCAATATTAAATGATGTAACAAATATACTAAAGGAAAAGTCTGTATTTTTGTAATGCATCTGTCTTGTTATCTCAATATCAATTATACCTTCAATAAATCTATTAAATTATGGCTTGTGAAACGTTTTTTGTACCATAGTTCATGAAATTGGTCATAACTGAAATAATCTTCAACTGAAAAGATAATAAATGGCATTTTTCATTTATATTGAGTAGTTTTTCATTGGTAGCCCTATTGAGTACCTATTTGTGAAAAAATCAAGTTTGAATAAAAATACCATCAATAGAGACCATATCAAAACATTTACAACTCTGTTATAAGCTCGGTTACATTATAAGATAAGGTAACGCAATAGATAGCTACTAGTTGCTCAATTCTGTAGCTAGTATGTAATGCGCACCGAATTTCGCGCCTATTTCACGAACAAATGTACCACCAGCCCTTTACTGATGCCTCTGTCATCTGCAAACTGTGTTGCTAATAGCCCAAGTTTGGAAAATACCTAGTTAGATCTCTATATAAGTTTTATTTATGTGTCATTTTTCGTTACCTTCCAGTGTTGCCTTCACAGCTGTACAGTGAGATGCTATGAATCTCATGTTTTATTAGGTTTGCTTTATTTTTGCATTTTTCACCCAATCAAGCAACGTAGACTTGTTCACCACTCTTGGGAAAATTTTATTAGACAACTGAAAATTTCATTTACCTCCCTGCATGTATATCTTACTGAGTTATTTCCAAGCTTAAAGCTACTTCACTATTATTTTCTCAAGAATTGCATAGCATATAGCTAATTTTACTCCAGCTTTTACTAAACTAGATTCCGTTGCTATTTGATTTTTTTGCAGTTGCCTTAGTTTGTGATTTTACACTGTGTTAAATTTTTTAAGCATGAGGAAAGGAGGAAAGCACTTGTTTTATAAGTATTGTCTTTAGCAGACTGGGAAAAAACTATGAAATATTATTGTATAATTTCACATTAAGAAAATATGAAAAAATAAATCAAACACATCAATGTGATAAAAAATATAGATTTTTTTTATAAAAAAAAAAAATCACCAACACTGTCAGCAATAGGCCTCGTTTAGTGCAGAATGTGAAAAAATAAATATATTTCAGGTGGAATTGAGTAGATTTCGGCAGATTTTGGTCGATTTCAGCCGATTTCGCTCGGTTTCGGTGTTAAGGAAGACCGTGAGCCTGATACTAGACACAGCTGGGCATGATACTAGATGCACTGAATAGGTTTCGCAAATGAACAAAAATAGTGTTTGTAGTTTCTTCAAGTCTAATAAATTGCCTCGAGTTGAACAGTAAACTATATGCAGCATTGTGATACTGGAATGCAAAAATTAAAAAGTTACGTTGAAGTGAACTACAAAAAACGAGAATCGTCTCTGTACAACTGGAAAAAATCCCTCACACTACAGCCGACGGTTTCTGAAGTCAATGAAGAAAGTCCTTTAATCATTCAATGGGGAAGGAATAATTTACTTCGGAACTTAGGTATCAGTTTAATGGAGTACCGCCGAAGCGAGCTAAATTGTCGGTATTGCAGAAGTCTATCACGGAGATTAATATTTTTATTGAAGGAGAACTACGTGGACGTCCGACTTCTGTTTGCTCAGGCTCAGTGGAAGGTAATGGGCAAGTGAAAGGTTTGGTGACGTAATAAATGTGGTCTCGTTGGTTGTAAGCTCTTCGCCTCTGAAAACATTTTAAGTCATCTTTTGCAGCTCTATGTGGTATTTGAAAGTTGTGGTATTTGAAAGTTGTGAAGTCTTTTGGTTATTTCGCCTGATTAATCGTTGGTGCATCTGTCGATGCTGTTTTTTTTTTTTTTTGTATGGTGAGAACGCTGAATTTGTCACCGCAGCCCTAGTGTGTGGCCTTCCGGACACTTTTCTTCCCTTGGTCATCTTGCTGTCTTCCACGCTGATGCTCTCATTGACCACTTTTGTTCAGTTCTTTCTTTACTGCATCGAGTAAACTCTTCCCATGTGCTATTGTTGTCTCTGTAATTTGATTCTCGTTATTCTGGACGTCGCTACACGTGTTGCTTCCTTCTCTTCGCTTAAGTACCGTTATCGTGTCGAGGGAGACTTTACTATTTAATGAAATAATTCTTTTCCAAAGTCACTACAAGATGGTACGAAGATTCTCCAAGCGTTAAACCACTGCTGGATGGATATACTCTGGTTAGTTGGTTACTTTATTGTTATATATTAAATAGTGTTCTGGTGGAGTGTACCTGGGACAGTAGTGACGTAATACTGTGATATCGAAATAATGATAAGGTGAACTGAATGTGCTTAATCAGTACCGTAGTTTAGCTCTTACCCAGACGTCGAAATAATTATTTGGCAAGTGAATTTAGCTGGTAACTGTTGTAAGTTTTGCTACTACGGTGATGTCCAATACGGTAAAAAACTTAATTAAGCCTCTCCGGGGAATAGGATGGGCCAAAGGCCATAGGGTTAGGTTTAAGCCTCTCCGGGGAATAGGATGGGCCAAAGGCCATAGGGTTAGGTTAGTTAGGTTGCCTATCCTACGTTATGGGGAGCAGCGCCCCCAGGGAAACCCCATAGATTATATCAATTTTAACGTCTTTTTTTCGCGCCTACTTTGCGGAGTTCCATTTCGAAACTCCTACTGATTATGTTCCATGTTCGTGTGCGTTGATCCTGAGCGGGAACAGATTCCTGTTTGGGTTCCAGTTTTGCCTTGGTACACTATTATTATGTCTCTTCCTCTCTTTAGTGCAGCTGATTTGTGTTGGATTAGGGAGGCTTTAAACAGTTTCTGTACGTCCAATATAATGCGACGTTCAAAAACGTATATTCAATTTACATTAAGCAAACGTCATCCTGTTGCGTTTCTCTTTACTATTGTCCACTAAGTGCAAGCATTTTCCGCTCATTGATCAAAATACACCAAATTTACAGCATTAAACCTCAACTCGAATCACGTACCTGCCTCATAGGAGGATCTTTATCGAGAAAACGTTCTAGGGATAACCACCTGAATGATGTATGTGGGAATGTAAATAAAACACGAAAAAGTATGGTTTGGAGAATATTTTTTGTAAGCAGTCTATAATCAGCATAATCTTTGCTACTAAAGTGAGACATACCACATTACTAACGTCTGTTCCTACGCAAGTTTTCTTTTTTAAGCGAGGCGTATCTGTAACGCATTATTGCTCTAAAAGACATTATGCTATATCACCAAACAGTGCTAGCTTGATAGGGTTTATAAGAGTCAAACGCCCTTCTTCTATGCGAGTGATACAGCTTGGGAACTGATCTGTTACACAGCCTGTGCTCGCAAATCTCATATCTGCAGACAATATGATGGCCACTTTCTTCGCTTTATTTCCTGCTGCATTGTCGTTCGATGATCCTCCATGCACTGCTTCCAGACTCGACTCAATATTTTTCCGCCGGTCTCTCCCATCTGTGGGGGAGTGGACTTTCCGGGCCCTTTTCGGTGCATTTGCGTAGCTCTCAGCGACAGAGGCCCGGCTAGAATGGCATTGACAAACCCAATAATGTTCGTCAAATTACCTCGCATTCGAGACGCGGATCCGGCCGAACTCTCTGGGCGGAACAACAGAATTTATGGCTTGGCTGATCCCTTTCAGCGGTCGCGCTGAACCCTGGGTCAGAAAATCTCTTTATAGGCTTCGCGGAGTTCAGGTGGACTCAAAGGTTTTCTTGTCAGGTCGTGAAGGCGACGTAAAGCTAATTCTGCGTGCCATTCTTGCGCACCTGAGTTTGTTGTGAATTTTTCCTCGCGTCCAGCATTGGTTATTGTGTTGGATTCTCAGTTGAAGGTCCTTCATTCCAGTGGAATTGAAAATGCATTGAGTTGACGACATTGGCTTGGAGGAGCAGCAGAAATGGCTATGGTCTTTTATCCTCAAAATCTAAATACTTCTGCAGTCGAACCATATTGATTACATACAGCGTTCTCTGTGTATGTACCTATTCACGTAGTTATGGAATGGACATAAACTTGCTTCTTTGTACCTTCCTATATATCTGGCTTTGCTTTCTTTTTTATTTCTCTCGTAACTGATTTTCATTTATCAGAATGAACGCTTTTGCTAAATTTTTTCAAAATCTGGATTAAACCGATGGAGGTATGTTGT
Organism: Parhyale hawaiensis; assembly: GCA_001587735.2. Classification (NCBI taxonomy): domain Eukaryota; kingdom Metazoa; phylum Arthropoda; class Malacostraca; order Amphipoda; family Hyalidae; genus Parhyale; species Parhyale hawaiensis. Next base: position 5,585,227 of record LQNS02278143.1, on the reverse strand, counting down.
GTCGTCCAGCTCGCAAGGTTTGTGTTTAAATTATCTTGGTCGCACTCGGTCAACTCACATATTTTGGACTGAATATACCTTGCGGCTGTCAGAAATTACGACTATGAATAACTACAGCCCCCCCCCCTGAGGTGTATATATGTGTTCGTGGTTATGGTACTATTACTATTGTATGGCGAGGGCGCTTATCCTATACTATGAGAATAGCGCACTCAGAGAACCCATAGGGTCACTTTGACCTGAGTTAGGACTTTGGGACGGCTATTTTACGTGTCCCCTTTGCTGCCTTACAGATTAATACTGAAAACGCTGTGCTCTGCATGTTCTTCCTCTTCTTTCCCATCTAACTGTTTCTAAAGGCGTTGATCCTGTTTAGGAAGGTTCACTGTATAGTGTATACCTAGGTATCGATTGTCATTTCATCGTGTTCCACTCACCAAATTGTAAATTCATGGGTAGGCAAGTTCGTCGCCGGTTAAATTCGTCGTCGGGTAAATTCCTTGCTGCTTAACTTCATTGAAACGAACACATTATTATTCATATGCAGACTTCAACTAACATACATGTTAAGTAGGCTATATAGCTACCGCGTGTACTGTAACAAATGGGCATAAATAGTTGCTGGCCTAGGGTAGCTAAGGCTGTGCAAGAGTAATTACCTCTGTTAAGGAGGCTATGTTTTCATCGAGTTTGTCTTTTTGTCTGTCCGTCACAAAGATAGCTCAAAAATTATGGACGGATTTTAACGAATTTGCAGGGATTGTTAAAAAGGTTAGGAGGAACACATTATAAACTTTTGGGAAGATCCGTTCATCCGTTTATTTGTCTGCCTCATTCTCAATACTCATTAGCACCCATAGTCTTTTTTTAGGACCAGATTTATTAATGCTATTCCTACGATAAATAAAATTTTACTCTGGGCGGTATAATGAGTTAATTCCATAACTAAAAAAGTTATGGACGGATTTTCATGAAATTTACACGAGTTCTTAGGTATATCACGAAAAATTAATGACGAAATTTTTGTGATGATCTGTTTGTTCGTCGCTGGTTTTAATTTTATGCTTGTTAGCACAATAACTCGAAATTATATGAATGGATCTTTATAAAACATACAGGAGTTGTTAGTAATGTTCAACTACATAGATGATTAAATTTTGGTGATGATCGGTTCGTCTATTTGTGTTTTTGACTAATGTTTGTTTGCAACATAACTCAAAAAGTTATAAACGGATCTCCAGGAAAATTACTGGAACTGTTAATACCATTAAAAGGCACCAATGAATAAATTTTGGTGTTGATACAAAGAAAACCATGGTTTCACAACCAATTTGAATTATTCGTTACCAGTGCCTTGCTTGGCGGAGGTATGCGCTCTTAGACTGTTCTAGTTTCACTATGTACTAACTCTGACGTTTTTCTTTACTGTTTAGGTGTGTGCGAATGGAGACCGAGCAAGTTTTCTTAGAAATTTCTGAGTATAATTCTTTTGTCGCACTGTATTTGCTACCGAGCGTTGATTATTCATTTTCTAGCGATTCGTTCAGTCCAATCCGATTCTAATCGCATCACGTACAGTAATATTTTTCTTGCGATTTTTAAGCTCTCACACCACCTTCCATCTCCAAACTTTCGATCCATTTGGTGTTAGGTTTTTATCAGCTATGCACAGATTCATCACTCGCAATCAACTTGGAGCCATTTGTTTCTTTCTTGAGACGCTGCTGCGTAGTACTTATGCGTCATGGCAATTGCGGACCATTCTATCATGTATCAGTGTGCCCGTGCTGTCAAACATGACCGAGCAGTATTCGTGATGACCCTTCTTCACTGATCATACTGTCGTTACTAATACGCTTCTGGATAGGCTACAACGACCAATATAATTGTCATAAGAGATGAGTGCTCTTTGCTTCAATGCACCTGAGCAGTACACGCATTCCTTCCCTTAGATAACTTAGAAAAGTCAATTTACATAAGCAAGCAGTGAAGCATCACGGAATTTAATTTAATTTCCTTCCACGTAGCCTGTACACGCCACGATGCAACTTTAGTACATGAAAATTTTTGCGCTCAAGCTGTAACTGCTACGTCAATGGAATAAAATATGCTGTAAAAGGTATTTGTTGTGTCTTCCACCCTAAGAAAGCGCTTCTCCTGTGCTACGTTTCTCATCTACTCAATATGTACGTCGCGAACTGAGAACAAACTTAGTTTCGATGTAGCGAGAAAGTAATCAGACTCCATGAAAGCGTTACGAGTAGCTGTAAATATCCTAATTGTTTGGAACAACATATTACGGTCTTTTTCCGAGTCCTATGTAATAGTCTGTTTGTGTATGTTTGTTAACTTTTCACTCTCATATTCGTCCCAATCGTTATCTTCGTTCGTTGTTCTCTTTCTTGATTTGGTAGTTCTTTACTGCGTGACTACAGCGCCGCGAGGTGCCCAGCGAGACCGAGATTTACAATATTCAGTATAGCTATTAAGGGCTCCGAAGTCACACCAACAAAGTAAGTCTGATTTCGACTCCTTGATCCAGCGCGTGTCCGACTCTGGTGCATACTCCTTGCCCCGCCCCCCCCCCTAATGCCCGACGCCTGCCGATTCCAACCGGTCAAACTTAATATTTCAATTAGTCGTACAATAGGACTTAACTGCACTTTGCGCTCCTGTGCATGTGCTGATGCCGTGTTGTGCAGGCTTTTTTTTTACATCAGGCAAAGATGAACTTCACCAGCTTCAACCATGATTCCTCCAAGCCATTAACTTAAGACACTATAGAGTGGCGCTGGCCATCATTACGAAACTCTTGTTTCGTCACTCGCGGTCGTGGTTTTGTGCTGATCTTCTATTCAATTGGCGCGTTGTGGTCGTCAGAAAAAAAAGTTTTGGTTTGGGAAGCGAATAAAATTGCCATAGCCTTGCTACCGTTTAACTGCAGCTAGTTCACTCTTTTTTCAGACGTGTTCAGTGACTAGATTTGAGAAATTTAGAAATGAATATGCCCCTCTGCAGTTGAAGAAATGAAATTTTTCCATCTCATTGTTCAAATCAGAACGCACTGAAAAACCAAGCAACCAGTTCTTTTAGTATTTTTTTAAAGTAGAAGTTACCGTGGGCCACCTCCCGTACTGGCGACTGATGAACAACCTCGACCAGTCACACTGCCTCGCCTTCTGGATGCCCAGGGAAGACACGCCAGAGAATTATCGGCCGCAAGTTTTCGAGTTGGGGGGGGGGGGGTTATGCTTTTAGCTGCAGGACTTCCGCCTCAATGTCTCAGTGACTTGAGCAGTTGATTCCCTACAGAGATCAATGGCCGTCAGTTGTATTAACTTGTTCCTCCTGCCATAGGATGATCCCTTTACATGCTTGCTAAACTCAAACTAATCTTAATTTAGTTTTTTGAAAGCATGTTTAGACGCCATCTTAATTCTTAAGATATTTCTTCTATCAAACGTAGTAACCATTTGCATTACATTATCCTATGTTATGGATCATAGTGCCAATAGACGACCCCTTAATTACCCTTAGTTTTACCTATAGGCTCTCGGGACACCTTCTTTTTTTCTCTACTCTAATTCCTTTCATTTTCCTATTCCTACTACTGATATTTTGTTCCTTTCTTTCTCTTATTTTTTCGACCTGCTCTACTCATACGCGTGGTTGCAGCGTGGGCTCCACGCTTTTATCCATGGAGCTACGACGTAGAATGTTCCGTCCTCTTCCTGTGCTGTAATGCTTTTGCTTTGGCTCGGGAGGCTAAACTAACGTATATAACAACTAGAGCACTCTGAGAGCGCATACCTCCACCAAGCAAGGAAGCAGTAACAAAAAATACAATTTGGTTCTGAAATCCAGGATTTTCTTTGTATCAACTCCAAAATCTAATCAATTATGTATTTTGACAGTGTTAACAGTTTCTGTAATTTTTTGAAGATCTGCTCATAACTTTTTGAGGTAAGTTGTTAACATTCTGCCAAACGTTAGTCAAGCCCACAAACAGATCAACCGATCATCACCAAAAATTGATTCATTTATGTCTTTCCTGTAAATTCCTGTAAATTTCATTCAATTTCACAATTCCTGTAAATTTTATAACTTCTTGAGTTCTTGTACTAACAAGCATAAAATAAAACACAGCGACAAACAAAGGAACATACCAACGGATCATTACAAAAATTTGGTCATTTATTTTCGTAATCTACTTAACAGCTCCTGTAAATTTCATGAAAATCCGTTCCTAATTTTTGGAATACAGGGAAACAAACATGTAATCGGATCTCTACCAAAAGTTAATCATCTATTGCTGTTGACATGCCTAACAATTCCAGTAAATTTCGTAAAGATCTGTCCGTAATTTTTTGAGTTATCTCGAATTAGTCCAACTAGGGGGTAAGAATACACACATAGAACGGGTAGGTTGAAGAATTAACACGTGCATTATTTACTTATTGACATAATGCGCGTTTTGGGTATTCCGACCAACCTAGTCTTTCTGTTCAAAGGGTTCTAGCTATACAAACGAAAAGCTGAGGATCATTGATCGCTTAGGATCAACTGCATATCATTTTTAACTGTTTTTGAAAGGGTAGGTATTCGCCTTAAGAACGTTATTTTTTTTTAACTAAGACATTGATTGCCCATACATATTCGGGTTTTGTTTTGACGGAAGAATAGATTGCGCATAGTTATATATCAAGTGTTCATTTTTTCTACGGTTTTGATTGCGTGTTGATATCAAGTATCGTTTCCTTCGACTGAGGCACTGGGCCTAATTGCGCGTAGATACCAAGTGTTGCTCCTTTTGACCAAGGCATTGGTTGCGCATTGTTATCAAGTGATATGTTTGAACTGCTGCACTAGGTGTGGGAGCTCACTCACAACTGACAGGTGGTTTCCTTTATTTTCTGCGTTGCACAACACAAATCGTTGATGTTCTCTTGCACTTCCTTTTACTGAGATGCTTTGTTTTGCACCGACATTTTTGTTTTATATAAAACTCTTAGAGCTCGGCCATTTTCATCGCTGTCCTGACTATTAACAGCATTTGCTGCCCGAGATGTGTAGATATTCACATATGAAAATTATATTATTTTGATCAGTGTGGTAAGAGCTATAATTAAAGAAATTTTCAAATAGTAAAATATCTTCCATACATTTACAAGCTTTCTAAGCACGCTTCGCGATAATGCTTCATCTTAAATTCGTGTAAATTGTAACATTTTCCATTGCACTTTACTTTTTGCTCATCCTTAATTAAGAGTGATCCTAGGATGTAATGCTCTTCACCAACTATACTACTTCGTTATTCCTCTTCAAGCTTGGTAATTTTTGTGCTGCAGCTTACTATTGCTAAACGATCGGCATTGGTGTTGTAGCCAAAGATGCGCTGCAATTCATCTACCGATTTACTCTCCTCCCAACTACGCAACATATTCAAATGATGGCGCAGCATTTGTCATACGATGTGCATGATCAACTCGCCGCTGTTTGGAGAAGAGAGTTGGCAAGACTGACGAGGTTAGGAAGGCCCTGTGTTTGCCAGAGCGGAAAGATGACCCACCCATGTTTGTACAGAAGCCATTCGTCATGCTCGCCCGTGATGGTGCCCAGATGCTCCAATTGAGGCTACCCCCTTGCTGCTGAATGCCGCACAGCTTTTGTCTCTTCCGAAAGATTCTTCTAAGATTTTGCAGTTAACGTTTCCCGTCAAATTTGCTTGGTTAGCACTTGTTTATGCAACGTATTTTGTGAGTCGACTTGCGTTATTTGGAATTCATCGTAAAAGTGCCTCGTAATCAACGGAGTATAATATCCTTTATTTTAAATTTTTATTGTTTTTCTTCGTGTTCTAAGCCTCCAAATTCGTTCAGATCGACAATCGAGCGTTGTTCTGCGTGTCGAGAACCGAAAAACAATAAAATTACCACGAAAAGACATTTTAATTTGACGAATTTGCCACTCATGGGCTCCGAAGGTTACGGGTTTTTTTAGTTGCTGTATAAAATGGTATTTTAATCTGTTTTTTAAACTAGGACCAGTGTACCTCGGCACGTCCCAGCCCGCGGCCCGTTAAGTCTAGCCTCAATGGGCTGAGTCTAGCATACAAATACAAAGTACAGTAAGTCCTCATTCTAGGTCAGAGATCCGTTCCGGGATCACGTGGCACTGAACAAGGAACTGGTACTCAACAAAACCCCATGATGCGTGTTGCAATCAGGCTGCCGGTGTCATGAATGTTACCCCACATCCAGTGCGACTCAAGTTACGTAGCACCGACAACCTCAACAGGAAGGGCATCTCCTATTTGGTGCTAAAATTAGGCCTTCTAGGCATGACTTGTTCAAAACTTGACGAAAGCATTGGTTTCGCTTATGTGAATCATGTTGCAAGTGTTAGAAGCAACGCAATTACGTTGAGCCGGCTGAAAACTCCCTTTTGCAATCCAATATTGAATTCCTGGAAGTCTGAAAGGTTACCAGTAAAGGGCCAATGCCTATAACTAAGCTGAACGAATCGAAGCCAGCGCACTTGCCTGGAGTTTTGGATGAGTTAAGCCTCGTATGCTTGACTTCAGCGCCCAATCGAACGTACCCTTAGGCCGGGAACACATTGAAGCAGCAAGAGATGCAATACAATTTTCTCTAGAAGTACGTTGCGTGTGACCAAGCGCTACGCTTCATGATCGGCCACACTACGCGATACGGCAGCGACATGAATTATGTAGGTGCGTATGTACGTTCTCAAATCTTGAAAAGCGGTGTGAAGTTTCTCCGACGTAACTACAAAATATAAGAGGACAAAATTGTGAAACTGCAATTGTTTTAATAATCGATTCACGTTATGTATTAATGATAGCTGTTTCTTGGCATGGACGTAACAAAAACTGATAAACACATTTCCACAAATTGGCGAGATTTATGCGCTTATCAACTCAATAGCAGACGACATTAGCCTATTTAGTACCGCGGTGTGAGTTTCAATTATCCATGGAAGCTTTTACTAGAGATAAATTGCAGCACTGTCTAATATAATGAAAATAATGTTTAATAGTTAACAGTAGAGGCGCGGGCACATTCGAACAAAAGTGTGATGCCAAATACCGCCACACGCACTTCGTTGAAATGATGTTAATCATGATACTAATATTCCATTTAGAATTCTTACAGTTTAGCGCAGTTGATGAATTGTACGGATGTTATCAAAATCTATTGGACGCATATCTAGACGTTACTCTTTAAGTAGTTCAGGCATGACTTCGTTCTTGTTGTCATTGAGTATAGGGCGGACCACAAGTTCACAAGTTCAGTGAACTCGCTACAGAGAGTTTATGATCATTTTTGGCATAAAAAGACACTATTTTGCAACATACTTCTGTGAAAGCTACGTAAAATATTTCTACAACACTGACTGCTTCTAAATTCATATAATGGCTTAAGTAAGACCAAAAATCAGCGAACGAAATAGCATAAGTTGTCTTAGGTTTCCAACTAGCATTATCGTGCAGCCATGTGCAAACGCTGCAGCCAATATGCGCCTTTAAATTTGCAATAATTTTCGTAAATAAGACGCTTACAGTTGACAATGTTATAGCCATATTATCGAATGCTATTGGACATCTATCTGAGTGACTCATGAAGCTACCGTTGGCGATTATAAGTTAATCTTATAGAAGACCGTACGTTTAAATATTCCCTAGCTATGTGTTCGTAAGAGCAGGATTCCTCTACCATTGGCAACAAAGGAAATATATTTGGATCTTTCAACAGTTTCCAGTTTTACTTGTTAAGCGTAGAATATTTGTCAACAATTATTGACATATGGCTCCTGAATAGAGCCGAATCAGCGCAGCGCCTTCTGTCGAATCGCATGAAAATTTGTAGCAAGCAGCGTTGGAAGACGGTGCGACATGCGACCTGTGCTGCGGTAGTGCGGCCAGTTGAAAGCAATGTACTTGGTTACATTTTTTCAAGCAACGAATTTGTTGCATTGCATGTCGCTTGCTGCTTCAATGTGTTCCCGGTCTTATAGAGCTGGGTAAAAGCACCTTTGTTAACAAGCATTGCCCTTGCTTACAAGCAGTGTGATCACTTGATATACGAAAATGAAGAGTCTGTCCCATGGCTGATGCATGTGTGCTCTTTTGCAGGTTTTCACATTTTATCGAAAAAAGACAGCCGAATTAAAGCTCCGCCAGCAATGTTAAAGAGTGAGGTTTCTCCTTACTCCGCTGAGATTGCGTCGTATTCATCCGACAGTTTTGTGTGAAACTGTGTTGCACCGGAGCTCGTAGCACACGATCTAAACTCTCACTACAACACGCCTCAATCCGTTTTCTCTGATTACTGAGAGAATGAAAGAAAACGAGCAGGTCTGATGGAATGCCACAATATTTTTGTTGATTATCAAATATATAAAAAGAGGAATCTTCAAATGATAATAAGCGTTGCATATCATCACAGTGTTTAAATTTAGGTAAACTCAATAAACTCAGTCAGATAATGGTACGCGTGGACGTAGTAAGCCTTTTGGAAGTTGGCACTAGCGCTGCAGAGAAAATTACACACTTCAAAACCAAGGTCGCAAAATAGCTAAATCAAGTATCTAACAGGAACTAAAAATTTTGGGGCTAAGTCAAGACCGGTATAAAACAAGTCGCGTCTAAAGCGAGGACTTACAGTAAGTGCCAAGGGAAACGAGACGAAGTGCAGTCAGAAGTCTGTGATCGAAATTATTTGGAATCGAAATTAAATGGAACAGAGGTCTGTGATCGAAACTAAATGAAACAGACAGAGGTTTGTGATTCAATCTAAATGGAACAGACAGAGGTTTGTGATTCAATTTAAATGGGACAGATTTTTGTGATCGAAATCAAATGGAACAGAAATCTGTGAACGAAACTAAATGCAACAGAGGTCTGTGATCGTAAGTAAATGGAACAGAAATCTGTGATCGAAAGTAAATGGAATAGAGGTCTGTGATCGAAAGTAAATGGAATAGAGGTCTGTGATCGAAACTAAATGCAACAGAAGTCTGTGATCGAAACTAATTGGAACAGAGTTCTGTGATGGAAACTAAATGGAACAGAAGTCTGTGATCGAAACTAAATGGAACAGAGGTCTGTGATTGAAATAAATGGAACAGAGGTTTGTGATCGAAACTAAATGGAACAGAGGTCTTTGATTGAAATTAGTAGTAGTAGTAGTAGTAGAAGTTTTTACTAGCGCTTCAGTGACACACTGCCTATATCGCGCCGAACTATTCCTGTGTTTAACCACAGGCTCGTGCGCCGACTAGGGCGCGTTTTAAATTGTCATTGATTGTTGTCTCGGCTTTTCTGCCGGTAGGTCTCAGAGTGGTCATTGCGCAACTGACAGGAAAAAGGCGCAAGTTGAGCATCTCCAACCCCCGGGCGCGGCTGAACGCTGTCGCTCAGTTACGCCGCACAGGGGAAGGAAACGAAATACAAGAAAGTAGAAGTCCAGCGGGAATAGGCGGGCTACCTCGATCGGCAGCCCACCTCCCGAAACAGAAGGGGAAGTATTGAGAGCCTACCTAACTTTACAAAACTAACCTCGTCTGCAGGAACTGCGGCCAGATGCTACATCCCCTGCGGAGAAGGCACTCGGGACCCTTGGGTGCGTGATGCCGGGAAAGGGCCCGCCACAATATGCCCGTGAGGGCCTGTGATTGAAATTAAATGGAACAGAGGTTTGTTATCGAAACTAAATAGAACGGAGGTCTGTGGTCGAAACTAAATGGAACAGAGGTCTGTGATCGAAATTAAATGATTTTACGAATCACCTCTTTACCAAGCGTTTACTGACCGTATCCGGATATTCTTTAATGAATTACAGAAGGTGTATTACGGTATATGGTAGTCTTACAACAAACTTAACAGTGCATGAAATGACGTGACCTGTGAAACGTATTTGTCTTGAAAATCCCGACAATTGCGCTACCAGGACTTCACTACTGTTTTCAGTGACTAGGAAAATGATAAAATACAAAACTGCAAGAATCCAAATGGATTTTGAGTTTCTTTTGAAACATTGCTCACAACATTGGTGAACAAAATGCCCAATTGTCGCATCACAAATTGGAAAGTTCGATGCTTTCACTTTCGTTTGACGACAAATTTATGAGTTAAGTACCTTCAGCTTCGCCATCTTTATGTCTGTTTTACGAAATACCTACGAACTTTTCTTAAATCATTATGTTGTTAACTTCACTTGTTTGTGACACTTCTATTGTCTGCAAGAGAACGGTTTGCGAGACAATTCGTCTCGGTGAATACATGGAACTGTACACTTAATGATAAACAAGTTGCATTGTTGTAAAAGTAATAGAGCCTTAGGATATTCCGCTAGAGGGCTTAGGCTGTTGCGCTGACGTAGACAGCCTGCCTTAGCCATGTACGGACAGAATGGTGCCTGAGATTATACATAATAGCCAAGTTAAGTTTGGGTGGATTGTTGTGCTGAAAAAACCCCCCTTACCACTCGTTTACTGATTATTCTGCAGTTCTACGAGCTGGTCCGGTATTTGTGCTGGAACCTAAAACCGCACATTTTCTGCTCAAGGACGCTCAACGAACTGCGTATCATAAGTGTAAAGCCAGTGTTGGAACAACCAATTGACACCCATGTGCAATATTAACGGCACTATGCGTTCATCTTGTGCAATACCTACATCGTGATAGGGGGAACAGTGCAATGTAACTTGAAATATGAATGATCAAGTGCGTGTGGCCACCGCTGTGCATGGGCACGACATCGCTGCTGTGGTTCTGCTGCGTCCGAATGTCGCTGGTGCCACTTCGCTGCTGGAGTTTCCTGCTACTCAGCGTCACGGCATCGGAGTGCCCCGGCAGCTGCATCGCTGTGCTCCGGCGCCTTTATCTGCAGGCACCACTGTCTATCGGCCTGTATCCTAGTTAGGTTTGCCCGCTCCCGAGTCATGTAGCCAAGACTATACATTAACATTGTCTGGAATTTTGTGTTTAGTTCGGTTTGCTTTCTCCTGCTGGCTACTGGTAAGCCTACTGTATGCGTTTGGCCACTGTGTGTAATTTAGCCCTTTTTTAGTTTGGCGATGACACTTTACCTCCACCAGGAGACTATTTAGTTGGGCAACTTTGTGATCCTGGGGGTGAGTGGTTCGGGAGTGGAGCCATAGCTATAGGGCCTTCCTCGGCTCCTCACTCTTTCTTCTGGTGGGCATCATCGTTCATCTCCCTGCTCTCATCTCTTGTTCTTGTTCTCTCCTTTCTTACTGTACAATTTATTTCTGTTGCGCTGAGGATAGACATGAAGCGGAATGCAGCCAACAAGTGTAGGGTGGGGTACATGAATATTAACGGACTCCATGGCAATCTATACGAGCTTTCTATCGCTGCGTCCCGTTTGGATATCGTTCTGTGCGTCGAGAGCAAAGTTACCGAGCTTAGGTTGCCTGGTTTCTCGGTACCCATTTTGCTGCGTCGGGGTGCGCGTCCCAATGGCCTCGGCGTTGCGCTGTACATTCGTGAGGGCTTCTCCGCGGAAAGGTGGCGTTGCTACGAATGCCAGTGTTGTGAATCTATTATTGTCAGGGTGTGTGGCTCTAGGCAGAATTTCTAAATTGCTTGTGTGTACAGGAGTCCGAACACAGATGATAGTCTATGATTGTCCTTTGCAGGCTATGTATGGGTCGCATCCAATCTGTTGATCGTCTTGCAGTGTTCTGTTTTGTTGGCGACTTTACTTGCCATCACACAAATTGGCTTGGATCGCCTCGCACTGACGCTCATGGTGTAGCTGCTCGTGAGTTCTGCACGCTTGCTGACTGTCGTCAGATGGTGGTTGGGCCGACACACAGAGATGGAGGCGTTCTGGACCTGGTGATGACGGATGTGCCTGACCTGACGCATGTGTCCGTAGGTGCTCCTGTTGGAAAGTCTGATCATTGTCTTGTGTTTGTCACTTTGAAGGCTTCTGTTCGGGCTCCGGTACTAGCCGTAGTGTGTATCTTATGTTTCGCTGTAACTGGGACCTTGCTAGGAGTGAGGCCGAAGCTCTGACTTGGGGAGCATAACATTGTGGAAGCCCTGATATGGTCAGGGATGTCGACCGTGGCTTGCTTGGCATCATTCATCGCCGTGTTCCTTGGGTGACGATTCGCCGTCGCAGTGGGGAAGAGCCATAGTTTAATGAGGTCTGCAGGGCGGCTTATGATGCTAAACAGACAGCCTATCTTGCATGGAGGCGTGGAGGGACCCGTAGAGAGTAGCAGGAGCTCCGTGATGCTCAGCGCGCTGCAGGTGAGTGCTAAGAAAAGGTGAAGCGGGAGTTTCTAATTCGCCGTCGCGAGCAGCTGGCTTCATCTTCTTCCTTCCATGCTTGGTGGAGGACATTGAAGTAATCCGTATTTGGAGCCAATTTTGCTTTTTCGCCGTTGTGCGGTGAGGGTGGTAGGATAGTCTCCCATGCGAGAGAGAAAGCTGAACTTCTGAATGCCCACTTTAACTTGAAGAAGGCCAGGGATGATATCACTCCGGCTGCATCGTGTGCCTATCGTCCAGTGCTTACAGCGCTTGCCTTAAGGTCTAGAGAAGTAAGATCTCTCCTTGCTAATTTGGACTCTCGTGGTGGTGTGGACCCTCTTGGCTTTTTTCCCTTGTTGCCAAAGAGTTAGCTGGAGTTTTGGCGCCGAAACTCAGTCGAGTGTTTCGGCGTTCAGTGAGGGAGGGCTGTTTTCATGCCTCGTGGAGATGTGCTGACGTGGTGCCAATTCCAAAAGGCACTTTATCTGCATGGGCTTCTGTATATCGTCCAATTTTAACAACGCCTGTTGTCTCCAAAGTCTTTCAGCGATTATTAGTGCGTAGACTTCAGCGGTTCCTTGAGGATGATGTGCTACCTAGTAGACAGTATGCCTATTGTAAGGGCGTCAGTACTTGCGATGCCCTCCTTGACATAGTGTGCGGTAGTGAAAATGCACTTGAGTCCGGTCAGGAGCTGTGTCTTGTCCAGATTGACTAAAGTGCAGCGTTCGATAGGGCATCCCACCGAGGCATTATTCGTTAACTCGAGCTGGTTGGTGTTCGTCGCCGATTTCTGCCCATCATCAGTGGTTTCCTCTCAAATAGATGGCAGAAGTTTGTCTAGGATGGGTACTACAGAGGAGTTACTCAGGTGGTTTCGGGTGTTCTTCAGGGTAGCGTGCTGGGACCTCTCCTGTTTCTTTTATGCACAGCGGAACTGAGCTCCATTGTCGCCAACCCTTTGATCAGTTATGCTGATGATTTCATCTTGATAGCCTTGGTGCCAGCGCCTGAGGATAGACCAGCCATTTTTACATCCATTAACAGAGACTTCTAGTTGATATCAGACAGGTGTCTCTCCTGGGGTATGAAAGTTAATCCTTCCAAGACCAAGTCCATTGTCATCTCAAGATCGAGAACGGCGCTACTTGCTTTTTTACCTCTCACTCTTGATGGTGTTGTCGTTGAAGGGGATCAGATTATGCAGATCTTGGGAGTTACGATTGACAGGAAGCTGACATTTGAGCCCCACGTTCAAAATGTTGCTGCCTCCGCTTCACAGAAAGTGGGTATTATGAGAAAAGCATCGAGTTTACATTTTTTTTTTTGTTTTGAGGACCCTGGCCTTGTGAGTAAGTGTTCTTCGAGTTTCTTGTTGCCTATAGTAGCATATTGCTCTCCGGTGTGGGCCTCGGCTGCTGCGTCCCATCTGCGGCTCCTTGACAGAGTAATGTCTCGCGATTCTGATTTGTGCCCTGGGCGATTTATTTGTCATCTTGAACACCGGCGCAACGTTACTCCGTTGTGTATGTTCTACAAAATCTTTCACAGAGATATACATCCTCTTGGGCCCTCGCTGCCAGTCCTCCATGTGCCCCAGCGCACTCCGCTCTCGCACTTCACGAGTTCGCTGTTCAGCTGCCTCGGGCGCGCACTACCCAGTACCAGCGGTCAGTTATGTATCGTTGTGGTCAGCAATGGAACGCGCTGGATGGCTCGGTGCTCGTAGATGGGAATCTGGATGTTTTTAAACGCAGAGTCAATTGTTTCCTCTCCCGTGATTGATTTTCTTATGCCATTACTTCTTCTTTATTTCGTGTCGCGTGCTTTCGTTTCACATGTCGGGTGTTGAGTGGCGTGGGAACCTAGTGTTCTAAGGCTCTTGCCCTTCCCCCTCGGGACTTTTCACTCACTTTGATTAATAATAAAGGTCTGTGATCGAAACTAATTGGAACAGAGGTCTGTGATCGAAACTTAAGTCAACAGAGGTCTGTGATCGAAACTAAATGGAACAGAGGTCTGTGATCGAAACTAATTGGAACAGAGGTCTGTGATCGAAACTTAAGTCAACAGAGGTCTGTGATCGAAACTAAATGGAACAGAGGTCTGTGATTGAAACCAATGCAACAGAGGTCAGTGATCGAAACTAAATTCAACAAAAATCTTCAAACGAAACCCAATGCACGAGAAGAAATATACACGCATACACCCTGAAACAAGACGTCCTCGCGGATACTTCGGTGTCTGTAGATACTTATACTGCGTCTCTGTCCCATTCTTGTTAGTAGCACTTCGAATTGCTATACGTATGCACTTCGATCCAGCGTGAGAACACCTCCGTTCACAAAGATTGCGTTTCTCTAGACATACTCTGTCCCTTTCTCTTCTTCTATGCATCGTCGACGGCACGTTCACGAAGTCTTAACTACTCACGCAGTGAATGCGTTGTTAATTAGAGCCCAGCGCATGTCGTTTTGATGTCCCGTGTCCTTTTCTCAGCCAGAGATCAAGTCTTTCCATCCTCTTAATTTCACCATCAGTGTTGATATTGTTTGATTTTACTGCGAGCACAATGACCTGGCAAACAACGAGGATTGGTGGGGTTCAGTTTTCAGCGAGTTTTCCGTCTCTTGCCACCGTATGTCGGTGTCAGGGATCCTAGGAAAACCTGGGAGTGCTCTCTACGCCGTTTTCAGTCCTTTAAGGCTAAAGAGTTCGTGTGCCACACTGCGAGAGCGGTCGATCTTTCCGACAGGTTACTTATTCAGGCGTAACCTGTCCGTCGAGAAAAACGTAGCTTCAAGGGTAAGAAAACAAAGTAGAGAAGCTTGTTTTATCTAGGATTATTTTGCAAAAATCCAATGTCCTACCGGCTCACTCATCAAACAACAAACGATCAAATACAATATATTACGTAATTTTAGAAATCTCAGTAGGTTTGCACACATACAGATACAAATTTAAAAATAGAGCTATTCGTTAAAGTCACACATGCAAACATATGTCTTCCGTATACAGTGGATAATACTAGAGAGCAAACATGAGCGTGACATGAATTCAAGCGGTGACGCAACTAAGTTACAAGTGTCCGCGGCGCGACGTTGGGCGCAGTACACACACCAGGAGCAAGCCTACTGTGCGCTGGAAAGGAGACTGCGGCGCAATGCACCTAGCAGACGTAGGCCGAGTGTCATTAGGGGTGACTATGCTGTTTTCGGAGCGGCGTGAAGAGCGACTAATGTCGCATGGCGTGACATTCGGATAATCTGTAGTCGTCTCTGTAGCTGTGCACTCCTCTGGGTTCTGCGCGTTTTTATCGGCACAATGAAGCAGTGCCGGGAAATTTTCTTTTTGCCGTATAAAATTAAGGCGACTTTACCTAACTTAGGGAAGAAGCTCAGTGTATCAACTTATATACCGTAACTTTTTCTGTTTGGAGTTTTCTTTCCGTTGTCCAGCTTATTCAGTCATATTCATGGTAAGTCTGCAATTACTGTACACAATCACATTACCGTACATTTGAAATAATATAGCTTTCGCTCGATAGAAGCAGCTACAGGGCAGTTGTTTTGCTAAGCACTTGTGTCTCTTTAGATGGTTGTTATTGTTCTATAGCAAGGCAATTACCTCTGCCATGGAGTTTTTCTGTGTCTGTCACAAAGAAAACTCAAAAATTTGCAGACGGATCTTCATATAATTCGCAGGAAATGTTAGAAATATTACGGTGAACAAATGGCCAAATTTTTGTGATGATCTGTAACTCCGATGGTTTGACTCTCTTTCTTTTACTATTTGTCAAGACCTGGTATAAATATAAAACTTCTGAATTAGGAAGAAAATAGGGCTCAGGTTGCCCTCAGGGGTATATTCTTGCAGGCCCTCTCCCTGCCACAATATATCTGAGCTTCACGAACCCAAGAGTCCCAAGTGCATTCTCCGCAGGGGATGTTGCAGGTTAGTCTTGTAAAGTTAGGTAGGTTCTGTATTTTTCCATTTCTGTTCCGTGAGGTGGGCTGTCGATCGAGATAGCCGACCTTGAACGCGGACGCGGGACACCTCTAGTCTCTCTCGTGTGGAAGGCCACGAAAAGGGCCGTCCGCTCGAGGCTATTTTCCTATGCTTTGCGCCTTTTTCCTGCCAGTAGTAGCGCACTGAGCCAACTTATACTATATACGGCAGAGGAGAGTAAATGTGATAGGATTTCTCTACTCGAGCCTCCTTGCCGGCTAGCATCACTGTGCGGATCGGGACCCTTGGCGGAAACGGGGGCTAAACTAATCATTTAATAATAGTAGAGTTTAGATTACCATTATCACCGCACTGCAGTGCGCACAGTATGCTTGATAGTAAGGTCAGTACAGAATATTCACAAGTGTTGCGGCTCAGTAGTTTTACCATACGTACATCTACTGCTCTTAAATAGAGTCAAGAATGTTTGGGTTTATGTAGAGCCGAGATCAATAAAGTGCTTTTATCTCACACGAACCGGAATTCTGCTTTGGCTGCGCCGATCGCTGCAGCATTTGTGTGTGTGAACTGTGAACGCGTTTTTGGTCCTTATGAACTATTTCCGGATTTAATCTGGCATTGTTTACTGAACGTTACCTTTCGTAGGCAGATACGAGCACATTAAACCTACTAAAAGCAAGACATACAAAAAATGAAAAACTTCCTTTGATACTCGGTGTGTATAGTTGCATGATGCAAAGATCACAGTCACTGTGCCTGTCTGCAGTTGCAGCAGTGGACGACTTGTGTGAGGCCAGCAGCCCGAGCACAAGCGCGCGGGGCTCCCCCCGTGTTTACGTAGCCAGACTTCAAACACGACCGTCGACCATAATTCAGAGACACAGGTGGCTTGTCTGCTCTTTTCTTCCTTTAGAGCCTCTTTGCATTAAAGCCATGCAGTGTGTCACGGACGGGCCGCTGCTCAAGACGTATCAGAGCTCCGACTTGTCACGACATCTGACTGATTGGGTGCGCTTCGTCCTCTGGATTTCTCTATAATACTTCAGGAAATTGTAAGCTTAGTATTGATGCCATGTGCCAGGCGGTGAACAATATAAGCATAGTTGCTCCTAGTAGATATCGTTTTTGAGGCTCTGAGAGTTTATTTTTGCCGCACGGGGGACTGGTTGAATAGCATAGGATGAATATCCCAAGTAGAAGTTACTTCAGGTGTCTGCAAACATCGATTCGATGCCACATGCCAATAGGTAAATGTTACATGCAAAGTGTCTAACATTTAACAATATCGAAGGCATTAAAAGCTCCCGTTAGCCATATCGCGTGACTCAATGGACGTTGTATGTTTCCTTCCTCCCAATGTTAAATATTTGAGGTATTGAAAGCGCCAACTTGTCTCATATGGCTGGAATGAACCTCATCCACTGTAGATGCTGCTTACTAGAAATTATACATACGAGCACGTTCAGGCTTCAGAGTTCACCCACTGACTAACTGATTTTTTTTGCAATAGTTTCAGTTTGGCACGAATAACCTCTAAACCGTAGACAGTTGCTGGTTCGTATGCCGAGGTTACATATGCAATCGCACGAATAACGGTAGGCGAGGATGGCACCTCATTCGTCGTCCTGAAATACATTTCAGCTCGGTAGCATGAACAACGTGCGAGCTGCGCATCCTCGCATCCTTTTGTTCGCACGATGCATTAATTTGTGGCCCCGGCATACCTGGTTGACACAAATGGATGAGCTTCCTTGGGACGTAGATAGATGTTGACGAACTGTTTATGGTGATATTTCTGTGTTATTGTTAAAGGATTTTTCCTACTCGTCCGTGCGCTCTACGTCTTCTGCAGTACATGTTTTATCATTGTTCGACTACTACCCCACTCATTTATTGTGCGGTACTGCCTTGATATGCGTGTTATAAGTTAGATGTTGTGAACAATATCTGTTCCAACAATCTCTGTCTTTAGTTCTACTTATACTGAGTGTCCCTGATGTTTCTTTTTGTGCTTAGGATTGACAAATGGACTTCTGGTTGGAAGGTTCACTGCGGAAGCCTAACTGAAGATTTTTTCTATTGCATTTGATGCATGGCTGCAATTTGGCACCCCTCGTGAGTCATAATGTTAGCTTAGTTACTTAGTGTTGGCATAAATGATGTTATGAGTTCCGAAATAAGTTACTTTAAGGGATAAAAAAATAATCGCTTTCATCTGAAACCTTTCAGATTTATTTCTTAGCAATAAGAGAAAAATATGTAATTTTATTCAAATGTTTTTTTTTTTGTCCACACAAAGCTTCAGTCTATCTGGCTATTCATCTATTTAATTGGAAATTTGCCCACTGTAGCAACAAGGGAGCGCTTCAATGATTCGAGATTTCTGTGTGAGTTTGAGCAACGCAAGCCATGTTCTCCAATACTGGACCGCAGTTTGTAATCCAAAGTGTTATAGTCTGGATTCCCAGACGGCCAATCATCAGTTTTGATGAAGTCAGGAACATTCTGAGAGAGCCACAGCTCAGTGACTTTTGCTTTGTGTGCTGGGGCAGAATCCTGCTGATAGCTCCATTCTTTTCCACAGAAAAAGGAACTGGTCAAGCACTTGATCTTATCTTCAAGGACGTCATCAATGTACACACGAGTTGTGGTTTCAACTCTTCGTTCGCAAAAATGCAGCTCCGTGTCCCCATAATAAGACGCACCCTGCTAAATCATCACTTTGGTGGGATGGTGGCATCTGAACCCTATGAATTACTCAAGAAACGTTTTTTGGCACTATGAGCATATACCATATCATTTTGATGGCTGAAGCTTTTCTACACCAAAAATTTTCCCATCCGTGAAAAGGATATTTCTTTGTGCTCCTCCTGCGTACCTGGTCATCAACTTTGGATCTTTCCATTCTGATTCTTCTTAAGGCCAGAGTTAACAGGTGGCCCGTGGATCTTCGATGAGCTCTCATTTTAGGTCATCTCTGATTGTCCTGGACATTGATCTGGTGATATCTCCATCTTTCCAGCCATGATTTTCTGCTTCCTCAGCGGATTCCTTCTGATTCTGTCTCCAACTGCCCTAACCGTCTTCACAGTGCGAGGGCGACCTGACTAAGGCATTTAAGCAATGGTCGTATGTTCCTCAAATATTTTTATGGTGCCGTACGCTAAAATTTTCGTGATTCCAACCGGTTTAAGCAATTTGAAGATGGTACTGTTGTCATGTCCTGCCTTATGAAGACCAACAACAGTAACTCTGTGATCTTAGGGCACTTCATTAATGTATCTTAATAATATCGAAATTATCGATATATGGAACTTATGGTTTAGACCCTAACCATTCATTTTAACCATTCATCTTAATTCATGGAGTTTTTAAATAGTAAAATGCTTATTAAATATTTTTTTGTTGCAGAATTTATGTCTATACTAATAAGTATAGTTCGCCTAGCCCATGTTATGGAAAGCAACGGCTCCAGAGGAATCCCATAGTCTCAGTTTTAGTAGGGCCTTCAGGTCATTTTCCTTCGTGGTCACCTAACTTCTATTTTCAATCTTCTGCTGTTGATGCTGATGTTCCTCGTCGTTCCCGATAGCTATTCCCATATGCGGTAAACCTAAGAACACCCTCGTGCGTGGGATTCACGTTTCCTTTCTCTTGGTGGTATACCGTCTTCCTTGATTCTCGGACTTAGACCAACTGTTTTGTGTTGGTATAGGGAGTCTTAACTAACCACTATACATAGTAACTAAAGAAGCACTCTGGGAGCGCACACATACGCTAAACAAGGCAATATTACGAAATATTCACATTGGTCCTGAAAACAGGATTTCTTCTCCTCTTTATTATCATTAAAATTTTGGTCATTTGTGCCATTTGACATTTCTAACAGTTCATCTTTTTTTTTTGAAGATTCGTCCGTAACATTTTCGGGTTATGTTCGTGTTAACCATAAAAACAAAGCAAAAGAAAGCAAACGGAATCATTGCAAATATTTGCCTAGTTACTCTTCGCCACATTCCCAACTAGAGCACTCTGAGACCAGCATACCTCCGTCCAACAAAGCAACGTAAACAAAAGATTAAAATTGGCTCTGAAATTGTAATTTCTTTTTTATCAGCCCTAAAATGTCATTTGTGTTTGTTGACGGTAATAACAGCTTCTGTAATTATCTTGAAGATCCGTTTATAGCGTTTCGAAATATATTGCTGACAAACATTAGCCAAACACACAAACAAATCTGCCGATCAGCACCCAAACTTGATCCACAGAGCACACGAACGTTGAGCCACTTGCCCAAAAGGGAGATTTCGGGTCCCGCAATTGGGCCTGACTGCACATAGTCGCAAATGTATGTTTATATGTTCTCTCATTACTTTTTTATACTTTGTTTAGGCTATTTAGCATGATTTTTTGCATTCAGTAATGACTGGCAAAACTTCTATACCCAACAAATTGACAAATAAAAGTATTAAGGCTTGAAGTGTAATTACGTAAAGCAACTGCATATGTCATCCTCTGATATTTGCAATAGAGTAAAATTATTTCGTAATACATTAGTTAGTAAAATAAAGTCTCGTGTAGTAAAACAGAGGCTTCTCATATTTGTGGTATACTCAATTTGTAATGAAACGGCAAGTAAACACCTGATGGAAATGTTCATGAAATTTATGTGGTATCCGGGCAAAGCGAAAAAATCAGAAGACAGCTGAAGTGAAGGGAGAGTTAAAGCAGCTTACAGCCTTGAAGTGATGAAACCCTGGCAGCAGTGAAATGATCTAGCGTTGAAGTGATATTTGAAGTGAAGTGATATAGCATTGGCAGCCATGAAGTGATGTAATGTAGGCCACCATGAAGTAATTTAACTTCGGCAACCATGAAGTGATATAACAGCCATCCATAAATCAAATAATGGAGGAAACTATGAAGTGATGTAACATAGTTATTCGGTAAATCACGTAATGTACGCAACCATGAAGTTATGTAATATAGGCAACCATGTAGTGATTCCACATAGTAATGCATTAAAGCATGTAATGTAGGCAACCATGATGAGATGTACCAGTATTATGTACAACATGAAGTGATGTAACATCGACAGCCATGATGTAATGTAGTCGTGTTGGCAACAACCATGATGCCATTCAATTTAAGCTGCCATGAAATGATTCAACTTGGGCAACCATGAAGTGATTCAACTTAGGCAACCATAAAGTATTGTAACATAGGTAACCACAAAGTGACGTAATATTCCTAGGTAGTAACTCAGTACTGTGAAATGACATGGTGCAGCTGTAGATGGTTCCAGTAATGAAGTGTTGTATCAGCACTAAAATATCATTTTATTGTCCTTCAACGGCTGTCCTGGTATCTCTATCTCATGGTTAATTATGCATTTTTAGTTCATGGCTGGCAATTTGGTTTTACTCTGTGGCATTGCTATAGTTTTAATTAGGTGTTTAAGTATTGTGGGGTTTTCTGTGGCTATAGTATTGTGGGGTTTTCTGTGGCTATAGTATTGTGGGGTTTTCTGTGGCTATAGTATTGTGGTGTTTTCTGTGGCTAGAGGGATGAGCTCTACTGAAAGCTCTACATGCATCAATTTGTTGAGGTTCTTGCTTCAAATTCGTCGTTGAAAACACTCAGTGGTATGTGATATTAAAGTAAGTTACAAGTAGTATCTACATGCCAATTTTCTCTATAAAATTTTATTATTCCTAGAAATTATGATGAATTTTCAATTATTCGTGGAGTCCGAAGATATGATGTATATCGCATACTGTAGATATGTTATAGTGAATTTAGATTCCCTGCTCTGTAACACATTCCTTGCATTACGACGATGAAATAATCTTTGTTTGAGGTCTCTGTGATTATTAGAACTCATTTTATTAACCCTTAGGTAAATTTGCCTCCAGGTCCATTTGCGAATGGCCCGCTTTCAGTGGCCAGTCAAGGTATGGTGTGGTCTATGTTTGATCATTTACTTTTAGTCATATGCCTAGCATCTCATGTGTGAATTACATAAAACTCCGGTCGTAACTTTTTGAGTTATTTTACTAACAAGCATAAAATCCAACGCAGAGGCAAACAAACAGATTCTAAAATTTGGTCATTTACTCTTCGTAATACACCTAACAACTCATGTGAATTTCATTAAAAAATCCCTCCATAACTTTTTCAGTTACAGTGATAAGAAAAAATATGTTGACAAAGAGAAAGAAAGAAAACGATTGAACGATTCTCCACCGAATGTTAGCCATCTGGTATTCTAAACATCCCTATCAATCCCTGTAAATTTCGTAAAGATCCGTACATAACTTTTTGAGTGATCTTGGTGACAGACATCCGGACAAACGACCCAACGCGACAAAAACAACCTCTTTGGCGGAGGTAATAATTCCTGCAAGGTTCATGAAGCCTCGATCTTAACTGATTGAGTTATGTTGCCAAGCCAAGAAAACACGAGTAGACAGAGAAACAAACGGATGAACGCATCTGCACCAAAAGTTAATCATCTCTTCCTCTTAACATTCCTAACAATGCCCGTAATTTTCATGCAGATCCGTCCTTAACTTTTGCTGTTATCTTGGTGACAGACGAACAATCCGACAAAGCATAACTTCCTTGGAGGAGGTAATGCGCGTACCGGTATAATGTAACTGTAATGTGTCTTGGTTGTTGGAATGGCAGTGCGATTGAAAGAACGTGGGAATAGTTCTATTAATGGTTCCTTTTCGCAGTTTCTAGAGCCACATGACCCTAGTTAAAACATGCTGGCGCTAGTATACAATGCTACTATACAACGTTCAGCTTTTTGCAGTGATTCAGGAGACATTTTCAAGAAAACGTGTGAAATTTCCTATTTAGTTAGCTTAGACTTCTTTGGGAAGTCTGTGTTTCGTTCATATTTTAGCTTTCATTTTTATATACCTACTGCTGCTGCGTTCTTCACCATTTCCTCTTCTTTCCCAACTTGTTTCCATGCGCGTTGATTTTGTGTGGGATCACCCCTGTGCGTCGATCTATACGTTTCTGTCGACGTACTACACATTCCTTCTCTACTCTCTTCCCTTGAAAACCCGTAGTTTTTGTCTAAGGAGGCCTGTACAATGCAGTCACTTTCGCTATACGAAGTAAAGCAAGGAACACTGAGATACGCATGCGAGGTTTTGAAGCAAGCTGCGCATTAGCAGACAAGCTGTAGCCATTTGTACCATTTGACGCTTAATCCCCCGTACCATGCACGTGGAGGTTGGGCCGCAACTGCTTTTTGAGTAAAGCTAAAAGGGCCGAAAGAGTCCAGAATTTCATAATAATGTGATCTGGAAGTAACAGTTTACCTCATCGTTTTGTGATGTATGTAGTCTGTTATAATCCCCGGCTCATTACAATTTACGTTTTGACAACCAGAATGTTTGGAAGGAATTACGTGTATCATGTCGAGTTATCGTATCATAAGAGAAGTTTGCCATAGTCCTCTACAGACGAGTAAACAGGTACTAAAAAAGCCCTGGTATTTGTTACGTGCCCATATCTTTGCGATGCCAAAGCTTGCGACGATTGAGGGTACGTGGAAATGCATTGGTACGGAGTGACCCCATCAACGAATATTCACGAGAAGAAGAGCCTGTATTGGACAGAAGAAATTACTAAGGTCCGTCAGCAATGTGGTATCTTCGCATGTGCATTTTGAGCCACGCTCCATAAACCCGACTATTACAGGAAATTGTTGTGCTGCAGCGAGGGGGGCCCACTTCCCCACTGTCGATTGCGTCAGCCAAATGTACACTGACGAAAGTGTTGTCCCAAGTCAGCACGTTTACCGTATATGGACGGGAACTACCTGATGTGGCGCGCTCGTGCACCACGAAAAGTGCAAATTTTGTGGTGCCTGGGCGCGCCGAGGCCGAGGGCACAACTGCACCCAGCATGAACGCCCATCGACGAACCACTTTGTCAAGCAAACACAGATGGCAATCGGTAACAGAACGCCAGACTACAGAGCAATACTCCAGAAGAGGGAGGACAAAGCAATTAAAGCAGCGACGTGTAAATTCTACCGAGCCAAACACCCTCCAAGCACGCCTAATAAGACCAATTTTCTGCGATGCACGTGAGGCAACCGAACGAATGTGGCGCTCAAACGTCAACTTTGGGTCAAAATTGACACCCAAGATTACCAAGTCATCAACCACAGGAAGTG